>JASVEL010012143.1:0-348064 GCA_032618575.1 Nicotiana noctiflora
CAACCACCCTTTTCTAAAACCTGGAGTTTGGCAAACAAACGGTTAGTCTGAAACAACATAACAGATAAGTAATCTCACACTGGGTGTGATGCACTTATACAGTTGATCGTGTTGCTACATGTATTCGATTGCAATGTGTCATTCCGATTTATACTTTTCCTTTGCTTTCATCTTCTTCCTCTCTTTATCAACTTTCTTTTACACTTTTTCTCTCTTTTTTTTGTTTTTTTTTCTTTTTCTTTTAGTGATGGTCGAATCTTATGTGGATTGCCTACGTATCATGTCCCCGCATGAATCAGATCGGACGTAGTTCGGATGATCGGGAATGGAGTAAATAAACTAATTTTTTTTTAATTCTTGAAAGAAACGCTTTAAAAGAAGAAAGAAAAATATACATATTTTTGTTTATTTATTTATTTTTATTTTTTTGCTTTGCTTTTCGTTTTGCTTTTTTTGAAAGAAAGACTTCTAAAAAAATCGTTTGCTTTTTTTATTGAACTTTGGGAATTTTAGAAGTAAAGAAAAAAATATTTTTGTTTGAATTTTTACTTATTGTCTCTTTTTCTAAATAAGAAGATTTTTTTTGATGTTGGATGTTGCCTCTTTATTTTCGAAAGAGGGACTTTTAAGAAAATATTTTGAATTTTTGATTTTTTGTTTATTTTACAAAAGAACTTATAAAGAAAAGCAAAAATATTTTTGGACTTCAATTTTTTTTAAAAAAAAAAAGATTTATGGACATTTACAAAAGAAAGACATCTAAAGAGTATTTCTTTTAGTTTTTTGTTTCTGATTTTTTTTTTTAGAAAAATACTTCAAAAATGAAGGAAACCCATATTTTTAATTTTGATTTGTATTGATTTTTCTTTTTATTTCATGAAAAGCAATAGAAAGAACAAAACCATTTTTTTTAGTTTTTAAACTACTTTTACCTATTTTTTTGAATTTTCTAAGGAAAGATTTTAAAGAAGGAACTAAAGGAAAATATTTTTTTTTTTGGATTTATTTTTTGAAAATTGGGGTCTGAACCGATGAGGTTTTCCTACGTATCTCACATCCGGTGAGAATCAGACCCGCGTAGTTCGGAAACAAATGAACTAAATCATTTTAACAAAAAGAAAACACACTATTTTTAACAGAATTTATTTGGAATTTTTGTTTTTTTTGCAGCATTTTCAAAAATTATTTTCAAAGAAAACAAACTATTTTCCATAGAATTATTTTGACTATGTACCTGGACATTTTCCACTTCTTCCCCTCTCTTTTTTTTAATTAACCGGTCAGCATGTAAGATCGAAACAAATAAATGCACAGACAAAGATGCATCAAGTTGGTCTTTTGTTTCAGGTACACCTGTTCTGGACAGGCCCAACCCCTATATTGAGCCTCCTAAGTCAATTATGCACATGCTGCAAAATAGACGTTCCTATCGGGGATCCGGCATGAGGTTTTGTTATTCTAAGTCATCATCCTGTTGGAAAAAAGTGTCTAGACTGGTTTTAACTCGAGCGGACAACTCGAGCCGAGGAGTGTCAATGCACCGGTAGCATGGCTTTCCGGCTTAATTGACAATACTCCCCGCCTAAACATGTGTGACTAGAAGAAAAATCCTTCACCGGGTGCTAAGCACCACAACTATCTTGAGAAAATGGGCTATGTCCAGCAAATACCCGATATTATATTTTAAAGAGACTCAGAAGAGAAAATGGGTATCGGCACAATTTATATACAATTCACAAAATATCAAAACGGTAAAAGAAACATTTAGCACATTAAATACAAACATATAATAAAATTAGATAATAAATAAGCCATATACAACAATTATTCAAAGCTTGAATTCTTAAATCCTAAACCAGTGGTTCTGGGTTTGTATCCCCAGCAGAGTCGCCAGAGCTGTCACACCTCCTTTTAGCGCGCCCCCTACCCCGAGGGGTAGCAGAACGGGCGAGGGAGTTTTTTCCAATTTAAGTGACAATATTCGAAACATGATTATTCTATTTATTTAGAATCGCTACTTGGAATAAATTATGGTGTCCCAAGTCACCAATTCATTTAAATCCCGAATCGAGCAATTTTCGACTATCCAAATGAAGTCTACGAACCAGAAATTCTAAGTAAGGAATTTTGTTGACCCGAGGGAAGGTGTTAGGCACCCTGGATCCCGTGGTTCTAGCACGGTCACTTTAACTATTGTAAATGGCTACAAATAAATGATTTTAAAATATGTAGTGACCTATGTGCCTTTTATTGATAAAACGCTTTTATTTATTTATGAAGTAATTTCCTCTATCCTAAGGCTCGCATATCAAAATGTGGTCGACCTAAGCATGATCCTACGAATAATATAATAAAATGAAGCAAATGGAATACTACTTTCAAATTAAGCTCAGATTATGTTTTTAGCTTTTCATTTGATTCGGCCGAACCCGATTCCTAACGCATAGAACAAATTAATTTCTAATGAGATGGTCGCCCCAACAAGTCCCACGACCCTTCATGATAAGTATGAATTAAGCCAAACAAATAACTACTAATCTTCTAACCAATTGTTCATGGACAAATAAATTGCCGATACATTATGGTCACATCTAAACTTTAAACAACTCTCAACATGTTGATATCATAAAAGTAATCAATAGGATCTAAAAGGATTAAATACTCACAACTTAACAGACGAACCATTGTTGAGGACCCAAATACACAAACTAATTTCCAAGCAAACTTTACTATCACATTTTTTCTTTTCTTTTCCTTTGTTAAAATAACAAACTCAATACATAATCTCCAACACTTAATAGGAATCTAACTAAAAGAAACTAGGCAGTCAATTTAGCCATTAACAAAGCAAAATATCAACTTAATTTATAAGCTTTACTCGGTTCT
Source organism: Nicotiana noctiflora (assembly GCA_032618575.1). Lineage (NCBI taxonomy): Eukaryota > Viridiplantae > Streptophyta > Magnoliopsida > Solanales > Solanaceae > Nicotiana > Nicotiana noctiflora. The sequence continues at coordinate 2,887 of JASVEL010012143.1, forward strand.
AATAACATGTTGACTAAAATAAATACTAAACTGTACTAAAATTGCAGCTAACAAACACATGCTTAACAGTCCATGACAATCCTAGGATTCTTAATTATACAATTCGACGCCGCAGTCCACTTTCTAACATGTACACAAATAAATGTAAACTTAAAACAAAGACATATCACAAATTATATCTTCTATTAAGACAATACAAGTAATCAGTTTCAAAAAGAAAAGTACGAGCATTCTTTCATTTTTGACATTAAAGCAAACTCTCCATTATAGTCAAGGGTATCCGTAAGAGTTCGATGAATACCTGGATTTCAAACAGAAATGAGAAAGGGAATCAGTAGCAGTAGCGCAACAGCTTAAAGAGCAAAAGCAAGTAACACCCAATTTCCAGCAATAGATCGAAGAACCAACAACCCAAAAGAGAACAAGAAATTCCAGAAGTGGGCTAAAACGAAGCTGAAAGTCTTATAGATGTCAAACAACTAGCTCAGCACCAAAACATTAACAAACGAGCCCCTAACAACTTTCAGATAACTTTGGACATAATCCAATTCGAATGAAACAAAGATGGAAGATTTAAACTGTTCAAAAATAGTTTTGAGACTCAAAAATCAGTGCAACAGCATTAGAGGATAAGATTTCCTTTCTTCTTTAGGCTAAATACCACTCTTGAACTCACTTAAACCAGTTTTCAATGACTAACAAACTCTCAGAAAATCAGCAGTCTTTTTTTTCTCACTATTGCCTGAAAGGATATCAAAGACGTCTGTCCAAACTCTCTCAAGGTCTGTCCCTTATATACCCAAAGCTAACAGCCTTTATGCAGCACCTTTTAATTTTTAAAAACCAATCAACACCTAGATTATTCCCCTGTTGTCCCACTTTTCAGCTGTCTAAGTATGACCTTTTAATTTAAAACTCTAAAAGTTCAAAAAATGGTGGAAAAAGCCTGTTGTCCAGCATGTCCTAGTACCTTTTCCAATGTGCATTGCATATTAAATTAGAACTGGTTCCTGGACTTCACTACTTTGTGTCATTGACAAGGTGTATTTCAACTAAGACATGCCCTAATGGTTCAACATGTGCTCAAAAGTGGCAGTCCACTAATTTTGAAATTCCTTATGCAACTAAGTTTAATTCAGCTATAACCAATTCGTTTCTAATTCAACCACAAACAATTCAAACTTCAATTCAATAGTGATTCAATAGGGAATTAATCAGTATCAAAAAATTAATGTCTTACTGTTCTAACAAACAGACCTACGAAAGTAAATCGATGACATTCGATTAGTCGATTACAACATCTATAATCGATAACACATAGTCGACGAACCAACTTTCGATTCACAGAACTTAGGCAGAACAGGACAGTGTAGAAACATTATTCGACTTCAATAATCGAATCGAATACGCACATTTAATAACAAACAACAATCAATCGATCAAACAGGACTAATAATTTTGACCGAATAAAAGGTCTTTGAGTTCGGAGGAGAATAAGAGAACAGAGATAAAAATAAAAATTTAAAAACAATAGAAATTAATCAACAAATGAACAAATGTATACAAACAACAGAATGAAACAAAAATGAGAAAGAAAGGGTACCTTTAGAACTTGGACATGGACGAACCTAGGCTAATTTCTTGAATTGAACCCAATTTTGAAGTTGAATGGACTTTAATCGAGTGTTCTTTACTGAGAACACTTCGACTAAAGTCGATTAAACCCAAAATTAACTTCAATTTCGGACGGACCCCCATACTTGGTCTTCTAGGGTTCTTGAATCAATTTGCCAGATTTGAAGCATTATATTCTTGTTTGAAGAGAAATGGGTGTGGATTCAAAGAGGGGATGGTCTGGTGGTGGTGTGGCGTTAATTTCATGTCCATTGGCAAGGTTGCCGCCGGGTTAAAGAGAAGGGAGGGGTGCGGCGGCTCTAGGTTTTTTTTGGGGGATCTTTTGATTTTGGGGAAGAAGATGGGAGACGGTCTTTGGGAATGAGACGGGTGATACGGGTCTTGGGAGGTTTTGGGTAATTGAAAATAGGTTAGTTAATCTGGGCCGTTGGATGAAGTAGCATCAACGGTCCAGATTAAAAATGGAAAATGGGGCGGTTTAGGGTGACGGGGCGGGTTGTGGGTTCTAGGGTATTTTGGGCTGGTTTTTTCGTTTGGGCTCCGGATTCAAAGGCCCAATCTGAATTTTCTCTTAATTTTCAGCTCTTTTCTTTTCCTTCTTTATAACCAAACAAAAAATTAATTTGTAAAAAATTAAAAAAAAATAAAAACTACACAGATATTAATACTTAACACCAATTAAATATCTATAAAATAAAATCACACAACTAGGCATTTAAACGTAACAGACGCATTATTATTATTTTTTGACTTTTGTTTTATATATTTTGAAAAATAAACTTAATTACTCTAAATAAGACTTAAATGCAAATGCAACATTATTTTGTATTTTTTTTATTAGTTTAACAAATAAACAGGCACAGATAAAAATACAGATGATAATTAAGAAAAATCAAACAAAATTCACAACATTATGCACAACACAACTATTCTATTTTTGGATTTTGGGAGTAATTCTCATGCAGGGCAAAAATCACGTGCTCACAAGATGTATCCAACTCTTGTTACCTTTTGAAAATTCAATGAAATGCAATTTCTTTTCTTCCTCCATTTTTGCCTTATTTTACTTTTCTTCTTTTGTACAGTTCAATATTTGCTGATTCCAATGATATGTCATGCATGAAGGATACCCGGTACAGTCTTGATAATCAAATAGTTATACAGGAAATTGAAAGTGAACATGAAGTGGAATATGAGGATGAGGAAGTAATGGAGGAAATTAGTAAATACTTAAGTCATTATGAGGAAAACCCCAAACCAAACTTAAATGAGACGGAGTCTATTAATCTGGGAAGTGAGGAGAATGTCCGAGAAACAAAGATTAGTGTGCATTTAAAGGCTTCCCTTAGAGAAGATTTAATCAAGTTGTTACATGAGTACAAGGACATATTTGCTTGGTCCTATGATGACATGCCCGGGCTCAGTACTGATTTGGTGGTACATAAATTGCCCATTTATCCAGAATGTCGGCCGGTAAAACAAAAGTTAAGAAAATTTAAAACGGACATCGGTGTGAAAAGAAAAGAAGAAGTTAACAAGCAATTCGAGGTGAAGGTCATACGGGTCACTAAATATTCCACCTAGTTAGCTAATGTTGTGCCAGTTCCGAAAAAGGATGGAAAAACTAGAGTGTGCGTTGATTATCAGGACCTCAATAAAGCTAGTCCAAAGGATGATTTTCCATTTCCAAATATCCATATATTGATCGACAATTGCGCCAAGCATGAAATTGGTTCTTTCGTGGATTGTTATGCGGGTTATCATCAGATCCTAATGGACGAAGAAGATGCAGAAAAGACGGCCTTTATTACGCCTTAGGGAACATATTGCTACAGGGTGATGCTGTGTGGGTTAAAAAATGCCGAGGCTACATATATGAGGGAAATGACCATTATGTTTTGTGATATGATACATCGAGAGATTGAAGTATATGTGGACGATGTCATTATCAAGTCCGAAAAGCAATGTGACCATGTCAAGGACTTAAGAAAGTTTTTCCAGAGGCTCCGAAGATATAATCTCAAGCTCAATCCAGCAAAGTGTGCTTTCGGGGTGCCGTCAGGAAAGTTATTGGGGTTCATATTAAGCCCCCGTGGTATTGAATTGGATCCGTCAAAGATAAAAGAAATCCAGAATTTGCCTCCGCCGAGGAACAAGAAAGAAGTGATGAGTTTATTGGGCAGGTTGAATTATATCAGCAAATTTATTGCTCGGTTAACGTCGACTTGTGAACCCATTTTCAAATTGTTGAAGAAAGATGCTGCGGTGAATTGGACTAATGAATGTCAGGAAGCATTTGACAAAATTAAGGAATATCTGGCTAATCCTCCTGTATTGGTTCCTCCAGAATCGGGAAGACCTCTGATCCTGTATTTGACTGTATTGGATAATTCTTTTGGATGTGTACTGGGGCAACACGACAAAACACGGAAGAAAGAGCAAGCAATATATTATCTTAGTAAGAAGTTTACATCTTACGAGGTAAAATACACTCAATTGGAGAGAAACATGTTGTGCTTTAACATGGGTTGCGCAGAAATTGAAACATTACTTGTCGGCTTATACCACTTATTTGATATCTCGGCTGGACCCATTGAAGTATATATTCCAGAAGCCTATGCCCACAGGAAGGCTTGCTAAATGGCAAATTCTACTTACAGAGTTTGACATCATTTAGTAAATTATTTATGCGATGTGTGCTGGTGTAACTAATGCTATTTTTGTTTTTGTTTTTGTTTGCCTTTCTTTTCCCTGCGCTGAGGGTCGATTGGATATAGCCTATATGCCCTCTCGGGTGGAGGTAAGGTCTGTTTACATACTACCCTCCCCAGACCCCACTTTGTGGGAATATACTGGGTTGTTGTTGTTGTTGTTGTTGTACGGCAATGAAGACACAGGCAGTTGCTGGCCATTTGGTAGAAAATCCGGTCGATGATGAGTATGAACCATTATAGACATATTTTCCTGGTGAAGAGACAATGAACATTGAATAAGTAGAGCAAGATGATAAGCCAGGCTGGAGATGTACTTTGATGGGGCCGTCAACAGTAAAAGGGAGTCAGAATTGGAGCAGTGCTCATTTCATAAACGGGTCAGTATTATCCAGTTATTGCTCAGCTTTGATTTTTCTGTACTAATAACATGGCCGAGTATGAAGCATGCATATTGGGATTGAGAATGGCAATAGGCATGGGTGTTCAAGAGATTTTGATCATGGGTGACTCGGATCTCTTGATATATCAGATTCAAGAAGAATGGGAGAGAAAGGATTTGAAACTGATACCTTATCGACAGTGTTTGCATGAACTATCTCAAAGATTTCAATCCATAGATTTCAAACACATCCCAAGAATGCACAACGAAGTAGCGGATGCTCTAGCCACATTATCATCCATGTTGCACCATCCAGATAAAGCTTACATAGATCCATTATAGATACAAGTCTGTGATCAAAATGCGTATTGTTTCGTTGTGGAAGAAGAACTTGATGGTGAGCCGTTGTATCATGATATCAAAGAATATTTGAGGACAAGAATGTACCTAGAGCAGGCCACAGGGGACCAGAAAAGGGATATAAGGCGACTAGCAAATGGATTTTTCCTCAGTGGACGAGTTTCATACAAAAGAACACCGGATTTGGGTCTATTGAGATGTATAGATGCACAACAAGCTGACACAATTATGGCTGAGGTACATGTAGGAGCTTGCGGACCTCATATGAGCGGATATATTTTAGCCAAGAAAATACTGAGAGCAGGATATTATTGGCTCACCATGGAGCGTGATTGCATTAGATATGTGCGGAAATGCCATCAATGTCAGATACACGAAGATTTGATTTACTCCCCACCCTATGAGTTGCATACAATGTCAGCACCGTGGCCATTCATTGCCTGGGGCATGGATGTCATTGGACCAATAGAGCCCGCAACATCTAATGGGCACAGATTTATCTTGGTAGCAATTGATTATTTCACTAAATGGGTGGAGGCGAAGACATTTAAAGCAGTGACAAAGAAGGCGGTAGTGGATTTCGTGCACACAAATATCATTGGTCGCTTTGGAATTCCTAAGGTAATTATTACATACAATGGAGCAAATCTGAATAGTCACCTCATGGCAGAAGTATGTCAAAAGTTCAAAATCTTGCACCGTAACTCTACACCTTATAAGCCTAAAGCGAATGGAGCAGTTGAGGCCGCGAATAAGAATATTAAGAAGATTCTCAGGAAGATGGTGGAAGAGTCAAGACAATGGCATGAAAAACTACCATTTGCTCTCATGGGTTATCGTACAACTGTACGTACTTCAATTGGTGCAACACCTTACTCATTGGTGTATGGAACAGAGGCAGTCATACCAGCAGAAATTGAAATACCGTCCCTTCGGATCATAGCTGTGGCTGAAATTGATAATGATGAATGGGTAAAAGCTCGGCTAGAACAATTGAGCTTGATTGATGAGAAAAGTTTAGCGGCAGTTTGTCATGGACAGTTATATCAGCGGAGGATGGCTAGAGCATACAACAAGAAAGTACGTCCGCGGAAATTCAAAGTTGGACAGTTGGTGCTAAGACGTATTTTGCCTCACTGGGCCGAAGCAAAAGGAAAGTTTGCACCGAATTGGCAAGGGCCATTCATGGTGTCCTGGGTATTGTCCAACGGAGCTTTATATCTACAGATGTTGAAGGAAAATGTGTAGAAACTGCTATTAACTCAGATGTAGTCAAGAGATATTATGTATGATTCCTTTTCATATGTTCAATTGTATTTGTCATAATTTTGAAATTGAAATGATGAAGGCATTTTATTCTTTATCCAAACACTTTATCCATTGATACCCATGTTGAGCCTTATTGCATTATTCTTTCATATTCCTCTCTCAGAATCAATTATGGACAAGAAAAGAAAAAAAAGAAGAATGAAGAAAAATGAAAAAATGAAAGAAAAAGAAAAATGAAAAATAAAAGAAAAATGATGAAAAAAAAGAGAAAAAGAAAAGAAAGAAAAAGAATGCATACAAAAGAAGAAAATCGGGAAAAGTCAAATCGCAACAATGAAGTGATCATATGATCCGAACTAGGTTTTCACTTGATTCCGAAAGGGTACGTAGGCAGCCTCACTGAGGTTTAGTCATGATAAAAATAAAATCCAAGAGTCCCCAAATATCGAAACTAGGACAGAAGTTATGATTTCAAGAGCTGTAAATATTTTTGAACCCTCGTATAAATTTTGAGCCGTTATACCTTTCTTTCTAAACCCATCCAAAAGCCACATTACAGTCCAAAGAAATACCATCTAATCAATTTCAAGAAAATGATGATACAATAAGAATAAGGAGAAACATGGCATGGACAATACCCGGAGGTTTGAAAACAAAATAAAGAAAAAAATAAAAATGAGAGAGTCTTATTGGTGAAAACCCTAAACGGGCACCATAAGGCGAAGGTGAAGTGAGAGAAAAATAAAATGAGAGAGTCTTATTGGTGAAAACCTTAACGGGCACCATAAGGCAAAAGTGAGGAATATGTTCATGAAAGAAGAAAAATAGCAAAAAATAAGAAGAAAGGTTTGGGTTGAAGAAGAAGATGAAATCAAGACAGCAAGGATTCGATTAGACAGACTGGGTCGGAATTTAAATACATGGAATGGTCAGAGGAATCAGTCGTCATACCCAGATAAGTTCTGTCTTTACTTCAAAATACCTTTACCCCTTCAAATTCATATTTCTGCATTTCATTGATCAAAACCAGTTGCCCGTTGAAAGCTAACTACCAGCTTCTCATGTTAAGAGGCATAATAACAATGGGTCAAAGGAACAAAAAAATAAAAAGAGAGGATGGCCATCAAGGCCAAAAGAAAATTACAAAGAGAAAATTGAAGAAAATTTGGCAATGGATGCAAAGCAGGATGAAACAAGAAGAGGCAGATGACGGAAGCAGGGCCGACAAGAATGCCAGTTGCTAACTATCATTTTATAACTAATAAGATTGTTCACTGATTTAGACATGGACAAAAGATTCAAATTATCACAAATCACTTTAAAGTGAACGTGACCAATGTGGGAAGAAAACATCAAAAAGAATAAAAGGGGAAATCCGCAAAGGAGGACTTACTCAAGTTATCAGGACACTTACCCAAACAGCAAGGGAGATATTGTCTTTTCAAAACTCACACCCCAGTTATCAAACTGCGGGAATATTTTTCAGCATTTTTATTTCTGTTCAGGCGCCCACCTGGATAATGAGAGAATATTTTTCTGCATTTTTATTTCATGCATCAGGCGCCCACCTGGATAATGAGGGAATATTTTTCTGCATTTTCATTTCATTCATTAGGCGCCCACCTGGATAATGAGGGAATATTTTTCTGCATTTTCATTTCATGCATCAGGTGCCCACCTGAATAATGAGGGAATATTTTTCTGCATTTTCATTTCATGCATCAGGCGCCCACCTGGATAATGAGAGAATATTTTTCTGCATTTTCATTTCATGCATCAGGCGCTGTGACGACCCGGCCCGTCGTCATGGGAATTACCACCCTGTTACCCTTTAATTATGTTGTTTCATGTCTCTATATCGATGTTAGAGTCTATCGGGTGAGTTAGGAGTGATTCTGGTTGAAAATGAGGCAAATAGCCTTTTGAAATGAAGCTTGATTATGAAAAGTCAACCTGGAGTTGACTATTTAGTTAGAGGGCTCGGAATTGAATTCTAATGATTTGGTTAGTTCCGTGAGGTCATTTATGACTTAGGAGAGTAATCGGAATCAAATTTGGAGGTCCGGTGTAGAAATAAGCTTGAATTGGCTAAGGTTGAATTTTGGCGAAATCCGAGCGGTGGGTGAGATTTTGATCCGGGAATCGGAATGAAATTCTGACAATTGCAGTAGCTTCATTGGGTCATTTTGGATATGTCTGCAAATGTTCAGGTCATTCGGACATCGTTTGGTCGGGCTTTTTATTGAATGTTGGTTTCGGAAATTATAGTTGAAACTTAGGCTTGAATCCATCATGATTTGATGATTTTTGGGTTAAGGCCGTAGTTTTATGATTGGAACAAGTTTGAATAACGTTATAGGATGTATTGGTATTTTTGGTTGAGGTCCCGGGGGCCTCGGGGTGATTTTGGATGGCTAACAGGAATTTTTGAGTTAAAAAATGCAGCAGAAAAATTGCAAAGAATTTTGTTCTATGCAATCGTAATGCTCTGATGCGATCGCATAGTGTTAGCTACAGTACCCTGACAGAATGTTAAAAACATTTCAGTCGTGAAAACAACCCATTTTTCCACCATTTTTGGCCATTCTTGAGAGCTTTTGGACGGGAATTGAAGGGATTTCGACGGGGAATCGTTGGAGGTAAGTTTTATGAGTTAAATACATGTTTTTATACAAGAATCATCCATGGAATTCATGAATTTATAGCTAAAAATTAAGAAAATAAGGCTTGGAGCACAAACCTTAAATTTAGGATTTGAAGGACCATTTGTGGTCCGAATTGGGAGTTCTTGGTATGTACGGACTCGTGGCGAGAAGAGGATTCCGAAAATGTGAATTTTAGAATTTTTCGTGATGTGGACCACGGGCTCGGGTTTTGCGAATTTTGTGATTTTGAGTATTTTTCGAGTTGTTTCGATTGGGTTATGTCCCATTAGCATATTATGATGTATTACTTATGATTTTGGATAGATTGGACGCGCGTGGAGGCCAGTTTGAGGAGCAAAGGCGTCGCGGGCATGAGTTTTTTGCCGGATTGAGGTGAGTGGTGGTAGTAAATAATGTACTGAGGGTTTGAAACCCCGTACTAGCACTTCACAGTGCTATGTTGAGATGAAACACGTGTCTTGTGACGGGCGTGGTGATATTGCGACTGGGGAGTTGGACTTGGTCCTTCCCGGCTAATAATATAATGTGTATTATGACTGATAATGAGATTATAACTGTGTAATTGGGCTAGTAGCCATGGTTGGGGCCTTGTGCCGATCTGTAGAGCATTAGGGAACCTGTAGAGCTAGGTGACCCTTATATCGTGTTGAAACTTTCATTCAGCCGTAAAACTAGCTAAATAGCCTATTAAGAGCCAGTACTAGATGTGTACTGTGAGAGATAGATTACTTAGGGTGGAAATTCCCTAATTTAGCTGAGTGGGCCTGAAAGGCCAATCCTATACTAATTGGGACAGGGTCGAGGACCCATTATGAGGTATCATATATTTATACTTATATTAGATCGGGCTGCACGCCGCAGCAGTATATATATATTGGATCGGGCTGCACGCCGTAGAAGTATATATATTGGATCGGACTGCACGCCGCATTAATATACATGTGGATCGGACTGCACGCCGCAGCATCATAGCGCTTGGGCCTAGGGAGCCCCTCTGAAGTCTGTATACACCCCCAGTGAGCGTCGTCGATGTTAAATAGAGCGGGCTGCGCACCGCAGCAGTATATGTATTGGAGCGGGCTGCACGTCGTAGCATTATACTTATTCATATCCTTATACATACTTAAATACTTATACATTATAGGCATATGTATATATCCTTGGGCTGTAGGAGCCCCTTCGGAGTCTGAGTCTGCACACATTCTCAGTGAGTGCAGGTGTATATTTTGGGATCGGGCTGCACGCCGCAGTATATTATGGGATCGGGCTGCACGCCGCAGCAGTATAGAGATATATACATATATATATATTGGATCGGACCGCACGCCGCAGTAATATTTGTGTGGATCGTGCTTCACGCTGCAGTATTATAGTGCTTGGGCCTAGACACCCTCAGTGACCGCCGTCGACGTTAAATGGAGCGCGCTGCATGCCGCAGCGGTATATGTATTGAAGCGGGCTGCACGCCGCAGCATTTTACTTATACATTTATATATATATACCTATATAAACATCGCAGCGGGCTACGCGCCACCACATTTTAGACATATGTATACATACATACATACATATATATATATATATATATATATATATATATATATATATATATATATATATATATATATACACATTGGATGGATCGGCTGTACGCCGTAGCAGTACGAGTGGGGACTAGGTCAGTGTAGGACCTTGGTGAGATAGATGTGGACTGGAATTTGAGGGTATTTGCTGTTGAGATGACTTACCCGTGAGGTTACCCTTAGAACTGTATAGTGATAGTTCAGATGTTCTCACTTCCAGTTGTTATTTATTATTATTACTCATCGAGTTGAAATATACTCACCCCACTCCCCTGCACTTTTTTGTGCAGATATGCAGGTTCAAGAGGGCAGTTGAGCTATCGCAACTGCTTGTATTATTGCCATTCTGCGTGATCTTCGAGGTAGCTGTCGACATCCGCAGTACTTGACCTCTTCCTCTTTATCATTTTGTTGTTTCCATTCTGCTTAGTCTGGATTTTGTAGTAGATCTCATTTGTAGAGGCTCAGACTTGTGACACCACGATTTGGTTGGGATTGTATTCGTGTATTTCATTTCTAAACTTCTTGATTTGTTATAAAGACAAGCTAATTATGCTGATTAATCAGTATTGATTAATAATTGGCTGGTTTAAATAAATAAGATGGTTGGGCTTGCCTAGCATTGTGTTGGGAGCCATCATGACTGGGGTTTGGGTCGTGACAAGTTGGTATCAGAGCCTAGGTTAACAGGTCTCGCGAGTCATGAGCCGGTTTAGTAGAGTCTCGTGGATCGGTACGGGACGCCTGTACTTATCCTCGGGAGGCTGTAAACCTTTTAGGAAAAGTTTCAATTCTTGGAATTCTTATCGTGCGTGTTTGTTCAAGCTTGAGATGTAATTCTTGAAATTCCTCCTGCACATTGATGCGCGCACTCGAGTGCTTAGTGATAAATTTGCCTTGATGGCTTATGATTCCCCAATCGAGGGATGAGATATAATCTCTATGAGTTCATGTTGGGCCGATCTGGAGGACTTGAGGCCGGATCCTTGTCTATGGCTTAAGCACCAAGGTGCTAATTTTGCGAGCCGGTATTATGAAATTCATGCGATCAGTATTGATCTTAATTGTGAAAATGGCAGTTTGATAATGGGTGAGCTGCAAGGTATTCAATCCTTATTGTGATCTGTTACGTAGCCCTAGCTATGGGCGTGGTGAGTATGTTCATGTTCCTTAGTGGAAAGGTAAAGTGCATTACGTGTGGTAGTGTGAGTTCAGACGCTGGAAGACCAAATTGGTTTTGCTAGGTGTATCATGGTGAAAGGTATATGTGTTATGATTTGAGTAGGTGCAGCGCATGTTCATGTACTAATGCTGATGATATAATTGTGTAGTATTGAGATTTGTGTTGGTGATATGCATTGTGATGTCTTGTCGAGTTGCAGATGTATTGTTAGGATGATTTTGGTGATTCGCTGGCAGGTGGATAGGCCAAATTACAGAGGAAACTCTGTCGAAATTTCTGGAACATTTGGGGCTTAGAAAATAATTCTGTCACCTAGAGAATAGGCTTAAATGGTGTGTGTATAAATGCAAGAGTTGCAAAAGAGTTAAGATGTGTGATGATTCGAATCTCCGCCGAAGCTTGTAAATGACTTGAGTTTAATCTAACTAGAACATTGTGGCATCAATTGAGTTAGAATGCTGTGAGGGGCTAAAAGTACCTTGACGTATATGGCTTCGAGCTAAGTTGGGGAGGTTGCTATTGACTAGCTGATTGCACGATTGTGTGCTATATTGATCCTGTCTCTAAGTACGTCGGAAATTTTGGTAAAGGTTATGGTGCTTCGTAGATCTGAAAAAATACTAGGGTGTTTTGAACTGTTGTTGGTAAATAATGTTCAGCGTATAGAAAAGAAAGGTAGCTAATTGTATCTGTATGTAATCATGTTCTGCGACGTTAGATTTCTAACAAGGAACGAGTGGTTCTGTTCAATAAGACAGTTGAATTATAATGGAATAATGATGAATGACGCCCAAGAATAGTCTTGCGGTGTTCAGGATTGTGTTGGTAACGGCCAGGTGTCTTATGATTATGCATGTGGCTAAAGACAATGGTTTCATTAAAAGAGATCAAGACTTATGCTATATTAGGTGAATGATGGGATTCTGTGTAACCGTATTGGAAGGTAATGATGACGAATTCAAATCGCAGGAATGTTCTTCAAAATAATGTATTGTAGAATGTGTACCTCGGGGAAACATCTGAGGGAGTATTCAGTGGCCTGTGAGTCTTAGACGGTGTGGTCTTATGTACGAGTCTCGTGTGGTAACATGAGTTGATGTATTATGGTGCTACAGTAAAGGCTAATATTCAATTAAAGATGAATCGGAAAGGAAATTTGGTAAATAGAACAACTTGTTAATAAACCGGAACGGTATGATAAGGATACGATTAATTCCTGGTATGTGTTTGAAGTAATGAGTCTTGCAGATATTGTGCAACAAAGCTCTTGAGTGGTGGCAGTTGCGTAGCTCAATGTGGGTAGAAGGACTCAGTCCTGGCAGTTAAACTTATGCAATGAATTGAAAGAAAGAGTTGGTGATGTATTCTACCATGGTTTGAAAGTGAGTAGATTCATGTCGGTATGCGAAGCAAGGAATATGTAATGACTTTTCTTGTATATGGGATACTGAAGGTCCTTGTCTAGCTGAGTGCGTCGATGTTTGCGGCGTAGGAAAGGGATAGAAGTTTCTATGTTATCTTAGTGTGGTATGGTATATGCGATGTGTTATGAAAAGATGATAACGGCATGTTCAAGGTTTTGAGATCAGTTCATATTATATGGGGAGTCATTAGAATTCCCAAGCAGCGTAGGTAGCTGCAAATAATCTGAGAATCAATCTTTCTGGTAATAAGGAAAATGGTACTGCTATTCTAGCGATTTGGTAGAGTATATGGTCAAAAGGGCAAGGTGATGTAAACTGATAATATCTAGTGGTATTGTGGTATCCTCCTGTTGGATTGACAGTGATGATTAAGTTGTTGTTGGCATAGGAAAATTTCTGAATGGTGTACGTGGTATGAATGGATGCTTGATGTGTGTTACGTATTCGTACGGTGGAGAGTGGAATCAGGCATAGTGATCCATGTGTTATATATGTGTTGGAGACTTGAAGTTCTCGTAAATCCGCCTATGTAGAGGTTTCTATCATGGATTCAGTTCCTGTATCGAGGAACTTTGTCGGGTGCGTTTCATGTGGCCGAGCTTGAGGCTATATATATATATATATATATATATATGTTTGTTGCAATGAGCAACTTGACTCGATGTACATTCCCTTCGCTAGATGTATTCGTGGATCGGGTGGCACGCCGCCACAGGTATGGCATTTAGATCGGGTGGCACGCCGCCACGGCTATGTTATTGGAACGGGTTGCGCGCCGCAACAGTGTGAGGTGGAAAATATAGTTTCCTATATGTTACCTTGTATACAATACTTCCTAGCTTCTTAGGAATAGTCTGTATTGGGTACCGCTCGGGGAATAACACATCGGTTGTGTCCTTTCATGATTTGATAGCGTATATTGATCGTAGCACCATATGTGTGATTGATTGCTTGAGTTCGGACCTAAATATGTGTGTGGCTGACCGTTTTGAGTATGGTGACTTGAGGTGCTCTATGAGTAATAGTGTTTGGATAGAATCATGTGTCGTGGAAGGGCCACGTGATGTTATGACCTTTCGAGAAGGAGTCATATACCCTATTCCTATGATGTGAGACGGGATTTTAGTTCTATGTTATGATGGAAAAGATGAATTGAATTATAGCTCTATTGTTGGAGTCAGTTTTCATGATTTGAGTATGTTCAAACATTTCTTATTAGAGCCTGTGTTGTGCTCATCGCGGCTTAGGTCGGTGTTGAGGTGGCATATCACCAGTGCAGTGTGTTATAACCAAAATGATCATTTGAGTCATTAATAAGAGCGAGCATGTGTGATTTCAGTTGGTTAGAAAGGTAATATCGAGATTTGGCTCTAAAATCTATTGTGGTATCAGTTAAAAGGGAAATGGATTCATGAATGGTTGACCTGAGAGATGGATTCGATATATCGCATGTTCGGTTGTCGTGGACAGGATATGAAGGTGTTGGAATGAGACTCTATCTAATGAGAAAGGTTTTTCTGCTAGTAATTGGTTATTATGGCCAATTGTTGTTATTAGAGACCATAATCTCGAGCGATTGGGTTGTTTGATACATCATATGATCTCACCCGGAGTGGCGAGTATGGGTTATTACAGTTGGATCGTGTGTATCCTGAGTATAGGCATGAGATTAGGATTATTATGTGATTTCAGAAAGTGCAATGTGGTCTATAGTATGGATGGACTGTGAAATTCCAGCTATAGTGTGTACCGGACTTATGTGAGATAGGGTGACGTTGGATCGCCTCGAGTATATGTTTGGTAGGGTCATTCAGCTATTGGGTTACCTCTAGTAAATCTCTTGGTCCGCTCGAGGACGAGCGTTTGTTTAAGTTGGGGAGAATGTGACGACCCGGCCCGTCGTTACGGGAATTACCACCCTGTTACCCTTTAATTATGTTGTTTCATGTCTCTATATCGATGTTAGAGTCTTATTGGGTGAGTTAGGAGTGATTCTATTTGAAAATGAGGCAAATGGCCTTTTGAAATAAAGCTTGATTATGAAAAGTCAACCTGGAGTTGACTATTTAGTTGGAGAGCTCGGAATCGAATTCTAATGATTTGGTTAGTTCCGGGAGGTCATTTATGACTTAGGAGAGCAATCAGAATCAAATTTGGAGGTCCGGTGTAGAAAAAAGCTTGAATTGGCTAAGGTTGAATTTTGGCGAAATCCGAGCGGTGGGTGAGATTTTGATCCGGGAATCGGAATGAAATTCCGATAGTTGCAGTAGCTTCGTTGGGTGATTTTGGATATGTCTGCAAATTTTCAGGTCATTCGGACATCATTTGGTCGGGCTTTTGATTGAATGTTGGTTTCGGAAATTATAGTTGAAACTTAGGCTTGAATCCGTCATGATTTGATGAATTTTGGGTTAAGGCCGTAGTTTTATGATTGGAACAAGTTTGAATAACGTTATAGGATGTATTGGTATTTTTGGTTGAGGTCCCGGGGGCCTCGGGGTGATTTTTGTTCTATGCAATCACATAGACTTAGCTACAGTAACGGAAATTTTGTTCTATGCAATCGCAATGCTCTAATGCGATAGCATAGTGTTAGCTACAGTACCGGACAAAATGTTAAAAACATTTCAATCGCGAAAACAACCCATTTTTCCACCATTTTTGGCCATTCTTGAGAGCTTTTGGACGGGAATTGAAGGGATTTCGACGGGGAATCGTTGGAGGTAAGTTTTATGAGTTAAATACATGTTTTTATACAAGAATCATCCATGGAATTCATGAATTTATAGCTAAAAATTAAGAAAATAGGGCTTGGAGCACAAACCTTAAATTTAGGATTTGAAGGACCATTTGTGGTCCGAATTGGGAGTTCTTGGTATGTACGGACTCGTGGCGAGAAGAGGATTCCGAAAATGTGAATTTTAGAATTTTTAGTGATGTGGGCCCCGGGCTCGGGTTTTGCGAATTTTGTGATTTTGAGTATTTTTCGAGTTGTTTCGATTGGGTTATGTCCCATTAGCATATTATGATGTATTACTTATGATTTTGGATAGATTGGACGCGCGTGGAGGCTAGTTTGAGGAGCAAAGGCGTCGCGGGCATGAGTTTTTGCCAGATTGAGGTGAGTGGTGGTAGTAAATAATGTACTGAGGGTTTGAAACCCCGTACTAGCACTTCACAGTGCTATGTTGAGATGAATCACGTGTCTTGTGATGGGCGTGGTGATATTGTGATTGGGGACTTGGACTTGGTCCTTCTCGGCTAATAGTATACTGTGTATTATGACTGATAATGAGATTATAACTGTGTAATTGGGCTGGTAGCCATGTTTGGGGCTTTGTGCCGATCTATAGAGCATTAGGGAACCTGTAGAACTAGGTGACCCTTATATCGTGTTGAAACTTTCATTCAGCCGTAAAACTAGATGAATAGCCTTTTAAGAGCCAATACTAGATGTGTACTGTGAGAGATAGATTACTTAGGGTGGAAATTCACTGATTTAGCTGAGTGGGCCTGAAAGGCCAATCCTATACTAATTGGGACAGGGTCGATACGAGTATATTATATATATATATATATATATATATATATATATATATATATATATATATATATATATATATATATATATATATATATATATATATTGGATCGGGTTGCACGCCGCAGCGCTTGGGCCTAGGGAGCCCCTCCGAAGTCTGTACACACCCCCAGGGAGCGCCGTCGACGTTAGATGGATCGGGCTGCACGCCGCAGCGGTATATGTATTAAAGCGGGCTGCACGCCGCAGCGTTTTACTTATACATTTATATATATATACCTATATAAACATCGCAGTGGGCTACGCGCCGCCGCATTTTAGACATATGTATATATATATATATATATATACACATTGGATCGGCTATACGCCGTAGCAGTACGAGTGGGGACTAGGTCAGTGTGGGACCTTGGTGAGATAGATGTGAACTGGAATTTGAGGGTATTCGCTGTTGAGATGACTTACCTGTGAGGTTACCCTTAGAACTGTATAGTGATAGTACAGGTGTTCTCACTTCCAGTTGTTATTTATTATTATTACTCACTGAGTTGAAATATACTCACCCCACTCCCCTGCACTTTTTGCAGATATGCAGGTTCAGGAGGGCAGTTGAGCTATCGCAACTGCTTGTATTATCGCCATTCCGCGGGATCTTCGAGGTAGCTGCCGACGTCCGCAGTACTTGACCTCTTCCTCTTTATCATTTTGTTGTTTCCATTCTGCTTAGTCTGGATTTTGTAGTAGATCTCATTTGTAGAGGCTCAGACTTGTGACACCACGATTTGGTTGGGACTGTATGTGTATTTCATTTATACACTTCTTGATTTGTTATAAAGACAAGCTAATTATGCCGATTAATCAGTACTAATTTATAATTGGCTGGTTTAAATAAATAAGATGGTCGGGCTTGCCTATCAATGTGTTGGGCGCCATCACGACCGGGGTTTGTGTCGTGACAGGCGCCCACCTGGATAATGCGGGAATATTTTTCTGCATTTTCATTTCATGCATCAGGCGCCCACCTGTATAACAAGGAAATCTTTTTCTGCATTTTCATTTCATGCATCAGGCGCCCACCTAGATAATGAGTGAATATTTTTCTGCATTTTTCATTTCATGCATCAGGTGCCCACCAGGATAATGAGGGAATATTTTTCTGCATTTTATTTCATGCATCAGGCGCCCACATGGATAATGAGGGAATATTTTTCTGTATTTTTATTTCATGCATCAGGCGCCCACCTGGATAATGAGGGAATATTTTTCTTCATTTTCATTTCATGCATCAGGCGCCCACCTGGATAATGAGGGAATATTTTTCAGCATTTTAATTTCTGTTCAGGCGCCCACCTGTATAACATGGGAATACTTTTCAGCATTTTAATTTCTGTTCAGGAGTCCACCTGTATAACAAGGGAATACTTTTCAGCATTTTAAATTTCTGTTCAGGCGCCCACCTTTATAACAAGGGAATACTGCATTTTAATTTCTGTTCAGGCGCCCACTTGTATAACAAGGGAATAATTTTCAGCATTTTTAATTGTTTTTCTAACATGAGTAGCACCATAACACATGGAAAAACCCCACACTGGTGCAGAGGAAAAAGTTTTCTTTGTTTTTGTTTTTGTTTTAAACAGGAATCAACCTCGAAACAAGAAGCACATTTGGAAGTCACATGAAGGAATGGAAGCAGTATGTCAGAAACAAGAAATAATCAAAAATCCACAAAAAGAAGGATGCAAATAAAAGAGCAACATGTGATATGGAAAAGCAAGACAATGCAAGAAGACAAGACATAGATAGGATTTATTGTAATTCATAAGATCATAGCTTAGAATAGCTTTTTGTTTTATTTTTTATCCCGGTGTAACAAGGAGTTAGTCAGTAATTATAGCAATAATAGCAGCAGCAACAAGTCTTGGTATTTTGAAACTACCAGACCTTTTCGAACTACACTGACCTGATCCTGATTAACCCAGGATATGAAGGCAACCTCTGAAGCAGGGTACGGTTAAAAGGTTTTCAAAATGCTTCTTACGGAATATGCTAGTGGGCAAAAATCTCTCATTACTGCTCACTTATCTTTGCACTGAAACTCTTCGTGTTCCCAAGCAAAGAGGGGCGGCTGTGAGCACGTGATTTTTGCCCTAAGCAAACAAATTCCAATATAAATCTAAAAGAATAGTTTTTGGTGTGCAATTGTGTGTTTTAATTGAAATACTTGTGTGTTTGATGTTAAAATAAGTTTGAAATTAAAACTACAAAAAGAATCAATTAGAAAATGTCATAAAAATATGAAAAGTTAGAAAAATCAACAAAAAATATAAAATGCCGGGAAAAAAAACAAAAGAAAATGGAAAAAATATCATAAAATACCAGAAAAATCAGGAAAAAATAGGAAAATAAAAGAAATATAACAATTGAAAATAAATACAAAAAGAGAAACATGAAATACAAAAGAAAATACCAAGAAAATAATGAATATACAAGAAAAATACAAAAACACAATAATAAATTGGGCTGAAGCACAAAATACACAGGCCCAAGTGTAAAAGGCCCAAGAGACCAGCCGGCCAGTCCAAGCCTTAAACCATACGACGGCGTATAGGCCAATTTAATCTTGACCGTTGATGAAATTAATCCAACGGATCGGATAAGGCGGCCTAATAGAAAACCAAATGACACCGTATTGGAAGTTAATCCTGGCCGTCCAAAAGAATGATCAAATGGATGATTTTGAGTCTCACTAAGAATTCAACGACGTAGCATTATGAACTAATCCTGGCCATCCATGTTTGAACATCTAACGGACGCAAGGCCATCTCTTACTAAATTAAACGACACCGCATTAAAGGAGAAATCCTGGCCATTGATCTCAGTAGATCCAAAGGACAAGATCACACGAGACTAAGGGTGTATATAAAGGGCAATCTCTCGTTCATTACATACACGCATATACACATTACACACCACTCAAACCCTAGCCGCCCTTCTTCGTCTCCTTCATCCCTTCGTCTCTCATGGAGACTGGCCGAACAGGCCATGAATCGCCGCCGTCTCCAGCCCAAACAACCACCCAATACCTTATCACCAACCCCCATACACCACAACCACCATAAAATCTTAGAAAACCAAAAAATCCCCTTCTTTCTTGAAAGTCCGGTCGCCAGAACCCTAGCCGGCGACCTCAAATCTATGAATCAGTTTCCAGCTTTACACCATAAGACCACCTCGAAGAGACCTTTCACCCCACGTAGGTGGCTGGTCTCGAATCAGGCCAGAACCATTCGAATAAAGCAAAAAAGCTCGCCAGAACCCTACTCCGGCGAGCACCCAAAACAAACCCTACCCCCAAAACCTCTCAAACAACCCCCAGATCACCCACTTACCCATCAAAACTCCAAAAAAGAAGCCCCATCGGAAAGATCTATAGTCAGAAGACTTTAAGTCTTCAAAACTTCTGAAGTCTGAAAATAACAAAAGAAAGAGAAAGAGGAAATTAAGAAGAAAGAAAGAAAGAAAGAAAGAAAGAAAGAAAGAAAAAAAGGAAAAGAAATCCTGGAAAGCTAAGTTCTTCCTACCCTTCTTCTTCTTTGACTGTTTGTCTTCTGAAAATGTTTTGTTAATCTGTTCTTGATATTCATATTAGCCTATGTTTTTGCATGCTTGAGATCTATCACTGTTTGTTACACGTGCCTATTCTGTTTTGGCATTTTTAGGGGTTTTAATGACTATTACACATGAATCATGGTTAAATAGGCTTCTTTATGTGATTTGTTCATCATGCCTTGTCTGAAATTATGCTTTGATTATTTGGGATTCAACCATTATCAAAATTTCTCTCTGAGTTCTAGTTGATTGGAAGTTGATTTACGATTAAGGCTATGTGTGCAATATAACATGAATTGGCTATATTTGTAATCTGATTCATCTGTTAGACCATTCTGAATCCTATAATGCTTTTATGATTTGGTTATAGTTGTAAAGATCTAGGGTTAGTTTTGAAAGCTAAAGTAGATATGGCTATTCCTGAAATGATATGAATTGGTTATACTGTAAGTGGTTGATTTTGCAAACTTATCTCTAATTAGTTAATAAAGGGTTACATTTTAAATAAGATTGAGTCTGTTAAAAGTGGTTAAAGTTGAAAGGGATTTGGTGTCTGAATTTAGCTAAGTCTTAAAACAATCTTAAAAATGGCTATTAATTAAATAAGCATTAAACCTAGTCTGCCCAGACCTTAGTAGGTCGGGTAAATAAAGAAAAACAATAAGGATATAATAGGGAACAATAAATGGCATTATTGATGATTTAATAAAGCCTATAGGGATAGAAAAGACTTTACTACCTAGTATTTTTTAGATTAACTACAAATAAAGGATAGAATAGGTATAATAAAAAGGCAATATTGCAATAACACTTAGCAAGTGAGGGCAGCTTAGTAAAATATCCCCAATAGAACACAAAAGAACTACCTAGAACCTTCCAGCAAGGGCTGGAAGGCATTTCGACACACAACTTAGGGAATTAAACTGTAAATAATTGAAAAATAAAGGGGAGGGCATTAGAAATAAGTTATTTGAATTTCCCCCTCAAATTTTCACCCCAAATCAGTCTATAAATAGGCTTCAAGTGAGCTTGAAAAAGGTTAGAGTTCGAATATCTGAAAAAAAGGTTCTAAAGATTACAATCTGTTTCTAAGGTTGAATATTTTGCATTCTACAAATGGGTTCTAAGTTTTAGATTCTAGAGTTCTAATTGACTGCCTTGGCTATTATTCTGGAGTTCTGTTAGAGTCTACTGTTCTTCAATTTTGTTGGATTCTATTTGAGCTCTTCGATTCTACTTGTTGATTTGCTGGACTGTTGGATTTGCTGCTCTATTTGCTGCTTTGTGTGCTACTCTATTATTGCTACTTTGCTGACTATTCTTCATCTTCAACTTAGACTCATAGATTGTTTTTGGTGAATCAGGTACACTCTCTTTTCTGGAGATGTAATTACAAATTGATTGAAGAAATGAAAATCTCAAGAGATGTTTGTACGATTCTGCTGCTGTTTTTCTTTTAGCTTTATAATAATCATGTTTTAGAATTCCTGTAATTCATTAGGATGTTTGTAATAATTAATACTTGTATGAAGTCGAAACAAAATAAGTAGATAGCATAGTAGTAGTATATGAATAGATATAGTTATCACCTAATCTAAGTTTGAAACAGGCTAAAACACAAAATTAATTCACTTAGTATAAACACATGAGCTGATAATTAACTACTTTTCGTTAACTAGGATCGCATAGTCTATAAAAGGAAATAAATAGATGAATTGAAACTGTTTTGTCATTCAAACTCATTTAACAAATGATTTGCAATAATGTAAGTTAGAATCATGTAATTAATAATAGTTCAAGCCTGTTCGATTAGTATTATCATCACTGTTTAAGTACTTGAAGTATAAGCGTTGTTACTTAATTCCTGTTAATATTTAATTAGTGATTAGACCTCACAATTAGTATTGATAGACATGTATTCCAAAACTTTATGAAATAAAAAAATGAATTTTGTTAATCTATTCTGTTATTTGAAGATTGATTATTAAGATTCTATATTGAAGTTATATTCCTGTTATACAATTTGTTTGTTATTTCTGGGCCTGGACGAGAACACAGGCCCAGATCCGAATAAATCCATTTCTGGATCTCTAAATAGTTACGTTTGCATATACTGGGTTCCAAAAGCCCAGTCGCACATAATGGACTGTTAATACAGTCTAAAAGTCCAGGCCTGGTAATAAACAGTTGGCCTGGACATAATAACAATAAATTCAGAAAATACCAAAAACTATAACATGATTAGGAGAAAAAACAAAAATAGCAAATATAGTATTTGATAGATTTGGACTTATAAAATAACAGGATGAGCCTCGTATAAAATGAAAAATACGCGGGGCCCCATATAAACTTTAATAAGAATGTAAGATTCGGGAAGACCATTTAGCTAATTTTACGGTCTTTCCTAAAGATAATAAGGCGTAGACGCTATAGGAACGATTAAAATATACATTCCTAAATATGAGTACACATTTATGTGACTCAAATCTCAAATCCCGACGAAGTTGAAACGTATTAAAGTCACAGGCGTATACTGGTTGCGGTGTGACTCAAAATGCGTTTTCGCAACGTCGCAAGTCGTTAAAAAATATCAAAATGGGACATTCACATTTGTAAAAGCATATAAAGAATCAAAGAATTCAAGAATAACAGTTGAGCGACCGTGCTAAAACCATGGAATCCGGGAGTGCCTAACACCTATTTCCGGGTTAACAGAATTCCTTATCCGGATTTCTAGTTTCGCAGACTGTTAGAAACAGAGTCATATTTCCTCGGATTCGGGATTAAACCGGTGATTTGGGACACCATTATCTTCCCAAGTGGCGACTCTGAAATCTAAATAAATCCCGTTCCAATTGTCCTTAAAGTGGAAAAACACCTTCCTTGTTGTTATTGTTATATCCTATCCCGGGGTGTATTAGTAATATAACGGGGTATACTTTATTCTTCGGGAAAAGTAGTAAAAAAAAAAGGGAGGTGTGACAGGTTGACATTGATACATCGTTACGATACGAGAAATCCTAAGAATTGAAGGCACATTTCTCGGGATTCGGTTTCATCCAGTACCTCCTCAATATTGTGAAGGCTTTTTTTAGGTAGTCGATGTGATCCTCTTTTCTTGTCGACTTCACCGGCATATCGTCGATATAGACTTCCATAGTCTTACCGAGTTGCTCTTTGAACATCTTGGTGACCAGTCTCTGGTATGTAGCCCCTACATTTTTTAGCCCGAAGGGCATTACCTTATAGTAGTAAGTCCCTCGATGGGTGATGAAAGTCATCTTCTCTTGATCTTCTTCGACCATCATGATTTGATTATAGCCGGAGTATGCATCTAGGAAGCTCAACAGCTCATGTCCTGCGGTGGCGTCGATCAATTGGTCGATGTGAGGTGGAGGGAATGAATCATTCGGGCACGCTTTGTTCAGATCTGTGAAATCTGTGCACATTCTCCACTTTCCATTTTTCTTTTTAACCATGATGATGTTGGCGACCCATTGGGGGTACTTTGGTTCCCTGATGGAGCCATTGGCATGTAGTTTATCTACTTCCTCGCTGATCGCTTCATTTTGTGGCATTGAATTTCCTTCTCATTTGCAACACGGGCGAATGTAATGGATCGACGTTCATCTTGTGGGTGGCGATGTCTCATGGAATCCCTGGCATATCTGAATGTGAGAAAGAAAATGGATCTATATGGTTTGTTAGGAATTCACGATACTTACTTGGGTTGGCGAGACTGTGGCCTATGTAGGCTTTCTTCGATGGGTTGATGTCGTCCAATTGGACCGGGTCGAGATCTTTGATTGTTGCTTCATAGGCTTCCAAGACATCAGGATCTCTGATGACGTCCATTGTCGAGTCAACTTTAGTCCTCGGCACGGCTAATTGCTATGCCTCCGCACTCAGCCCCTTTAGTTGTTGGGTATGGGTGCAATATTGAGCTATTTTGTAGCATTCCTACATGGTGTGTGGGTCTCCCCTAATGCTAAATACTCCCTATGGGGTAGGGAATTTGATCACTTGGTAAATGGTTGAAGGAACAGCTCGCATGGTGTGTATCCACGAGTGTCCTATGATGATGTTGTACACTGTTTATTGGTTCATCACGTGGAAAGTCGTTTCCAGTGTGACTCCTCCCGCTAAGACGGGCAGTGTTATTTCTTCAGATGTCTGTTCCACTCCATTGGTTAAACCAGTTAGTGTTATGCAGCGTAGTATCACCCTATCCTTGAGTCCTATTTGTGCAAAGACCCTTGGGTGGATAATATAGGCCCCACTTCTATCATATAGAATGACTCTTTTAACATCAGTATCAGCGATACGTAAAGTAATAACTAAAGCATCATAGTGGGGGAAAGACAAACCGTCAGCGTCAGACTTATCGAAGGAGATACTATCTTCGAAATCATCATACCGTTCATGTGCGATGGTCTGCTTCAGTCTATGTGTGTTGGATAATTTGATGTGGTTGATCACTGAGTCGTCGCCACCACCGATGATCATGTTTATCATTCGTGTTGGGGAAGGAGGCTTTGGCGGCAAACGAGGTTGTTCCTGTCCGCGTGCAAAGTTGATTTTCCCTTTGTCGCTGAGTAATTCCCTCGGGTATCCCTGGTTCAGCACATCCTGACTACTTCCTGCCATAGGCCTATGCAGTGTTCGGTTTTGTGTCCCCATTCCCGATAGAACTCACACAGGATGTTTGATTTCCTTGTGGCGGGGTCTGACTTCATCTTATGCGGCCATTGTACCTTGGTGCCTAGCTTCTCCAGTGCGTACACTATTTCTGAAAGAGACACACAAAAGTTATGTACGGATAATAAGGGGGCGTAGCTCTTTCATTTTAATGTAGGGCAATGTGTCGCTATAACGCGTCCACATGTCTGGGTGGCGGATAGGAGGATTTGGTGTATGGCTGATGTCGCTCTCTATTGGAGCGAGTGAGTGGTCCCTGACGTCCTTCATTGCTTCGATCTCTCCTCGTTTCTGAGTGTATCGCTATTAGCCGTGGAGTTGGCGCATTGAGATCATCCTCGTCTGCTCGTACCTCGGTGCTATAGGCATTATGGATTTCCTCCCATGTGGTAGGGGGTATTTAATGAGGCGGCTCAGCAGCTTCTTGGTCTCTCTCCAGCCGTCCCTGCTTAGCCCGTTCTGGAAAGGGGTGACTGCCATACCTTCCGATATATTTGGCAGACTCATCCTCCCTGTTAACCTGGAAGTCCCTGAGCCCTTCTCCTGTGGTTTGTCTAACAGTGAAGATGTCGTTGACCCTTGCTTCCTTTTTCTTCGCACCCGCATGGGTGGTAACGAACGTTTCTGCCATTTGGTCGAATATTGATATCGCCTTAGCTGGTAACTAAGAATACCATGTCAAGTCCCCTCCTGTCAATGTCTCGCCAAACTTCTTTAGCACCAACGGTACCTGTTTTTTTGATAGGTTGTTGCCCTTCATAGCAGTGACATAGTGGATCAGATGATCCTCGGGATCTGTGGTTCCGTCGTACACCCTCAAGTAGGGAGGTATCTTGAAGGTCTTTGGGATAGAGTAAGGGGCAGCTTCTTCAATGTATGGTTGTTCGACGAACCTCCCCACGTCGCGTTTTGGTAGCAACTTGGGAGCTCCAAATCTTGTCGACCCTCTTCTGGTGTTCCTTCATCTAGTCGCAGAGTGCTTTGTTTTCGTTTTTCATTTCTTTTATATTCCTTAGGATGGTAGTTAGCGTAACATCGCTGGTCTGTGCCTCGATGGGTTCGTTATTTACCCGTGCTTCCTCAGGTTCGCCCGTGGCAGCGGTGATGCTTACCGTTGGCACAGACCTGATGTTTCCTTGCGGTGATTTTTCAACCAAGCCACTTAGGGTGCTTGTTAGTCGCTCTTCCAGTAGCTTTTTAACCATCGAGAGTGCTTCTTTAACAGCAGACATGGAGGGTCCCTTTTCGTGCAAGATCGTTAGATCTTCGGATGGGGAAGGTGAGATCTCTACACCCGGTGTGATGTTGGGGGTTGCATTAATGATGACATCGTCACTAGCCTCGTTGAGAGGACCAAGAAGATTGTATGTGACACCCACTATAGAATTTGATCTAGTGTTGTTTTCGGCCATCTTTTATTTTTGTGGGGTATAGAGAAAGGTAGTTGGTTGTTCTCTAGGTGGATACTATGATTTTGATTCTCGAAATCCCCACAAACGACGCCAAATATTTTGGCTCAAAAGTTAAGAGTATACTTTGTAAGCTAGAAAATAATAAAAAATATGAAAGGGTAAATCGTAATCAAATATAATAGGCATAGAGATGTAAGAATGATGTTATTATTGTAGATCTAATATTGTAAGAGGATATTATGAACTCAAGAGGAGATGCTAGTTAGAGATAGAGATAGAGATAGAGATAGAGATAGAGGGAGAATGGTAAAAAGTGAGAGAGTTGTATTGTTCAAGAATAACACCGATGCTTTTTTACAATGGGAAGGTCCTCTTTATATAGGGAGAGGCCTTCCTTAAAATAATAATGAAATACAAGAATTGGTCGACGTCTTCCTAGCGAGGACGCCAGGTTTTAATTGGCGTCGTCTTCACCTCACGTCCGAGCCGTGCCTTTACTATAGTAGATATATACTTACTAGGCATATCATTCGCCGTACAGGGTCTAGGGCCAAATTTGACCCCATTCAACTCATATTATTTATCCTACAGATTATCCAATAAATATTTTCTTCTTAGTGTTATCATTTTATCAAGGAGCATATCCATATATTATGACTCATATTTATTTGGGAATGCAAATTGTTGCACACGTAGTGTTCCACATGAATTAAATGTGACTATCCCAATAATCTAAGAATAAAAACGTCATCGGTGATGATTGAATTTTATTGTTATTTCTTAGGTTTTTGCATATAGTTAATTGCAAATAATTTATTTAAGCGAATAGAATCTTTAGTCTTATTTATTTCTTCGTATAAATATAAAAGATTCGCAGACTTGTCGTTTCTCATGTTTGATTGCAGAATGATCAAATTATGGAAATGGTTTACTTCAAAGGGTAACTAAATAATTATTAAGTTTTACAACATATTTTTTTAACGTTTATTAATTTCATATAAAAAAAATTGAGGTGAATGCGCGGGCATACTAGGATGGATAAGATTAAGAATGAAGATATTGGGGAGAAGGTGGAGTGTGGCTCATATAGATGAGAAGATGCAGGAAGCGAGGCTCAGATGGTTCAAGCAAGTGTGGAAGAGAAGCCCTGATGCCCCGTATGATTGTTGGCTTTGGCGGGTACGAGAAGAGGTAGAGGGCGGCCTAAGAAGTATTAGGGAAAGGTGATCAGGCAGGACATTGTTGGGATTTCTTATTATTTATTAATAACAAAAGAGGTGTGAATGGAAAATGGTGAGAAAGAAAATGGAGGGAAGTGAAATTTTGAATGAGTTCTTTCACTAGTGCACTTTGTCCCTCATTGGTAGAAGGAAAGAAAATCTTTGTGTATATATAGAGAAGCTCATCTTTTGGCTCTTAAAGAGTTAAGAAGAAGGCAAGCCTCTGTAACGACCCGACCGGTCGTTTTAGAAAATTACGCCCCAATCCCCAATTTAACTGTTCCCCTAAGTTCATTTCTGCTATTGTGGTTTGCCGGGAGAGTCGGTTCTGAAATTTGGAGCATTTTGGGACACTTAGTCCCTAAATGAGAGCTTTAAAGCTAGAAAATGGCCCGTAGCCGGAACAGTGTTAAGACGATCTCGGAACGGAAATCCGATGGTTTCATTAGCTCCGTTAGGTGATTTCGGGGTCGGGAGCGCGTTTGGAATGTATTTTGGAGGTCCGTAGCTCAATTAGGCTTGAAATGCCGAAGGTTGAAATTTTGGCGAATCCGAACAATAGGTGAGATTTTGATCCGGGGGTCGGAATGGAATTCCGACAATTTCTGTAGCTTCGTTATGTGAATTTGGATATGTCCGCAAAGTTTCAGGTCATTCGGACGTCGTTTGGTTGGGTTTTAGATAGAATGTGCAATTCGGAAAGTTTAAGGAATTTAGGCTTGAATTCGATGTGAATTATGGGTTTCGATGTTGTTAGACATGTTTTGAGGATTGGAACAAGTTCGAATAAGGTATTAGGATGTGTTGGTGTGTTTGGATAGGGTCCCGGGGGACTCGGGATGAATTCGGGTGATTAAACGGCAAGAATCTTAAAAAAAGTTGCAGCAGGCTGGTGCTTGCCTTCTGTAGTTTTCGCTTCTGCGAAGCTTGGACCGCAGAGGTGAGTCCGCAGAAGCGACATTAGCTCCGCAAGAGCGAGTTCGTGGGAGGCCAGCCTAGTTCGCAGGAGCGGACTTTAGATCGCGGAGGCGGTCACGCAGGAGCGGAAAGCCTTCCGCAGGAGCGGGAGTGGACTGTTTGGTGGCCTTCCGCAGGAGCGGACTTTTGTCCGCATAAGCGAAGTCGCAGAAGCGACTGTGCTTCAGCAGAAGGGCTTTTGAGTAAATGGCCAAGTGTCGCAGAAGCGGAGTCGCTGAAGCGACCTAGAGACCGCAGAAGCGGAAATCGACCTGGGTTTAATGAGCAATGAGGGTTAAAATTTCAGAAACATTTCCAACCATTGAGGGCTCGGCTTTAGGGGCAATTTGGGCGATTTTGAAGTAGAATTCGAGAGGTTTCTTCAGGTAATCAATTATAAACTCCAATTATGATTGTTGTTGATAATATTATGCACGTTTTTCATGAAAATGGAGGAATTTGGGGTAATTAATGGGGTTTTCATCCTAGACCAAAACCTTTAGAAAACCTTTGATTTGAATGGGCAAACGGAGTCCGATTTCGATAAATTTTATATGTACGGACTCGTATTGAGATAAGGAACCCGAATATATAATTTTCGTGATTTTTCGATAAGCGTACCGGAAGTCGGGTTTTGGCAACTTGTGGGTTTTGGTGAATTTTGAGTTAATTTGATTGGGTAATGCCCAATTGGCCTATTTTGATGTGATTCTATTGATTTTTATCGGATTCTACACTTGTGGAGGCCGACATTCGTGGCAAGAGAGTTGTTTCATAGCGGTTTTGTACCGGAGTCGAGGTAAGTGGCTTGTCTAACCTCGTGTGGGGAACTTTCACCCCTAGGATATTATTGTGATATTTTAAATGCCTTGTACGCGAGGTGACGGGCGTGTACATGCGCTGGTTGTTGAACACATACTTTACTCAAAATGTTCAATGAGTGATATTCTTGTTTTTAGCTGTTAAATTCGATATTCCTACCCGGTAGTAGTTAGAAAAGCATGATTAGATAGTATTTAACTGTCTAGTTGCCTAATTGTCTTACTTGAGTTTTCTTGGTAATCGCTGGCGCTGTTTATCGGCGAAGTTATCGTTAAGCATATTATACTTCTCTCTGTGTATTCCTTTACTTGCTGTGGTTGTGGACTGCGGGTTCGATTCCCGGAGATCCTGAGATTTATTGAAATGTGGACTGCGGGTTCGATTCCCGGAGATCCTGAGATTTATTGAAATGTGGACTGCGGGTTCGATTCCCGGAGATCCTGAGATTTATTGAAATGTGGACTGCGGGTTCGATTCCCGGAGATCCCGAGATTTATTGAAATGTGGACTGCGGGTTCGATTCCCGGAGATCCCGAGATTTATTGAAATGTGGACTGCGGGTTCGATTTGCGGAGACCCAGGGGTACTGAAAATGGGACTGTGGGTTCAATTCCCACAGGTCCTGGACTTGTTTTATTGAGTTGGTCATTTGTTGATATCCTGAGATTTATTGAGATGTGGACTACGGGTTCGATTCCCGAGATCCTGAGTTATTGGTAGGGACTACGGGTTTGATTCCCGAGATCCTGAGTTATTGAAATATTATTGAGACATGGGTTGCGGGTTCGATTCCCGGAGACCCAGGGGTGCTGTTAATGGAACTGTGGGTTCAATTCCCACAGGTCCTGGACTTGTTTTATTGAGTTGGTTACTTGCTGCTAGCTTACATTGTAGACGGTTGCAGAAATCACTTTACTGTCGTCATTCAGATTTATAATTATTTAAACTGCTTATTATTGTTATCATCGTTATATTATTGTTCTCTCAGTAGGGCCCCGACTTTCCTCGTCACTACTCCATCGAGGTTAGGCTTGGCACTTACTGAGTACCGCCGTGGTGTACTCATGCTACTCTTCTGCACACTTTTGTTGTGCAGATCCAGGTACATCAGAGCAGGCTCGTGCTAGGTGATTTTCCGCAGCTTTCGGAGACCTCGAGGTATGATCTGCTACGTCTGCAGATCCGGAGGCTTTCCTTCTATTCTAATAGTACTAGTTGACATTTTTCTTCATTTCGTTGTTAGATACTCTTTACACATAGAGCCACAGTTGTATATTCTCTTTTAGTTTGTGTTACCGTGGGGTTCCGGATCTTGGTAGTGTTTTATTCATTGTGTGACGGATGTATGTGACAAGTGGCACGGATTACATATCTTTTTATGCTATTTTTCCGCTGTTTCTTATTTAAGTGTTTATAACTTGTATATTCCGCAACGTGTTAGGCTTACCTAGTCGTGGGAACTGGGTGCCATCACGACATGTTCACAATTGGTGAACTAGGGTCGTGACAAGTTGGTATCAGAGCTCTAGGTTCATAGGAGTCACGGGACACAGACCGGTTACTTAGAGTCTCGCTGATCGATACGGAGACGTCTGTATTTATCTACGGGGGGCTATGTAACTGTTTAGGAAACTCTTCATTTCTTTTGGATTCCTTGTCGTGCGACATTTTTGACATCAAAAATCTAAACTACCGCTTTCTATTCTCTCACAGATGGTGAGGACACGATCTACTCGCGATGATCAGGTACCCGCGCCCCCTGTTGCCGCCGTCAGAGGCCGGGGCCGAGGTAGAGGACAAGGACACGCCTGAGGTGACACCGCAACTACTAGGTTTTATGCACAAAAAGTTTACGGGGCCTTACAGCAGGCACCTGGTACACCGACTACAGCTGCTACTACTCCAGCACTACAGGAGACCCTGGCCTAATTCATGAGTATGTATACCACTCTAGCTCAGGCAGGACTACTTCCTCTCGTCGCAGCTACATCTCAGGCCGGGGGAGGGGCCCAGACTCCTACAGCCGTTACACCGGAGCAGCGTGTACCAGTGGGACAGGTTCCAGATATTTTGGTTATGCCTCCTGCCGCCCCAGCACAGCCCGAAGGTCGACCAGCTGCCTCTGAGGACGAGCAGCGTAGATTGAAGAGGTTCAAGAAATACGACCCTCCAATGTTCAGTGGGTTGGCCTCAGATGATGCATTGGGTTTTCTAGAGGAGTGTCATCGTATTCTTCGTACTACGGGGATTGTGGAGACCAGCGGGGTTTCCTTACTTTTCAGTCTCGTGGGGCCGCTTATGATTGGTGGCGCACGTATGAGTTGGATAGTCCGCAGGAGTCCGCTCATCGACTTGGACGCAGCTTTCGATCCGTGTTTGAGGGAGTTTGTTCCACGCAGCCTCAGGGATTCTTGGCGCTCGAAGCTCGAGCGGTTGCGACAGGCTCCATGTCGCGATCGGAGTATGCTATCGCTTCACCCGTCTAGCCGTGCATGCACCGGCTTGGTAGCCACGGTTCGGGGAGAGTGCGGAGATTTATTAAGGGCCTTGTTCCGCCTATCCGATCCAAGCACGGCCGCAGAGCCGGAGACAGATATATCTTATCAGCAGGCAGCTAGCATTGCCAAGAGGATCGAGAGTATGCTCCCTAGAGAGCGGAGAGAGAGAGAGGCCAAGAGGTCTCGTGAGTCGGGCCATTTCTCCGGTGCCCGCACTTCATCAGCCGGTCGTTTTGGCATGGGTTATTCCGGCCGACCAATTCATTCAGCATTGCCGCAACCGGTAGTACTCTAGGTCTTCCAACACCTCCAGAGCCTTATTATGCTCCCCTAGCTTCGCGTGCACCTCCCGCGCGGGTCCCTCCAAGGGTCAGTCCAGTGGGGCGAGGCCGGTCACCACAGCCACCGCATCCTCCCGCAGCTTGTTTTGAGTGCGGGGATACTCGCCACCTGGTTAGGGAGTGCCCCAGTGCGTAGAGAGGAGCCCTCATCGCTCATCACAAGATCCGCGTGGTTCTCGTGGCCAACAGCTATCATTCCAGCCCCCACTGCCACTCCACCGCCCAGCCAGCCAGAGGCGGGGGTCAGGGTTCCACAGGTCGCCCTCGAGAGGGGGGACAGCCAGATTCTATGCTATTCCCGATCGCGCCGCGGCTGTTGCTCTGACTCTGTTATCACAGTATTATTCTGGTTAGTCACAGGGAGGCATCGGTTCTATTCGACCCCGGTTCCACTTTTTTCATATGTGTCTTCTTACTTTGCTTCTCATCTGGGTGTGCCTCGGGATTCTTTGAGTGCCCTCATTTATGTTTCCACTCCGGTGGGTGATTCTTTGGCTGTGGACCGCGTATATCGGTCGTGTTTGGTTACCATTTGTGATTTTGAGACCAGAGCGGATCTATTGCTGCTCGGGATGGTCGATTTTGATATTATTCTGGGCATGGACCGGTTGTCGCCCCATTATGCTATTCTTGATTGTCACGCCAAGACTGTGACACTGGCTATGCCAGACATTCCACGTATTGAGTGGAGTGGTACTCAGATCACACCCCAGCCGTGTTATTTCCTTTCTCAAAGCTCAGTGTATGGTTGAGAAGGGGTGTGGAGCTTATCTAGCTTATGAGAGGGATGTTAGTATTGACACTCCCTCTATTGATTCTGTTCTTGTGGTACGTGACTTTGCTGATGTATTTCCAGCTGATCTCCCGGCATGCCGCCCGACAGAGATATTGACTTTGCTATTGACTTGTTGCCAGGCACTCAGCCCATTTCTATTCCACCGTACCGTATGGCTCCTCCTGAGTTGAAGGAGTTGAAGGATCAGTTACAGGAGTTATCGGGCAAGGGTTTTATTCGACCCAGTGTTTCGCCTTGGGGTGCTCCTGTATTGTTTGTGAAGAAAAAGGACGGTTCTATGCGTATGTGTATTGACTTTCGTCAGCTGAACAAGGTTACAGTGAAGAACCGGTATCCTTTGCCCCGTATTGATGATTTATTTGACCAGCTACAGGGCACACAAGTGTTTTCTAAGATTGATTTGCACTCTTGGTATCACCAGCTGAAGATTCGGGAGCCAGATATCTCGAAGACTGCCTTCAGGACCTGGTATGGTCACTATAAGTTCCTCGTGATGTCTTTTGGGCTGACTAATGCCCCAGCAGCCTTTATGCATTTGATGCACAGTGTGTTCAGGCCTTATCTGGACTCGTTCGTGATTGTCTTCATTGATGATATTCTAGTATATTTCCGGAGTCGGGAAGAGCACGAGCAGCATTTGAGGATAGTGCTTCAGATTTTGAGGGAGAAGCAGCTTTATGCCAAGTTCTCTAAATGTGAATTCTGGTTGAGTTCAGTGGCATTTTTGGGCCACGTGGTGTCGAGCGATGGTATTCGAGTAGATCCGAGGAAGGTGGAGGCCGTGCAGAGTTGGCTCAGACCCTCCTCCGCTATTGAGATTCGCAGTTTCCTTGGTTTGGCGAGCTATTACCGTCGTTTCGTAGAGGGGTTCTCTTCGATTGCAGCACCTATGACCAGATTGACCCAAAAGGGTGCCCCTTTCCAGTGGACAGACGAGTGTGAGGCGAGCTTTCAGAAGCTCAAGACAGCTTTGACTTCGGCCCCTATATTGATGTTGCCTACAGGTTCGGGGTCCTATACCGTATATTGTGATGCCTCACGAGTTGGACTCGGTGCGGTATTGATGCAGGACGGTAGGGTGATTGCCTACGCGTCGAGACAGCTGAAGGTGCATGAGAAGAATTACCCTGTTCATGATTTGGAGCTAGCTGCCATTGTTCACGCCTTGAAAATTTGGCGTCATTATTTATATGGGGTTCCTTGTGAGATCTACACTGATCACCGGAGCTTGCAGCACTTTCTTAAGCAGAAGGACCTGAATATGCGTCAGAGGAGATGGTTGGAGCTACTGAAGGACTATGATATTACTATTCTCTATCATCCGGGCAAGGCTAATGTGGTTGCCGATGCCTTGAGTCGTCGGGCACAGAGTTTGGGGAGTTTGGCGTATCTACCAGCTTCGGAGAGGCCTATGGCGACGGATGTTCAGGCTTTAGCCAGACAGTTTGTTAGACTGGATCTTTCGGAGCCCAGCCGGGTTCTGGCTTGTGTGATTTCTCGGTCTTCTCTATTTGATCGCATCAGGGAGCGTCAGTTCGACAACCCTCATTTGCTTGTCCTCCAGGATAAAGTTCGGCGTGGTGATGCTCGAGATGTTACCATCGGGGATGATGGAGTTATGAGGATGCAGGGGCGTATCTGTGTGCTTAATGTGGATGATCTTCAAGAGCTGATTCTAGCAAAGGCCCATAGCTCGCGGTATTCCATCCATCCGGGAGCCGCGAAGATGTATCAGGACTTGAAACAGCATTACTGGTGGAGGTGGATGAAGAGGGATATAGTTGATTATGTTTCTAGATGCCTCAACCGCCAGCAGGTGAAGTATGAGCATCAGCGTCCGGGTGGATTGATGCAGCAGATTGAGATTCCCGAGTGGAAATGGGAGCGCATTACCACGGACTTTGTATCTGGACTTCCACGGACGGTTAGGAAGTTTGATTCTATTTGGGTCATTGTGGATCGGCTGACCAAGTCCGCCCATTTTATACCGGTGAGCACTACATATTCATCGGAGCGACTGGCGGAGATCTATATCAGGGAGGTAGTTCGGCTGCATGGTATTCCAGTTTCCATCATTTCAGATAGAGGCACTCAGTTCACTTCACGGTTCTGGAGAGTTGTACAGCAGGAGTTAGGTACTCGGGTGGAGCTGAGCACAGCCTTTCACCCCCAGACTGATGGGCAGTCTGAGCGCACTATTTAGATTTTTGAGGATATGCTCCGTGCGTGCGTGATTGAGTTTGAGGTTCATGGGATCACTTCTTGCCACTGGCGGAGTTTGCTTATAACAACATCTACCAGTCTAGTATTCAGATGGCACCGTACGAGGCCCTATATGGTAGGAGGTGCAGTTCTCCCGTGGGTTGGTTTGAGCCGGGCGAGGCCAGGTTGCTAGGTACTGATATGGTTCAGGAGGCTATGGACAAGGTCAAGGTGATTCAGGGATAGACTTCGCGCAGCCCAGTCTAGACAAAAGAGTTATGCGGATAAGAAGGTTCGCGATGTGGCTTTTATGGTCGGCGAGCGAGTTCTACTTCGAGTCTCGCCCATGAAAGGCGTTATGAGGTTTGGGAAGAAAGGGAAGCTGAGTCCTAGATTTATTGGCCCTTTTGAGATTTTGAGGCGTGTTGGGGAGGTTGCTTATGAGTTGGCCTTACCTCCCAGCCTAGCCGGAGTTCACCCCGTATTTCATGTCTCCATGCTCCGGAGATACCATGGTGACCCGTCGCACGTGTTGGATTTCACATCCGTTCAGCTAGACAAGGATCTGTCTTATGTTGAGGAGCCAGTAGCCATTCTAGACAGGCAAGTCAGAAAGCTAAGGTCAAAGAACATCGCTTCGGTAAAGGTTCAGTGGCGGGGCCAACCGGTCGAGGAGGCGACTTGGGAGACCGAGCAGGATATGCGCAGCCAGTACCCTCATCTTTTCACTACTCCATGTATGTTTTCTATGCTCGTTCGAGGACGAACGAATCTTTAAGTGTGGGAAGATGTAACGACCCGACCGGTCGTTTTAGAAAATTACGCCCCAATCCCCAATTTAACTGTTCCCTAAGTTCATTTCTGCTATTGTGGTTTGCCGGGAGAGTCGGTTCTGAAATTTGGAGCATTTTGGGACACTTAGTCCCTAAATGAGAGCATTAAAGCTAGAAAATGGTCCGTAGCCGGAACAGTATTAAGACGATCTCGGAACTGAAATCCGATGGTTCCATTAGCTCCGTTGGGTGATTTCAGGGTTAGGAGCGCGTTCGGAATGTATTTTGGAGGTCCGTAGCTCAATTAGGCTTGAAATGCCGAAGTTTGAAATTTTGGCGAATCCGAACGATAGGTGAGATTTTGATCCGGGGGTCGGAATGGAATTACGACAATTTCTGTAGCTTCGTTATGTGAATTTGGATATGTTCGCAAAGTTTCAGGTCATTCGGACGTCGTTTGATTGGGTTTTAGATCGAATGTGCAATTCGGAAAGTTTAAGGAATTTAGGCTTGAATTCGATGTGAATTATGGATTTCGATGTTGTTAGACGTGTTTTAAGGATTGGAACAAGTTCGAATAAGGTATTAGGATGTGTTGGTGTGTTTGGATAGGGTCCCGGGGAACTCGGGATGAATTCGGGTGATTAAACGGCAAGAATCTTAAAAACAACTTGCAGCAGGCTGGTGCCTGCCTTCTGTAGTATTCGCTTCTGCGGAGCTTGGACCGCAGAGGCGAGTCCGCAGAAGCGACATTTTCTCCGCAAGAGCGAGTTCGTGGGAGGCCAGCCTAGTTCGCAGGAGCGGACTTTAGATCGCGGAGGCGGTCACGCAGGAGCGGAAAGCCTTCCGCAGGAGCGGGAGTGGACTGTTTGGTGGCCTTCCGCAGGAGCGGACTTTCGTCCGCATAAGCGAAGTCGCAGAAGCGACCGTGCTTCCGCAGAAGCGGCTTTTGAGTAAATGGCCAAGCGTCGCAGAAGCGACCCTATGCCGCAGAAGCGGAGTCGCTGAAGCGACCTAGAGACCGCAGAAGCGGAAATCGACCTGGGTTTAATGAGCAATGAGGGTTAAAATTTCAGAAACATTTCCAACCATTGAGGGCTCGGCTTTAGGGGCAATTTGGGCGATTTTGAAGTAGAATTCGAGAGGTTTCTTTAGGTAATCAATTATGGACTCCAATTATGATTGTTGATGATAATATTATGCAAGTTTTTCATGAAAATGGAGGAATTTGGGGTAATTAATGGGGGTTTTCACCCTAGACCAAAACCTTTAGAAAACCTTTAATTTGAATGGGCAAACGGAGTCCGATTTCGACAAATTTTATATGTACGGACTCGTATTGAGATAAGGAACCCGAATATATAATTTTCGTGATTTTTCGATAAGCGTACCGGAAGTCGGGTTTTGGCAACTTGTGGGTTTTGGTGAATTTTGAGTTAATTTGATTGGGTAATGCCCAATTGGCCTATTTTGATTTGATTATATTGATTTTTATCAGATTCTACACTTGTGGAGGCCGGCATTCGCGGCAAGAGAGTTGTTCCATAGCGGTTTGGTACCGGAGTCGAGGTAAGTGGCTTGTCTAACCTCGTGTGGGGGACCTTCACCCCTAGGATATTTATTGTGATATTTTAAATGCCTTGTACACGAGGTGACGGACGTGTACATGCGCTGGTTGTTGAACACATACTTTACTCAAAATGTTCAATGAGTGATATTCCTGTTTTTAGCTGTTAAATTCGATATTCCTACCCGGTAGTAGTTAGAAAAGCATGATTAGATAGTATTTAACTGTCTAGTTGCCTAATTGTCTTACTTGAGTTTTCTTGGTAATCGCTGGTGCTGTTTATCGGCGAAGTTATCGTTAACCATATTATACTTCTCTTTGTGTATTCCTTTACTTGATGTGGTTGTGGACTGCGGGTTCGATTCCCGTAGATCCTGAGATTTATTGAAATATGGACTGCGGGTTCGATTCCCGGAGATCCTGAGATTTATTGAAATGTGGACTGCGGGTTCGATTCCCGGAGATCCCGAGATTTATTGAAATGTGGACTGCGGGTTCGATTCCCGGAGATCCCGAGATTTATTGAAATGTGGACTGCGGGTTCGATTCCCGGAGATCCTGAGATTTATTAAAATGTGGACTACGGGTTCGATTCCCGGAGATCCTAAGATTTATTGAAATGTGGACTACGGGTTCGATTCCCGGAGATCCCGAGATTTATTGAGATGTGGACTACGGGTTCGATTCCTGAGATCCTGAGTTATTGATAGGGACTACGGGTTCGATTCCCGGAGATCCTGAGATTTACTGAGACATGGGCTGCGGGTTCGATTCCCGGAGACCCGTGGGTACTGTCAATGGGACTGTGGGTTCAATTCCCACAGGTCCTGGACTTGTTTTGTTGAGTTGGTTACTTGTTGTTAGCTTAATTGTAGACGGTTGCTGTAATCATTTCATTGTTGTTATTTCGGAATTGTTGTCATTTAAACTGCTTATTATTGTTATCATCGTTATATTATTGTTCTCTCAGTAGGGCCCCGACTTTCCTCGTCACTACTCCATCGAGGTTAGGCTTGGCACTTACTGAGTACCGCCGTGGTGTACTCATGCTACTCTTCTGCACACTTTTGTTGTGCAAATCCAAGTACATCAGAGCAGACTCGTGCTAGGTGATTTCCGTAGCTTTCTGGAGACCTCGAGGTATGATCTGCTACGTCCGCAGATCCGGAGGCTTTCCCATCTATTCTAGTAGTACTAGTTGACATTTTTCTTCATTTCGTTGTTAGATACTCTTTACACATAGAGCCACCGTTGTATTTCTCTTTTAGTCTGTGTTACCGTGGGGTTCCGGATCTTGGTAGTGTTTTATTCATTGTGTGACGGATGTATGTACCAAGCGGCACGGATTACATATCTTTTTATGCTATTTTTCCGCTGTTTCTTATTTAAGTGTTTATAACTTGTATATTCCGCAACGTGTTAGGCTTACCTAGTCGTGGGAACTGGGTGCCATCACGACATGTTCACAATTGGTGAACTAGGGTCGTGACAGCCTCGCGTTGTCATCGTCGTTCGGCTCGGTTTCAGCTTTAGTCAACAATTGATTGATTAATCTTTTTGAAAAAACTTATTTTCAAATATTTAATTAATTAATTAAATTTTAAATCCATTTTAATTTTATTTCCAACCTATGGCTGTTCTGAAATAGTGTCAAATATGTTCCAACATCCATGGCTTTTCCGAAAGGTTGCAAACCTTTTCAAAAATAGTACCAAATTGGCTATAAATATTCCTTCAAATCCCCGAATATTTACTTACGAAATTTTCTGATAATCTTCTTCTTCTGCCCAAAAATTCCAGTGTGTTTTATAACCTTTGAGTTGTTCGCTATTCGTTGACATTTTTAGTACCAACACTCCGGTGAGTTAAATCGTTCTATCCTGAGAGAATATATTCCAGAATCTCGGGTACATGAGGGGAATAATTTCCTTATGGAAAGATATTATTTTATTTATTTACAGCAATACAAATTAATAACAATCTTAAGAAAATTATTTTATTATATTCTGTCTGAATTTTAATATTCTGATTTGAAGATATAAAAACTTCATGAGAGTATTGAATTCATAAAAGGATTTGAAGAACATAAAAACTTCATCGTTTTTCTGTAAAACAATATATAAAAACTTTGGTTTTTTTACTACATGTTGTTGATTAATTATAATATTATTTATTGTTTTGCTTTTGCCATTAATTGATCTCTTTTGTTGTTGACAGTGAGAAATTCCAATTGTAATGGAAATCCTTCTACGAATGTTAGTGCAACGATGATAGTCTCGTCAAGCCACACTATTGTTCCTCCGGCCGAGAAATCGGAGAAATTTTCTAGAACCAACTTCAAAGGATGGA
Organism: Nicotiana noctiflora; assembly: GCA_032618575.1. Taxonomy (NCBI): domain Eukaryota; kingdom Viridiplantae; phylum Streptophyta; class Magnoliopsida; order Solanales; family Solanaceae; genus Nicotiana; species Nicotiana noctiflora. Next base: position 42,885 of record JASVEL010012143.1, read on the forward strand.
AGCAAAAGGTACTCTTCTAGTTTACCACACTTGGTATGCATAAATTCACTAGTGAAAAGCCTCCAGTGCCTGCTGCGGACATGCCGGATAATGAAAAGTTTATGGTTGTTGAGGCGTGGAAGCAGACAGATTTTCTTTGCAAAGGCTATATCTTAAGTGCTTTAGAGTATGACTTGTATAATGTGTACAGTGTAATGAATACTTCGAAAGAATTATGGGACGCACTTGAGAAGAAGTACAAGATAGAAGATACATGTTTGAAAAAGTTGGTGGTTGCCAAGTTTCTAGACTATAAAATGATAGACAGCAAAACTGTGGGAACCCAAGTTTAGGAGCTTCAACTTATTTTCATGACCTTATTGCTGAAGGTATGGTCGTGAATGAAGCATTTCAGGTGGCTGCTATGATTGAAAAGTTACCTCTTTTGCGGAGAGATTTCAAGAACTATCTTAAGCACAAATACAAAGAAATAAAGTTGGAAGATCTTATGATACGTCTAAATATCAAGGAAGACAACAAAAAAACCGAGAAGAAGTCTCGTGGAAATTCAACGATCATGGGAGCTAATATCGCTGAGGAGACTGCTCCAAAAAGTAAGAAGAAGAAGAGGTCTTCTGGACAAACTAAGGAGCAAAACAAAAAAAAAATGCAAGGGCATTTTCTATAATTGTGGAAAAGTTAGTCACAAAACCACTGATTTTTGTCTCCCGAAAAAGGATAATAAGAATGGACAAGCCAACATAGTGGAGAAGAATGATGACATTGATGATGTTTGTGCAATACTTTCGTAATGCAACCTAGTTTGAAATCCAAAGGAGTGGTGGATTGACTCTGGAGTCACTCGACATGTTTGTGCTGTCAAAGAAGCATTTGCGACTTACTCTATTGCTGGTCCCGAAAAAGAAATTTCCATGGGAAATAATGCAACATCCAAGATTGAAGATTATGGAAAGATATTCCTGAAGATGACTTCCGACAAAGTGTTATTGTCCAACAACGTTCTTCATGTTCCCACTATTAGGAAGAATTTAGTTTCTACGTCTTTACTTGTAAAGAATGGATTCAAATGTGTATTTATTTCTGATAAAGTTATTGTAAGCAAGAACAAAATGTATGTTGGAAAGGCTACCTCACAGAGGGCCTTTTCAAACTCAATCTAATTGTTGTTGACAGTATGAATAAAATTTAAGTTTCTTCTTATTTATTGGAGTCAAATGATTTTTGGCTTATTCGTTTAGGACATGTCAATTATAAAATCTTGCGGAAGTTAATTAATTTAAAAGTATTACCTAAATTCGACTGTAATAAATCGAAATGTCAAATATGTGTTAAATCTAAATTTGTAAAACATCCTTATAAGTTTGTTGAATCAAATCCTTTAGACTTAATTCATACTAACATTTGCGATATGAAGTCGACACCATCTCGAGGTGGAAAAAGGTATTTTATTACTTTTTATTCACGATTGCACTAGATATTGTTATGTTTATTTGCTTAATAGTTAGGATGAATCAATTGAAACATTTAAGCAATACAATAATGAAGTGGAGAATCAATTGAATAAAAAGATCAAAATGATTAGAAGTGATAGAGGTGGAGAATATGAATCTCTATTTGTAAAAATATATTTGGAATATGGAATTATCCATCAAACTACTGCACCTTACACACCTCAATCCAACGAAATTTCGGAAAGGAAAAATCAGACATTAAAGGAAATGATGAATTCTTTATTAATAAGTTTCGGATTACCGCAGAGTTTGGGGAGAGGAGGTAAGCTCTCCTTACAGCGAACCAAATATTCAATAGAGAACCCCACAACAAAACGCAATCTATTCCATATGAAAAATGGAAAGAAAGAAAACCAAACTTGAAATATTTCAAAGTGTGGGGTGTCTAGAAAAGGTACAAGTTCCTTTACCTAAAAGGGTTAAAATCTGACCAAAAATAGTAGATTGTGTTTTTATTGGATATACTACAAACAGTAAAGCATGTCGGTTTTTTGTTCATAAATTCAATAATCCCGAGATTCATGCTAATACAGTAGTGGAATCAGATAATGCTAAATTCTTTGAAAGCATCTATCCGTATAAAACTGAATGCAAGTCATTAAGTGAAAGACATAAATGACCTCAGTAAGAACCAAAGGAAAATACTCCAAGTATAGAAGATCCGAGGTGCATCAAACGTCAAAGAATAGCTACTTCTTGTGAACCAGATTTTGTGACATTCTTGTTTGACAATGGGCCTCAAACTTTTAAAGCAGTTACGTCGTCTTCTGATTGAGCATTTTGGAAAGAGGCATTCAATAGTGAGATTCAATCAATTTTGGACAACCATACATGGGAATTGGTTGATCTTCCTCCGGAAAATAAGCCTTTAGGTTCGAAATGGATCTTTAAGCAAAAAATTAATGTTTATGGCACTATTGACATATATAAGGAAAGACTTGTTGTCAAATATTATAGACAAAAGGAAGGCCTTGATTACTTTGACACTTACTCGCTAGTAATAAGGATAACATCTATTAGGGTGTTAGTGGCACAAGCGACCGTGTATGGTCTTGAAATCCATCAAATGGATGTTAAAACGACTTTCTTAAATGGAGGAAGAGATTTATATGGAACAACCTGAAGGTTTTGTGGTTCCTGGTAAAGAAAAAAAGTGTGCAAACTTGTTAAATCGCTTTATGGACTTAAGCAAGCACCCAAACAATGTCATGCCAAATTTGACCAAATAATGTCGGCAAATGGTGACAAATGTGTATACATTGAAAATACTACAGGTCATGAAGTTATTGTTTATTTATATATTGATGACTTGTTGATAATAAGCAAAAGTATGACAGATATAAATGCTACAATGCACATGTTGGCTAGCTAATTCGACATGTTGGCTAGCATTATCACAGTCTCACTACATTGAAAATGTACTTAAAAAGTTCAAGTATTTGGAGATCAATATTGCCAAGACTCCAATTGACATGAGTTATACACTTCAAAAGAATGAAGGTGAAAGTGACTCACAACTGGACTTAGGGTTGTTCATAAAAACCCAAAAAATCAAACCAAACCAAAAACCAAACCAAACCGACCAAAAAACCCGATACTTTTTAGTTTGGTTTGGTTTGGTTTGGTTTTGGTATTGAAATTTAAAAATCGATCAAATTTGGTTTGGGTTTGGTTTTAATCGGTAAAAAATCTAATTAAACCGACTATAGGAGTAACTATTTTAAATTTATTATTACACCTATATATGTATATTGTTATACAAAGTTACAAAAACTTTATGGTAAATGTTAATAGTTTGCACTTTAATATATTTCTTTACCTTTACTTTACATTATAGTTTGATTTTTCTTTTTTTTTTTAGTGTAAGAATCCATTTCATATTAAAAATAACATATTTGTAATTGAGTCCTTACAATTTTCATAACTATTTGATTCAATTATCATCAATATATCTTGTAAATAATAGATTTCTCAAAGGGCAATTGATTTGATAGTGTTACGTTGAAAATATGGTCGCCGGAATATGTGTTTGGTAGTGTATATCTTATATTTAAGAAAAAACTGACAAATAACTGAAAAAAACCAAACAATCGACATAAACCGACTCGAGAAAAATTGACTTAATTGGTTTGGTTTGGTTCTAATATTTGAAAAATCGACTTACTTGGTTTGATTTCTTTTTAGGGAAAAACCAAACCAAACCGATCCTAACTGGACTATGCAAGAGTATTGGGAAGTTTGATATATATCATGAATTGTATGCGACCAGATATAGTATGTGCTATTAGCAAACTGAGTCGGTTTACAAGTAATGCCAATCATATACATTAGATGGCAATGAAATGAGTTTTGGGGTATCTGAAACATACCCAAAATTATGCTTTGCATTATAACAAATATCCTTCCGTGATCGAGGGATATAGAAATACAAATTGGATCACCGGATCATCAGAAGTTAAATGCACGAGTGGATATGTTTTCATAATTGGGGGTGGATTAGTGTCTTGGAAATCATACAAACAGACGTTCATCGTCCGTTCTATAATGGAATCTGAATCATAGCTTTAGATAAGGCCGATGAAGAAGCATGCTCTGAAATTGTCACGACTTGGATTTATCCCACCATCGGGCGTCATGATGGCGCCTACTAACGAAGCTAGGCCAGCCAAATATTACACATCTATAAACATCACCAATAAAATACTATCAACAATTAAATAAATACGAAAGACTTTTAAGTTAAACCAATTAATATAACAATGCGGAAGTTTGAAACATATCACTACCCGAAACCTAGTGTTACTAGCTCACAAACTGCTAAGAGTACTACACATAACTATCTGAAAGAAATATAAAATTGTTTGTCTCGAATACATGAGATAACAGACTGAAAATAAAGATAGAGGAGACAACGGGTCCTGCGGACACCTGCAAGGCTACCTTGGTGTCTCGATGGTCGAAGTACCAACACTCGCACTACTGCTACTGTTGTTGTCCAAAACCTGTATTTGCACAAAAAGAGCGTAGAGTGTAGTATCAGCACAACCGACCCCATGTGCTGGTAAGTGCCTGGCTATCCCCGCGAAGTAGTGACAAGGCTAGGACCGGACACTCACATAACCCTGTTCGTTCAAAAAAAAAAAAAAAAAATAATACATATATATATATATATATATATATATATATATATATATATATATATATATATATATATATATATATATATATATATATATATATGGGGAGCACAAGCCGAATATAAAAAGCTATTAGTGTAATTAAGAAACAGGGCATAATAATAACTACCAAACAAAAAGAAATTCAACATTTTCATGGCATCAACCTTTGTGCTTTTACTCTCATCCTCGCCCAAAGCAATCAAACAGAATGCACGGCATCACCCTTCATGCTTTCTCTCACATAACTCTCATATCATGGCACAGAATGACCCTTTCGTGCAAATATAATCAACAAAGGCACGTAATGTTCCTTTGTGCATAAATAGTTAAAACATGTCACGGAACGACCCTTCGTGCATATATAATCAACAATGGCACGGAATGCCCCTTCGTGCATAAATAGTTAAAATATGGCACGGAATGACCCTTCTTGCAAATATAATTAAAAATGGCACAGAATGACCCTTCGGGCATTATCACTCTTCCTCACCCAAACAACAATCACAATCAAACGGGAAAGAGAAATAAATAATAAGAAGAAATGTCCCAGCAAGGGAATAACACAATTAACAACTGAGTCCCGGCAAGGAAATAACACAATTAACAACTGAGTCCCGACAAGGGAAATATTTAATAAATTCAACTATCCCGTCAAGGGATCATCCATAGCTCTTTTCAATACTCTCATCTCTTACGCAATAGTATTTATCATTCGAGCCAATGATCCAAAGTATTAAAATTTCACAGTTTATTCTCAGACTCTTCACATTTGTAGTAAATTAAAATTTAGCTTAGGAGAGTTCCAAATTATCTCACAAACATGTACACATAAAGACCCACGGTCATGCTAGACTCCGGTGTATAGACTCTCGTCACTACGCCTATACACCGCACTCGATCATTTAGCAAATAGCAAATTATTATACTATAATCATATTCCCTCAAGTTAAGATAGATCAAATATTTACCTCGAAGGTTTACAGCCAACTCAATCCTCAAGCAATGCCTTTCCTTTCGAATTTCGCTATAATTCAATCGTATCTATACACTATTTATTTAATATCATTAATAATACTCAACAATCCAACCCAAATGCCTAATTAAAGTCTTTCTAACATTCTGCCCAAAATTTGCAAAATTGACCCTGGGCCCGCTTGGTCAAAACCCGAGGTTCGAACCAAAATAAATTTACCCATACTCCTACGAGTGCAAATATATAATTTATTCTTAAATTCGACCGCAAAACAAGGTCCAAATCACTATTTCTTTGAAAATCGTAACTCTACCCAATTCTCTAATTTTCTACCTATTTTATCATGTTTAAGCCCACGAATTTGATTTATGTTGATGAAATAACGAGGAAACAATGTTAAGAAAACTTACCCAAAGAGTTATGGAGTAAAGGAAACTTGGAACTCGTCAATGGAGGGTTTGAGAGAGAGGTTCGTGTGAGAAAAGTGTAAAATCCCAAAGTGGTTCTATTTTTAGGCTTTAAAATTAACTGGGCGAAAAAGACTCTATGCAACGCGGAGCCATATTGCATTCGCGAAGAAGGTTGAGCAGATGTACTATGCGAATGCAATGGGTCTATGCGAACCCATAGAGGAAGGCTTGGGGGAGGGTCCAGGTTTGTGGTACGCGTTCGCGAAGGGGCTGTGCGAACGCGTAGAAAATAATTTGGGGGAGCCTACTCTATGCTATGCGAATGCATTGGACTCTGCAATCGTGATGAAGAAATCGGTCAGGCCTATGCGAACGCGAATGAGCATTGCGTTCGCATAGAGCAAAAGCTGGTCTGCAACAACTAAAAAATTTTGATGTGTTTTTCAAGTCTTAAACCACCCCGAACCACCTCCGAATCACTCCCGAGTCCTCGGGGATCCCAATGAAACATACACACACTAACTCAATAACATCTTACAAACTTTCTCGAGCGATCGTATCGCTAAAATAACATCAAATTCAACGAATCAAACCCCAAAACTCCTAATTTCATTTCAATGTTCATAACTTCCAAATTTTCCATTTTTAGGCCGAAACACGTCAAACGATGTCCGTTTTCAACCAAACTTTAGAGGAAGCGATTAACCAATATTTATGACCTATACCGGCCGTCGAAACCAGAATACGAGCTTGATACCTTTATTTTCTAACTCATTTTTATTTTCATTTTTCCGTAAGAATTTCAAAAAATAATTTAACAGAAAAATTCTTTTACAGGGGTTCTGGACCCCAGATTTTGACTCCGAGCACATGCCCGAGTCCCATATTTTTTTACGGATCTCTCGGGACTGTCACATCACAGGTCCGGGTTTGTTTACTCAAAATGTTGACCAAAGTCAACTATATCAAGATTAATGTCATAATTTCTCAAAATTTTTACAGAATTCCATATTTTAAAATAAAAATTTTGTGACTTCGTGCCCGGACTACGCACGCAAATTGAGGCAACCAAAAGTGAGGTTTCCAAGGCCTCGGAATCGCGGAAAAAGGGAGAAATACGGTAATGACTCTTTGGTTCGTCACATCCTCTACCTCTAAAACAATAGTTCGTCCTCGAACAGACAAAAGAAAGAAGTACCTGAGTCAGGAAATAGGTGAGGTTAACGGGTCCACATATCAGATTCGGACTCCCAGGTCGACACCTCAGGAGGCTGACCTCTCCACTGAACATGCACTGAAGGAAAATTCTTCGACCTCAATTGTCGAACCTACCGGTCTAGAATAGCTACCGGCTCCTCCTCGTATGACAGATCCTTGTCCAACTGGACAGTGCTGAAATCTAACACCTGGGTAGGATCACCGTGATACCTCCGAAATATAGACACGTGAAACACTAGATGCACAGCAAACAAGCTAGGTGGTAAGGCAAGTCTATAAGCCACCTCTCCCACTTGATCAAGTATCTCAAATGGGCCAATGTACCACGGGCTAAGCTTGCCCTTCTTCCCAAATATCATCACGCCCTTCATAGGCGATACGCGGAACAACACTCGTTCTCCAACCATGAAAGCCACGTCTCGAACCTTGTGATCCGCGTAACTCTTTTGCCGCGACTGAGCTAAATAACGTCTATCCTGAATGAGATTGACCTTATCCAAGGCCTCCTGGACTAAATTCGTACCCAACAAGGGAGCCTCTCCCGGTTCAAACCATCCAACCGGAGAACTGCCTACCATATAAGGCTTCATAAGGAACCATCTGAACACTCGATTGATAGTTGTTATTATAAGCAAATTCTATCAAGGGCAAGAAGTGATCCCACGAACCTCCAAAATCGATAAAACGAACTCGAAGCATATCCTCCAATATCTGAATTGTCCCTTCGGACTGATCGGCCATCTAAGGATTAAAAGTAATACTTAGTTGGACATTGGGTGCCTAACTCTCGTTGAATTGCCTTCCAAAAATGCGAGGTAAACTGCGTAGCTCGACCTGAAATGATAAAGATAGGCACACCATAAAGGCGAACAATCTCCTTGATATAAATTCCAGCTAATCTCTCGGACGAATAGGTGGTAGAAACAGGAACAAGATGCGCTGACTTGATCGGTCCATTAACAATAACCCCAAACAGTATCAAACTTATTCCGGGTCATCGGAAGGCCAGTACCAAAGTTCATAGTGATCCGCTCCCACTTCCATTCGGGAAGTTCAATTCTCTGAAATAAACCACCAGTCCTTTAGTGCTCATATTTAACCTGTTGATGGTTCAAACACCGCGATTCCGCTGCAGGACTCCCGTGCTACATATGCCATAATATCCTTTCTCATTCTACACCACCAATATTATTACCGCAAATCCTGATACATCTTCGCTACACCTGGATGAATAAAATACCAGGAACTATGAGCTTCCTCTAGAATCAATTCTCGAAGTCCATCAACATTTTGCACACAAATTCGCCCTTGCAATCTCAGAAATCCATTAGCATTTAAGGTGACCTGCTTGGCACCTCCTCACTGAACCGTGTCTTTAAGGACACATAAATAAGGATCATAAAATTGCTGATCGCGGATAAGCTCTAACAATAAAGAGCGAGCGACCGTGCAAGCTTGCATTCGACTAGGCTCAGAAATAACCAACCTCACAAATCGGTTGGCTAAGGCCTGAACATCCAAGACATGCGGCCTTTGATTGACTGGAATATAAGCAAGACTGCCCATACTGGCTGACTTCCTGCTCAAAGCATCGGCCACCACATTTCTCGAGTGATATAAAATGGTGACATCATATCTTTCAACAATTCTAACCACCTTCTCTTCCTCAAATTCAACTTCTTCTATTTAAATAGGTACTGAAGACTCTTGTGATCGGTGAATGTTTCACATGCCACACCATACAAATAATGTCTCCATATCTTTAATGCGTGAACAATCACCGTAAACTCCAGATCATGTACTGGATAATTCTTTTCATGAATTTTTCAACTGCCTCGAAGCATAGGCAATGACCTTGCCATCCAGCATCAACACTGCAATAAGCCCAATACGAGGAGCATCACAATAGACTGTATAGGGTCCCGAACCTGTTGGAAAAACCACTACTGGTGTCGTGGTCGAAGCTGTCTTGATCTTTTAAAAACTCACCTCATATTCATCTCACCATTTGAACTGGACACCTTTCTGGGTCAATCTGGTCATCGGGGTTGCAATAAATGAAAACCCCTCCACAGCCCGCAAATAATAATTAGCTAATCCCAAGAAACTCTAGATCTTTGTGGTTGATGTTAGTTTAAGCCAGTCCTTGACTGCCTCCATCTTCCTTGGATCAACCGGTATACTTTCTATCCTCATAACATGACCTAGGGATGCAACTGTACTTAACCAGAACTCACACGTTGGAAATATTTGCATATGGATGACTGTTTTTCAGAGTCTGGAGAGCCACTCTGAGATGTTGCGCATGCTCTTTCTTTCTACGGGAGTATATCAATATGTCATCAATGGAGACTATCACAAACAAGTCTAAATAAGGAATGAACACCTCATACGTATGCACACAACCATGACTCTGGCCATAAGAGTTGTCCCTAAATTACAACATTTCCAATTAACCATGTGTTATCAAATACCTTATTCTAAAACTCCCAATTTACTCATAATGAGGTATGGAGACCTCATGATTACTTTCCCAAATTAATGAGTCATATTTATCCTCACCTGGGTGCTCGTCTCAAGGACTACAACTCAATGATTACAAAACAGAAATGGCTAAATGTGAATAGAAACTATACAAGAATTGTCAAATAAGCCTAACGAGCATGACTCTCATTTAAAATATAATATAAAAATTTTAATCTCAAAAAAGGAGAATTTTAAACACATAAACTTTTACTATCAGGACCTTGTCCTCATATGATATCCACCGTAGCTTGAAGCTCGGTTTAAAAATATTTCACATTACGTAAAAATTTGAGGACCTCATCCTCAACTCTGAATCACAAGTACTTGCACATTGTGCCAGCTAAAAAAAATATTTTCATTTCCTTTCTTTCTTCTTTTCATTAATTGTTCGTCAGCGAAAATCATGACATAAAATGAACCCTCATACCGATAGAGCATACAATCAACAATTGAAATTAATTATTCCAGGAATTACATGAAATCCGAAAATTATCCTGTTTATAACAATTTGAGTTGTCCTTGTGATTACACCATCTGGTGTAGTGACCTCAGCCATACCATAGAAATTATATCAACAGCTGGGTCTCCACCTCTAGGAGTTGTCTCACCTCCACCTCTAACATCCTGACCTCTACCTCTGGTTGGTCTTGTAAGATAAATATTGGCTGCAATGGAGCACGTAGCCTGAGTGCTTTCCTAAATTATATTTCTCCAAACTACCACATTCACAACAATTCCTTTGAGTCTTAGCAAACTTATTGAACCTGACGACATATTTGGACATTGTAATGGTGACCTGGCACAAACGTTCAAATCGCATATGCCACGAATTGCAAAGAATCCGGGAGGTAAACTCCTTCAAAACATTTCTTAAAAATAGAGTTGAGTAGGTAGTGTTGCATTGGCCAGTCTGCCCTATTTATAGACTTGTCACAAACACCAACGGCCAATTTCCTCTTTTGCCATGCTGGCTCAACACTGCTGAGCTACCCCATTTACTCATATACTCTTCGTTATCCTTTGGGGCAATTCTTACCCCTTGCAGAGTACCAAACCTTAAATATGTATAGTTTTTTTGGGGGACCTTTCCATACCATAAATAAATATATTCCAAGCCAAACTAACATAACATATGGCCATCTGGTCCATTCACTAATTGTGAAATTCCCCTTTTGGCTATAAATCGGAGACACAACATCCAATGATTCACAATATTTGTCCTTCACAACTCAAATAAATCAACCAGACGTTAAGGTCCGTTGAAACCACAACTGGTTAGAATGTGCATTATGTTTCCACTACTTTATTTGCCATCTGAAGTAGAGTAGAATCAACCCCCTCGCTTTCGACTATTCCCACGTTCTGCAATACCTCATAAGAACAATCAAGAAATTCCCTTGAATTCTAAAAAAAGATGCATCACTGAATGGGACTTTTCACGACCTCTGCAAAACTTCTGAAGGCGTAGTTGATCTATCACCAGCTTGTGTCATTGTTCGGTGAAGAAACAGTACGTGACTTCGCCATTCATGGGAAGACAAGAATAGAAATTCAATTTAACATTTGAAGAACAAATTTGCACGATAGGAAAGAACAAAAGGGGAACGTTTCGTAACTCCGTACCCTCTAGGGGATAAATACAGACGTCTTCATACCGATCACTTAGACTCTTCTAATTTTGTCCGTGAGCAGCAAGACCTATGAAACCTAGAGCTCTGATACCAACTTGTCACGATCCAAATTTATCCCACCATCGGGCGTCGTGATGGTGCCTACTAACGGAGCTAGGCCAGCCAATACTACACATCATCTATCAACATCACCAATAAAATACTATCAACAATTAAATAAATGCGGAAGACTTTTAAGTTTCACCAAATAATATAACAACACGGAAGTTTGAAAGATATCACTACCCAAAACCTGGTGTCACTAGCTCATGAACTACTAAGAGTACTACACATAACTGTCTGAAAGAAATATAAAATTATTTGTCTCGAATACATGATATAATAGACTAAAAGTAAAGATAGAGGAGATAACGGGTCCTGCAGATGCCTGCAAGGCTACCTCGGTGCCTTGATGGTCTATGTACCAACACTCGCACTACTGCTACTATTGCCGTCCGAAACCTGTATCTGTACAAAAAGAGCATTGAGTGTAGCATCAACACAACCGACCCCATGTGCTGGTAAGTGTCTGGCCTATCCCGGCAAAGTAGTGAAAAGGCTAGGACCAGACACTCACATAACCCTGTGTACTTCAAAATATATATATGTACAACAAAAGGAAATGAGGTACCAAACTAAATAATAAGAAGGGAGGGAAACATACTATGGGGAGCACAAGCCGAATATAAAAAGCTATCAGTGTAATTAAGAAACAGAGCACAATAATAACTACCAAATAAAAAGAAATTCAACAGTTGCACGACATCAACCTTCATATTTTTACTCTCATCCTCACCCAAAGCAATCAAATAGAATGCACGGCATCACCTTTCGTGCTTTCCCTCACATAAGTCTCATATCATGGCACGGAATGACCCTTCGTGCAAATATAATCAACAACGGCACAGACTGTTCCTTCGTGCATAAATAGTTAAAACATGGCACGGAATGATCCATCGTGCCTATATAATCAACAATGGAACGGAATGTCCCTTCGTGCATAAATAGTTAAAACATGGCATAGAATGACCTTTCGTGCATATATAATTAAAAATGGTACGGAATAACCCTTCGTGCATTATCACACTTCCTCACCCAAACAGAAATCACAACCAAACGGGCGAGAGAAATAAACAATAATAAGAAATATCCCGGCAAGGGAATAACACAATTAACAACTGAGTCTCGGCAAGGGAATAACACAATTAACAACTGAGTCCTGATAAGGGAAATGTTTAATAAATTCAACTATCCTGGCAAGAGATCATCCAAGGCTCTTTGCAATACTTTCATCTCTTACGCAATAGTATTTATCATTCGAGCCAACACTCCAAAGTATTAAAATTTTACACTTTATTCTTAGACTCTTCACATTTGTAGCAAATTAAAATTTATCTTAGGAGAGTTCCAAATTATCTCACAAATATGTACAAACAGAGACCCGTGGTCATGCTAGACTCCGGTGTATAGACACTCGTCTCCACGCCTATACACCGCACTCGATCATTTAGCAAATAGCAATTTATTATACTATAATCCTATTCCCTCAAGCTAGGATAGATCAAACATTTACCTCGAAGGTTTACGACCAACTCAATCCTCAAGCAATGCCTTTCCTTTCGAATTTCGCTCCAATTCAATCGTATCTATACATAATTTATTTAATATCATCAGTAATACTCAACAATCCAACCCAAATGCCTAATTAAAATCTGTCTAACATTCTTCCCAAAATTTCCAAAACCGACCCCGGGCCCACTTGGTCAAAACCTGAGGTTCGAACCAAAATAAATTCACCCATACTCCCACGAGTGAAAATATATAATTTGTTCTTAAATTTGACCCCAAAACGAGGTCCAACCCACTATTTCTTTGAAAACCCTAACTCTACCCAATTCTCTAATTTTCTACCTATTTTCTCATGTTTAGGCCTAAGAATTTGATTTATGTTGATGAAATAACGAGGAAACGATGTTAAGAAAACTTACCCAAAGAGTTACGGAGGAAAGGATGCTTGGAACTCATCAATGGAGGGTTTGGGAGAGAGGTTCATGTGAGAAAAGTGTAAAATCCCGAAGTGGGTCTGTTTTTAAGCTTTAAAATTAACTGGGCAAAAAAGACTATGCGAACGTGATAACGTCCAATTCCACCGCTAAAAAGCAATAGACACGGCCGTATGCAATATATTTACCCAACTATGAGTCGGGGTCGAATCCCACAAAGAACAATATGTAGGCGATTAGGAATGCAAGAAAATTATCGCTAGTCGCGCTAAGTGTAACGACCTAAGATTTTGGATTGAAAAGATTTCTATATCTAAATGTGAAAATGTAAACTAACCTAGAAAGCAAATAAAAATGATCAATGGCTACAAGTATGAATGCATCGGGAATTACACTCAAGTAACGATCCAATGTATTTCACGATTTTACAAATATGAGCGAGTTTATGTTAATTAGCCACGGATAATAATTCTTAATTAGCTTCTTCCGAAGACCAACAAGACTTCCTAATTGAATTATCCCTAATCACAATTAGAAGATTAAGCACACCCGATAGGCTACAAGTAGTTCAATCCTATCCCTAGGTCGAATCTATAAAGTGAGGGTTAACGCCTCAAGTTCTTGTTAATTAATCTTTCCCAACTCTGAATTATCTTTCCCAAGATTAATTCAAAGTAAATGGGCGAGTCCTAGAGTTATCTATTCTCTTTGGAAACATTAAAGAACAAGAATAATTAAAGTAACAATAACTCACTTCATAAATATATAAAAATCATTCAATACATAAGCACAACAAGATATTTAATCCACACTTTAAATATGAATATTCCCATAAACAAGATTCAAGTGTTGGAAATAAATACTACACACTTAGATATACAATACAAAGCAAGGAAATGAAGAAATAAATATAAATGGGTAAGAAATCCTTAACCACAAGCTGTAATCTTCAAGACCCAAGTGTGTGTGCAAAACCCTAGCCTCCAAGACTTGTTCTCTCTAAGCCAAAGAGTAAAAAGATGTTCCAAAAGTGAAGAAAATAATGAGAGATGCCGAGAGATCCCTACAATGTCAGTTTGGACGAGTATAAAATGATTTGGGGTGAAAAGTATGTGAAATGCCGAATTGCCCAGAACTGGCCCAGATACAACGCATCGCGATCGCGTGTTTTGGCCAGCGATCGCGTAGAGTAGTATTCTAATCCTCCGCGATCACGTGAACCACTAATGCGATTACGTGACTTCATGTATGTGCCTTCTGCGATCGCGAGATCCAATCCTGCGATCGCGTGGCTTCCCGTATGTGTTTTCTGCGATCGCGTGATCCAATCCTGCGATCGCGTAGCTTTAGGTGTCTTTCTTCTGCGATCGCGTGGTAGCTTCTGCGATCGCAGAGTATTGCTGCCTAGTCTTCTGCGATCGCGTGATGGTGTCCGCGATCGCGTAGAGTTCTCGCCCAGCAGTCATTTTTCCTTTAAATTCCAGTCAAAAACACCTAAATTCCATTCAACACACCTCATAGCATCATGTACCTGAAAATCTCACAATAACCATTATAAGCAACCTCATTTCATACTTAAAAGGCACAAAAAGCTAAGCAAAAGAGGCTAAAATGAATGGAAAAATCACCACTCATCAACACCCCCAACTTAAAGCTTTTGCTTGTCCTCAAGCAAATCAAAACTACAACTTTAATGAGGATTCACCATTTAAAATACAAGTGGCATTGCGATTATGAACATATCACATTATCCCCAACTTTTCCCATTCAAATACCATACTTATGGATTTGGTTGATACTAACAATTAGGCTCAAGTATGTATATCTATTCTGAATAACTCCCTCCTAAAGAAAATCAACTTCAACAATGTGCAAGGGAGTTCCAAAACAATCAAGTGACAAAAATAAGCCTCAATGAGTGACTCAAAAGCACTAGTTCACTATAACAATTTCACCGGTCTTCTCTAATTCATGCGCCCTCACAAGAAAGAAAGTCCCAACAAAGAAAAATATATTTACGACACAACACAAGGGACAAAGTTTTCGAAAACACTCGCTCTCACAAAGAAACTTCAAGTGTTACAACACCTCATACCATAAGCTTGCCCTTATTTTAATTCAACGCTTATTCAAGATTGCTTAGTTGGAGGTCCCATAAGGACTTTTTAAGCTTGTAATGTAGGTTTAGGGAAGGTTAGATAAGCATTTTGGGTGCAAGTGACTTCATCCTCCTTGAAAACTACTCACAAGTTTCATCCTTTTACACTTTGATTCTCTTTAGCTCACATAGCCTCATTGGCACCTAGTTCCCAATATAGAACCACCTTACACACCTCTCCTAAATTTTATTCAAGGCTCCACAATGTACATATTTACACATATATATAAAGACTAGCTCTTTTTTTTTCTTTTGGAGCTTGAATACTTTAATAAACACTTTGAGGTATGTGGTCTTAGACTCAATGCCTAACCTTGCCTATCTCCATTTGACACGACCCCCAACTTAGGCTTTTAGCCTTATTTTCAATGTTCAAGGAGGGACGGGTTCAAAAGAGGGAATTATTTTGCCAAAACGGGAAAGGTTTGTAATGAGTTGGCCAAAGAAAGGTTTAAAGGCTCAAAAAGGGGTACTAGTGATATTATTTACACAACGGTAGGATTGAAAGGCTAAAGAGGTGTTTAAACTTAAAACAAAGAATTCCTAAGATCATTCCTCCAACCAAATATACTATCATTAGCATTGAAAAACCAACCGGGCAAGTTCTAGATGATGGAAGTAAACACAAGATTTATTTCAACAATTGCTAACACACATGGCACATGAATTAATGAAGATGGATCAATTCTATCAAACTAGTGAGCTAAGAGTCACTAAAAGAGCCAAAAACTTATCACAAGCATTGTTTTACACCATGCAACTTACTTGTTTTTAATACTTTAATACAAATTTTTTGAGGGTATTCTTAATTCATAATTTACATACAAGAGGCTAATTTTTTTTAGTACCAAATAATCCAAAAGCCTCATCCTAACAAAACAAGACTAATTCCCTTAAGAAGGTTGTCACACTATCTCTCATCGGGAAAAGTCACCCGGTTCACTAAAGTGTTCCTTGGGAAAGAACCGTAGCATGAAGAAAACCCAAGGAAATTTTATTTAAGAAAAGGAAAATAACAACTACTACAAAGGTAACAAAAACTAAAGAAGCTACTAAAAAAAATCAACAAGAAAGATAGTACCTAACAATGATTTACTACTAACAAAATACATATCTACACAAGTTCAAGGCTACACAACTAATTCATGCTTCAATGTCTAAGAAAATATTGCAATGCCCAAGGACCACCCCCAAGTTAGAATATTGCAATGTCCCCAGTGCAATTATGCAATTCAAGCAAAAATAAAGGATGTGCTCCCTGAATGGTGTCACCCTCCACTGGAGGAACTGGGAGGATCAAGCTCAAAGTCATCATCCTCTGTCTCATCAAGTCCACAGAATTTGCGCAACGTGCTCATGATCTTGTTAAGGAACTTGCTTTTCTTCCTCTCATGCTCTCTATGCTTCCGTTGCCTTCTTTCAATTTTTCCCAGCTTTGCTTTGATGCTCTGTTGCTCCTTTGCAAGGTTAGACAATGTTGGGAGCCTTTCTGAGCCAGCTGGGCCTATAGAGGTGCTCTCTCCAGATGGTCCAGACGGAAAACCAGCTACAAGCTGTCGTACCTGAGTGTCCATACCATAAACCTGTCGAGAGATGTACCTGAGAGTATGAGGTCTCTCCTCAAGTGGAATGATGATTGTGGAAGTACTGGAGGCATCTTCATTAATCTCTGTTTCTGTGAACTGGCCAAAACTAGGAGATGCTACATCAATTCGTCTCTTCTTTGGTGGCGCTCCTGCTCTTGACCTTAGTAGGGGATGGATAAGCTTTTCTGGTGGCTTTTCATTTTCAGTAGGTTTGGGTTGTACCCCAGCCTCATAGCATAGGTGGGTGATCAATGATGGAAAGAACAAGCTCTTGGTCCGCTCTTCCACCACCTCAGCTATTTCATCAACAATGAGTTTCCCTACATTTACTTGCATCCCCTCCAGAAGTGCACAAATCACCCTTGCCTTCTCAGGTGTTACCTCTGTTTCATTCTTTGAAGGCATGACGCGAGCACAGATTATGGAGATCCAAGTCTTGGCTTCCGCGATGAATTCCGAAGACTCAATCCTGGTGTGATTCTTGATACATTTAGGCACCTGCCCACCGTGCAAGTGAGTGACGAACCATTGGCTACCCAACTCTTTGGCTCTCTCCTGGTACACCTGATTATCCACATTGGCAAGATTGTAATGGGCGTTGATCCGCACCGGACTGAAGTGTACTTCGCACCCTCGGACAGTGGCCACCAACTCATTGTTGAAGTCTGTCTCAACGGCATTTGCATAGAATTCCCGGACAACCTCATAGTGGGCTGGCCTGGGCTCTTCGGCGAAGCAAATCCAGCCACTAGCAAGCAACCTGCCATGGAATTCAAGCCATCGATCCTCCAGATCGACCAATTGTATGCCTCTTTCCCTTATCATGATTTTGGAAAGCTGTTTGTCATAGCGTTCATAGCACATGCGTGAGGAAAACATGGCAGCATCATAATACTCTTCAACTGCCACTTGTTCGGCATATTGTTGCACATTTTCATTAGTCGCCGAATCCATTGTTTAGCTCAAAACACCTACACACAAAGTTTTCATGTCAACCAAACATATAGTGACTTTCAGCATTGCATTTAGAAGTAATTGTGCCAAAGAAATAGTTTAGAAAGCTTTCGGGGCAGAATATGTGAAGCTACTGGTTTGTGCACTAGGCAGTTGTGAATCGCGATCGCGGAGAGGAAAGCCAGTTCAACTCACGCGATCGTAGACAGTGTCACGCAATCACAGAGAGTAAAGTGCTGGGAACCTATCGCGATCGTAAAGGCATTCACGCAATCGCGATGAGTAAGCTTTTGAACAGCCATAATTTGACCTACGCGATCGCGGAATTGGTCATCGCGATCGCGATAGTCTTCTTCCTCGCCCAGAACCAGTGTCTTTGGGGCATTTCTTTGAACAACTGATGTGCTTGATTATTAAGAGTCATTTTACACTAGCAAAGCATGCATGTTTGCCCCAAAATTTTGCATACAAAAACTCCCTTTCTCTCAACCAATCACTCATAGCAAACAAGCATGACAAGAGATTCAACAATTGTTTTTCATACTACAACCAATTTTAAACCCCAACTTTTGAAAAATAGGGCAGCCCACACCCTAACTTACCATTAAAATACAGTTAAACAAGCTTTAGGGGTAGGGGAGTAACATACCTGAGAGAGCAATGCAAGATTTATGCGATTGAAGTCAAACCAATTTGATTTCTTAGTGAGCTTTTCGGAGGAAAAATGGGAGCAGGGGGGTCTGTTCTTTTGTTTTAATGAGATTGGGCACAATTTTTGCAATTCGAGTGTATTTCAAGTCTGAGACTGCCGCAATGCTACGCGATCGCGTGGACTTTACTGCGATCGTGGTTCACAAAATTACCCAGTCATGCAATCGCGTCCTTTGTTTCCACGATCGCGATATATTGGCCAAGAGCTTACCTTACGCGATCTCATGAGGTTGATCGCAATCGTGATTTATTGCTTTTTCTGGCAGATTTCTTCAGCTACTGGTTTGTGTTTGCCCGGATACCCCGACCGGCTCAAATCAACTCCAAAAATTCTCAAACTTGGCAGATTTATCAAAAATAATATCCTAAGCAATTCTAAAAAGGCAAATTTGCAAAATGATGAAAAAATTTGAAAAACTGATGGGTTGCCTCCCACCAAGCACCGCATTTAACGTTGTGGCATGACGCAAACAACATTACCACGTTTCTCGCCATTTTGATGATATGAATTGGGCCCCTAGCTTGGAATCAAGCTTATGACCACGAGCGATGGGGGTGGTAATTGGATGTTCGAGCCAATACTTAAAATTTTCATTTTGCACTTCTTGGCTTTCAAGTGAGGCATGTCGTTTTGATTTCTTGCCTCCTCAAACTGTAAAATGTATGGCCAAAGTTGTTCCTCCTCGCATTCCTTCATTGATTCATGTGGTTCAACTCTTGTGTCACCATACAATTCCAAGGTTGAAAAATGCTTGGAATGTGACTTTAAGCCTACACTTTGCAATTCTTCTAATTTGACATCCTGTTTTTCCCCCGGATTAGAGTCAACAACAATCACATTAGCATTTGTACCGGTTGTGACGACCCAAAGGGTCATCACTTATTTTATTAATCATTTCGAGCTTCCGAGGCCTTGAAAACCTCATTCCATGTTGCCTCGATTTACGTGCACAATCCGAGCATGTAGCCGGAAAGATTTTGTGATAGAAAATATGAATTCTATGAGAAATTTGGATAAAAATGATATTAATATCGATATGGTTGACTTCGGTCAACATTTTTGGTAAACGGATCCGGACCCGAGATTGGATGGTCCCGAGAGGTCCGTAGGAAAATATGGGACTTGGACATGCGTCCGGGAGTCGAATTCCGAGGCCTAGAGCCCAAGTTATGAATTTTTCTATGAAATTATTTTTGATGTAATTGTTAAAGGAAATGAATTAATTGACCTTGGTATCGGGCTCGTATTTTGGTTCCGACGCCCGGTACAAGTCTTAAATATTATATATGTGATTTCCGTAAAGTTTGGTGACATTCGGATGTCGTTTGAGATGTTTTGGACCTTGAGTTCCAAGTTTGAAAGTTTTGAAAACCAAAAGTATGAAAATCATGAATTTGAGGCTTGATTTGATGAAAACGATGTGATATTGGCGATGTGATCGCATCAACAAGTTCGTAATGTGTTTTTGAAGTTGTGTACATGTTTGGTTTGGAGCCCGGGGGGCTCGGGTAAAGATTTGATAGGCCGTTGGATTAAATTCTGAATTTTTGCACTGCTGGTTTTTCACCCAGCTGTTGGCTTCGCAATTGCGAAGCATTTCTCGCAATTACGAAGCCCCTGATGCCCAGCCTTGTTCGCAAATGCGAACAATTGTTCGCAAATGCGAACATCCCCAGGGCCTGCCTATGTTCGCAAATGCGAACCATAGTTCGCAAATGCGAACATTCCCATATCCAGCCTTGTTCGCAAATGCGAACAATAGTTCGCAAATGCGAACATTCCCTATACTGCCTGTGTTCGCAAATGCGAACCATTGTTCGCAAATGCGAACATTCCCCTTTCCTGCCAGTGTTCGCAAATGCGAACAAAAGTTCGCAAATGCGAACTTCCCAGCCTTAGCTTATTTTTCAAACTCCAGAAATTGGTCGGGGTTCGCAATTGCAAACCCGAAATTGGTCGGGGTTCGCAATTGCGAACCCATGTTCGCAAATGCGAACACAGAGACCTGTAAAACACGATTTTCAGTTCATTTCTTCACTTTTTACAAAACAAAAACACCCATTTGCGATTCTTCACTGATTCCTTCTTCATCAAAACAATTGTAAGTCACTTTTTACTTAATTCTTTCAATTCCTAACATCATTAAACATGTTTTTCAATAGAAATCAAAGGTTTTCATGGTAGAATTTCTTGTTTTTGTTAGAATATAGGGTTTTTCATAAATTGGGAAATTGGACCTCGAATTGAGGTCCGATTTTGAAACAAATCATATACATGAACTCGTGGGATGGGTAACCGGATTTTGGTCCGAACCCCGAGTTCCGACCATGTGGGCCCGGGGTTGAAATTCACTATTCCGGGCAGAATGTTGTAAAAGTTGTATTTGGTCTTAAGAATTAGTTTGTTGAGTAGTATTGATGATATTAAATCAATTGTGTATAGATACGATTGGATTGGAGCCAAATTTGAAAGAAAAAGACATTTCCACGGATTGAATTGTTCATAAACATTCGAGGTAAGTGTTTGTTCTATCCTAGCTTGAGGGAATAGGATTATGTGTTATGTGTTATGTGATCGAATGCGGTGTATGGGCTGTGGTGACGAGCATCCATACACTGGCGTCTAGTATGACCGTGAGTCGTTGGAAAATGATTATTTTGAGATATATTACAGATGAATTGTTATTGTTCTCCCTTGTTGGGACTTGTTGTGAAGATGATTATTGATTTCCCTTGATGGGACGGTTTATGAATTACTGTATCTTTCTTTGCCCTTAACTGTGATTGTTATTTGGGTGAGGAAGAGTGATAATGCACGAGGGGTGATGCCGTGCCATGTTTATTTATTTATGCACGAAGGTTAATGCCGTGCCATGTTTATTATTGATTATGCACGAAGGATCATGTCGTGCCCTGTTATTGAACCGTGTACGAAGGATCATGCCGTACTATGGATGTGAGGATGAGAGTAAAAGCACGAAGGGGTGATGCCGTGTACTTTATTTGTTTATTTGGTGAGGATGAGAGTAAAAGCACGAAGGGTGATGCCGTGCAACCGCTTGCTATTCCTTGACTTGATATTACTTGTGTTTCCATTATACTTTGTTTTTCCTTGTGAATTTATTAACTGTTGTTAATTGTTGAATTCTTTGAGATATTCCTTATCGTGTTATTACCTGGTTATTTCTTGTTATTCTGTGGTATACATATATATTGAATTGCACAGGTTTATGTGGGTGTCTGGTCCTAGGCTTGTCACTACTTCGCCGGATAGGCCAGGCACTTACCAGCACATGGGGTCGGTTGTGCTGATACTACACTTCTGTGCGTTTTTGCACAGGTCCAGGTTACGATCAGGAGCAGCAGCAGTAAATCGATTGCGTGGGAGTTGATCACATTTGAGACCGAGGTAGCTTGCGGACGTCCGCAGGCCCGGCGTCTCTCTCTTTATTTATGTTACTAGCTGTAGTCTCTTTGTTCCGAGACAAACAGAATTATGTTATATTTCCTTCCAACTTTTATGTGTAGTATTCCATAGTAGTTCGTGAGTTGGTGACTCCACGTCTTGGGTAGAGGATTTCAGTAGGTATGATTTTCATCTTGTAATTAGTTATTTCTATTTCGATAAAGTATTCCGCATTTATTTAATTAAAATTGTGTTAAAAACAGGATAGTATGAATACAGTGGCTTGCCTAGCTACCACGAGTAGGCGCCATCACGATCCCGATGTTGGGGAAAATCCGGGTCGTGACAAGTTGGTATCATAGCTCTAGGTTACATAGGTCTCACCACTCACGAACAAGCTTAGTAGAGTCTGAGAGGTAGGTACGGAGATGTCTGTACTTGTCCTCCAGAGTCTATTGAGTTAGGAAAGAGTCTCTCATTTGTTCTTTCTTGTCGTGCGACTTGTTCCTCAATTACCGATTGAATTTCTATTCTGTCCTTTCGCAGATGGTGAGGACACGCGCTTCTTCGTCCGCTGACCAGCAGCCCGAGCCCCAGGCAGCTCCCGTGAGGGGCAGGGGCCAAGGCCGTATCAGAGGACGAGGTAGGGGTAGAGCTCAGCCCCCGGCAGCTATTCTAGAGGTGGAGCCTCATATTGAGATTGACGAGGAGGTTCCAGTCCCAGCAGCTCCAGTGGGCCCGACTCAGGTCCCAGGAGAGGCTTTATTTACCCCGGATCTCCGGGATGCTTTGGTCAGAATAGCGGGATTCATGGACAGCATTGCCAGAGCGGGTTTATTATCAGTTGCACCAGCCGCTTCTCAGGCTGGAGGAGGGGCCCAGACTCCTATTGCTCGTACTCCAGAGCCAGTAGCTCCTCAGCCTCAGGCACCAGTGGTTCAAGCCAGCTGTGGCCACTCAGTCAGGTACCACATCTCATGCCGGTGATGGAGCGGCCATGACTTCTGATTCGTTATGGAGGCTTGATCGGTTCTCCAAGCTATTTACCACTACATTCAGTGGAGCCGCATCGGAGGATCCTCGGGACTTCTTATTCAGTTGCCATGAGATTCTCAAGACTATGGGGATTGTGGAGACAAACGGAGTTGACTTCTGTACATTCAGACTTGCAGGATCCGCCAAGACTTGGTGGAGAGATTATTGCCTGACTCGACCAGCAGGGTCCCCAGCTTTATCATGGGACCAGATTACGGAACTATTTATGGAGAAGTTTCTCCCTGCTACTCGCGGGATGTACTTCGGAGGCAGTTTGAGCGCCTCCATCAGGGCACTATGACAGTTACACAGTATGAGACGAGATTTGTCGATTTGGCTCGTCATGCAGTGGTGATACTTCCCACGGAGCGGGAGAGGGTCCGCAGGTTTATATATGGGCTTAATCAGCCGATTAGACTCCGGATGGCTACGGGCGCGGGAGTGACATATCATTTCGTGAGGCGACCAATGCGAAGACGCAGTAGTCGAGATGGATCTTGCTAGGGAGGCGGTTATTCTTCGGACAAGAGGCCTCGTCATTCAGGCAGGGTTTGGTGGTTCTTCCTCCGGTGGCAGAGAATCCTTTGATAGAGGCCGGTCCTCCAGGGCCTTTTCATTCCGCCCTTCAGGCTTCACAGTGTGGACCAGTGATCGTGGTTTTCGGGGCATTATTCAGCACCGACCTCCTATTAATGCTCAGCCTCTTCGCAGTGTTCGTGGAGGCCATTCGAGTCGTCGTGGCCAGCAGCCCTATCGCCCAAGAGTTGCTACGTTGTCAGGCGACCCAGTGTCATTTTATCGGTATTGCCCTCTAGCAGTGGGCAACTCTCGGCAGCGAGGTCCTCGTCCTATGATTCAGGCCCCAACGCGTTTACACCAGCCAGAGGCGGGGGTAGAGATTATAGAGGTGGAGGTCGAGACCGTAGAGGCGGAGACCGTCCAGCCGAGAGGTAGAGGTCAGCCAGCTGATGGTCGTCCTAGAGACGCAACTCGAAGGGAGGCGCAGATCCCCGATTCTATGCTTTACCGACCAGGCCGGAGGCAGAGGCATCGGATGCCGTGATTACGATGTACTATTCTCGTGTGTGGCAGAGGTGCTTCAGCATTATTTGACCCTGGATCTACATATTCCTACGTGTCTTCCTACTTCGCACCGTATTTGGCCGTGCCCAGCGATGCTCTGGATATTCCAGTTTATGTGGCTACACCAGTCGGTGACTCCA
This sequence comes from Nicotiana noctiflora, assembly GCA_032618575.1. Classification (NCBI taxonomy): domain Eukaryota; kingdom Viridiplantae; phylum Streptophyta; class Magnoliopsida; order Solanales; family Solanaceae; genus Nicotiana; species Nicotiana noctiflora. The sequence goes on from JASVEL010012143.1 coordinate 67,448, forward strand.
TTGTAGTCGATCGGGTGCATCGTTCGTGCGTAGTTATATTTGGGGGTCTTGAGACCCGTGTTGATCCGTTGCTTTTGGATATGGTAGATTTTGATGTCATATTGGGGATGGACTGGTTGTCCCCATACCATGCTATTTTTGATTGCCATGCTAAGACGGTGACCTTAGCCTTGCCAGAATCACCCCGACTAGAGTGGAAAGGTACCTCAAGCCACTCCGTTCGCACTGTTATTTCCTATGTTAAGGCTCGACGCATGGTCGAGAAGGGGTGTCTAGCTTATCTAGCTTATGTTCGTGATTCCAGCGCAGAGGTTCCTTCCATTGAGTCAGTCCCTATTGCACGGGAGTTTCCCGAGGTTTTTCCTTCAGACTTGCCGGGCATGCCACCCAACAGGGATATTGATTTCTGTATTGATCTGGCACCGGGCACTCAGCCCATCTCTATTCCACCCTATCGTATGGCCCCGCCGGAGCTAAAAGAGTTGAAATTCAGTTGCAAGACCTTCTTGAGAAAGGCTTTATCAGGCCCAGTGTTTCCCCTTGGGGAGCACCTGTATTATTTGTAAAGAAGAAAGATGGCTCGATGCGGATGTGTATTGATTACCGGCAATTAAACAAAGTGACAATAAAGAATAAGTATCCACTGCCGAGGATTGATGATTTGTTTGACCAGCTCCAGGGAGCGAGGGTATTCTCTAAGATAGACTTGAGGTCAGGCTACCATCAGCTGAAGATCAGGGCGGCTGACATTCCTAAGACAGCCTTTCGCTCTAGATATGGGCATTATGAGTTCTTGGTCATGTCCTTCGGGTTGATCAATGCCCCAGCAACATTCATGGAGTTGATGAATCGGGTATTCAGGCCTTACTTAGATCTGTTCGTGATAGTCTTCATAGATGACATCCTCGTGTACTCCCGCAGCCAGGAAGAGCACGAGCAACACCTCAGAGTGGTTCTTCAGACTCTGAAAGATAACCACCTATATGCCAAATTTTCTAAATGTGAGTTCGGTCGAGTTCGGTAGCATTTCGGGTCACATCGTATTATGAAGGTATTCGGTAGACCCAAAGAAGATTGAGGCAGTCCAGCACTGGCCTCGACCAGCTTCAGCTGATCGAGATCCGAGTTTCTGGGATTAGCGAGGTTACTACCGTCGCTTTGTAGAGGGGTTTTCTTCATTGCGTCCCGATGACCAGAGTTGACCTGTAGTGGTGTCCAGCCCAGCGGTCGAGGAGTGCGAGGCGAGCTGTGAGCTCAAGACAGCCTTGACCACCGCACCGATATTGGTTTTACCTACAGGTGCATGGCCTTATACAGCTTTATTATGACGCATCTCGTACGTGGCTTGGAGCGATATTGATGCAGATGGTAAGGTTATCGCTTATGCTTCGAGGCGGTTAAAGATACATGAGAAGAATTATCCAGTTCAATGATCTTGAGTTGGCAGCAGTGGTTCATGCCTTAAAGATCCGGAAGCATTATCTATATGGTGTGACATATGAGGTGTACACTGATCACAAAAGCCTACAGTACTTGTTCAAGCAGAATGAGTTGAATCTACGACAACGGAGATGGTTAGAGTTGCTAAAAGACTATGATGTTACTATCTTATATCACCTAGGTAAGGCCAATGTGGTGGCCGATGCTTTGAGTAGAAAGTATGCCAGCATGGGTAGTCTTGCATACATTCCGGTCAATCAGAGACCATTAGCTCTAGATGTCCAGGCCTTAGCCAACCGGTTCGTGAGATTAGACATTTCTGAGCCTAGCAGAGTGTTAGCCTGCACGGTCGCTCGTTCTTCTTTATTAGAGCGTATCCGTGAGAGGCAATTTGATGATCCTCATTTGCGTGAGTTGAGAGATACAGTACAGCGGGGAGGTGCCACACAGGTAAATCTAGATGATGATGGGGTATTGAAATTGCAGGGTCGAGTTTGTGTGCCCAATGTCGAAGGGATTCGAGAGTTGATCTTAGCAGAGGCCCACAGTTCGCGGTATTCTATTCACCCAGGCGCCGCGAAGATGTACCAGGACTTACGGCAACACTATTGGTGGCGCAGAATGAAGAAAGATATCGTTGCGTATGTCGCTCGGTGTCTAAATTGTCAGCAGGTGAAATATGAGCACCAGAGACCCGGTGGTGTATTCCAGAGGATTGAAATTCCCGAGTGGAAATGGGAGCGGATCACTATGGACTTCATTACTGGACTTCCTTTGACTCGGAGGAAATTTGATGCTATTTGGGTCATTATTGATAGGTTGACCAAGTCAGCACACTTTATTCCAGTATCTGTCTCCTACTCGTCGGAGAGGTTTACATTAGGGAGATTGTTCATCTCCATGGAGTGCCAGTGTCTATTATCTCTGATCGGGGTACGCAGTTTACCTCGTGGTTCTGGAGAGCGGTCCAACAGGAGTTAGGCACCCAGGTTCAGTTGAGTACAGCATTTCATCCTCAGACGGATGGCCAGTCCGAGAGGACTATTCAGATTCTGGAGGACATGCTTCGAGCCTGTGTTATTGATTTCGGAGGCTCGTGGGACCAGTTTCTACCATTAGCAGAGTTCGCCTACAATAACAGTTACCAATCTAGCATCCAGATGGCTCCGTATGAGGCGTTGTACGGTAGGCGATGTCGATCACCGTTGGATGGTTTGAACCGGGAGAGGCTCGGTTGTTGGGTACGGACTTAGTCCAGGAGGCCTTGGATAAGGTCAAGACTATTCGAGAGAGATTGCGTTCAGCTCAGTCCAGGCAGAAGACTTATGCGGATCGTAAGGTTCGAGATGTAGATTTCATGGTCGGTGAACGAGTATTGCTCCGAGTGTCGCCTATGAAGGGCGTGATGAGGTTCGGGAAGAAGGGCAAGCTCAGCCCTAGGTATATTGGTCCATTTGAGATTCTAGACAGAGGGGAGGGGTGGCTTACAGATTAGCTTTGCCGCCTAGCTTATCAGCCGTGCATCCAGTTTTTCACGTATCTATGCTTCGGAGATACCACAGCGATCCTACACATGTGTTAGACTTCAGTACTGTCCAATTGGACAATGATCTATCTTACGAGGAGGAGCCGGTGGCTATTCTAGACCGGCAGGTTCGACAATTGAGGTCGAAGAGTTATCCTTCTGTGCGTGTTCAGTGGAGAGGTCAGCCTCCTGAGGCATCGACCTGGGAGTCCGAGTCTGATATGCGGAGCCGCTACCCACACTTGTTTCCTGACTCAGGTACTTTTTTCTTTTGTCCGTTCGAGGACGAACGGTTGTTTTAGAGGTGGAGATTGTGACGACCCAAAGGGTCATCACTTATTTTATTAATCATTTCGAGCTTCTGAGGCCTTGAAAACCTCATTCCATGTTGCCTCGATTTACGTGCACGATCCGAGCATGTAGCCGGAAAGATTTTGTGATAGAAAATATGAATTCTATGAGAAATTTGGATAAAAATGATATTAATATTGATATGGTTGACTTCGGTCAACATTTTTGGTAAACGGATCCTGACCCGAGATTGGATGGTCCCGAGAGGTCCGTAGGAAAATATGGGACTTGGACATGCGTCCGGAGTCGAATTCCGAGGCCTAGAGCCCAAGTTATGAATTTTTCTATGAAATTGTTTTTGATGTAATTGTTAAAGGAAATGAATTAATTGACCTTGGTATCGGCTCGTATTTTGGTTCCGACGCCCGGTACAAGTCTTAAATATTATATATGTGATTTCTGTAAAGTTTGGTGACATTCGGATGTCGTTTGAGATGTTTTGGACCTCGAGTTCCAAGTTTGAAAGTTTTGAAAACCAAAAGTATGAAAATCATGAATTTGAGGCTTGATTTGATGAAAACGATGTGATATTGGCGATGTGATCGCATGAACAAGTTCATAATGTGTTTTTGAGGTTGTGTACATGTTTGGTTTGGAGCCCGGGGGGCTCGGGTAAAGATTTGATAGGCCGTTGGATTAAATTCTGAATTTTTGCACTGCTGGTTTTTCACCCAGCTGTTAGCTTCGCAATTGCGAAGCATTTCTCGCAATTGCGAAGGGGGCAGATCAAGGCATGGCTCGCAAATGCGAACCCTGATCGCAAATGCAAAGTCCCTCATACCTAGCCTTGTTCGCAAATGCGAACACTCCCTTGTCCTGCCTATGTTCGCAAATGCGAACCATTGTTCGCAAATGCGAACATTCCTTATCCAGCTTTGTTCGCAAATGCGAATAAATGTTCGCAAATGCGAACAGTCCCCTATACTGCATGTGTTCGCAAATGCGAACAATAGTTCGCAAATGCGAACATTCCCCTATTCTGCCAGTGTTCACAAATGCGAACAAAAGTTCGCAAATGCGAACTTCCCAGCCTTAGCTTATTTTTCAAACTCCAGAAATTGGTCGGGGTTCGCAATTGCGAACCCATGTTCGCAAATGCGAACACAGAGACCTGTAAAACACGATTTTCAGCTCATTTCTTCACTTTTTACAAAACAAAAACACCCATTTGCGATTCTTCACGGATTCCTTCTTCATCAAAACAATTGTAAGTCACTTTTTACTTAATTCTTTCAATTCCTAACATCATTAAACATGTTTTTCAATAGAAATCAAAGGTTTTCATGGTAGAATTTCTTGTTTTGTTAGAATATAGGGTTTTTCATAAATTGGGAAATTGGACCTCGAATTGAGGTCCGATTTTGAAACAAATCATATACATGAACTCGTGGGGGGATGGGTAACCGGATTTTGGTCCTAACCCCGAGTTCCGACCATGTGGGCCCGGGGTTGAAATTCACTATTCCGGGCATAATGTTGTAAAAGTTGTATTTGGTCTTAAGAATTAGTTTGTTGAGTAGTATTGATGATATTAAATCAATTGTGTATAGATACGATTGGATTGGAGCCAAAGTTGAAAGAAAAAGACATTTCCACTGGATTGAATTGTTCATAAACATTCGAGGTAAGTGTTTGTTCTATCCTAGCTTGAGGAATAGGATTATGTGTTATGTGTTATGTGATCGAGTGCAGTGTATGGGCTGTGGTGACGAGCATCCATACACTAGCGTCTAGTATGACCGTGAGTCGTTGGAAAATGATTATTTTGAGATATATTACAGATGAATTGTTATTGTTCTCCCTTGTCGGGACTTGTCGTGAAGATGATTATTGATTGCCCTTGTTGGGACGGTTTACTTATTTTCATTCTTTTGCCCTTAATCGTGATTGTTATTTGGGTGAGGAAGAGTGATAATGCACGAAGGGTGATGCCGCACATGTTTATTTATTTATGCACGGGGGTTAATGCCGTGCTATGTTTTATTGATTATGCACGGAGGATCATGCCGCGTCTCGTTATTAAACCATGTACGTAAGGATCATGCCGTATTATGGATGCGAGGATGAGAGTAAAAGCACGAACGGTGATGCCGTGTACTTTATTTGCTTATTTGGTGAGGATGAGAGTAAAAGCACGGAGGGTGATGCCGTGCAACCGCTTGCTATTCCTTGACTTGATATTACTTGTGTTTCCATTATACTTTGTTTTTCCTTGTGAATTTATTAAACTGTTGTTAATTGTTGAATTCTTTGAGATATTCCTTATCGTGTTATTACCTGGTTATTTCTTGTTATTCTGTGGTATACATATATATTGAATTGCACGGGTTTATGCGAGTGTCCGGTCCTAGGCTTGTCACTACTTCACGGATAGGCCGGACACTTACCAACACATGGGTTCGGTCAGTGTCGATACTACACTTCGTGCGTTTTTGCACAGGTCCAGGTTACGATCGAGAGCAGCAGCAGCAGGAAATCGATTGCGTGGGAGTTGATCACATTTGAGACCGAGGTAGCTTGCAAACGTCCGCAGGCCGGCGTCTCTCTCTTTATTTATGTTATTAGCCGTAGTCTCTTTGTTCCGAGACAAACAGAATTATGTTATATTTCCTTCAGACTTTTATGTGTAGTATTCCATAGTAGTTCGTGAGTTGTTGACTCCACGTCTTGGGTAGAGGATTTCAGTATGATTTTCATCTTGTAATTAGTTATTTCTATTTTCGATAAAGTATTCCGCATTTATTTAATTAAAATTGTGTTAAAAACAGGATAGTATGAATACAATGGCTTGCCTAGCTACCACGAGTAGGCGCCATCACGATCCCGATGTTGGGGAAAAATCCGGGTCGTGACAAGTTGGTTCCAATTCCATATTTTTGCCGGCATCAACAACACTTATTGAGTTGGTTGGCGGATGTTCATCCATTTGTGAGTGCAATCCATGGAGTGCAAAGTCATTTTGGAGACTAGTCTCCAAGAGATGTTCCAAGGCACTTTGCTCCTTGTTTCCTTCTTCAAGTAGACACTCAAACATGAGCTTGAACTCTCCACTTTGGCCATGCTCCACTTCTTCCAATTCCATAGCCCTATAATTCTTACCAAAACAAGTAGAATCATCATAGTGGGGGCTTGGGGAAGGGACTAAAAAATAAGCACATTCATCCCAATGACCATTATGGAAACCACACTTATCACAAATACTCCACTCATGGGTTTGGAATTGTGCGCACAATCCACCCCCGGGAGAATTTAAACAATTTTGCCACGAGTGTGGTCCTCCACAATATCATCAAAATATGAACAACTACCATCCGACCCATTTTTTTTATATGGTGCCATTATTCAAGATTAAGAAAATAAACAAGAACTAAAGAAGAAAAATAGACCCAAGGTAAAAAAAAATTACACAAGTATTCACAAGTTTGGACCAAAGCACTTCGCTTACTTCTCAACCTAGATTAAGCCAAATTGTTCCCCGGCAACGGCGCCATTTTTGATAACGTCCAATTCCACCGCTAAAAAGCAATAGACACGGTCGTATACAATATATTTACCCAACTATGAGTCGGGGTCGAATCCTACAGAGAACAATATGTAGGCGATTAGGAATGCAAGAAAATTATCGCCAGTCGCGCTAAGCCAAACACTTAAGATTTTGGATTGAAAAGATTTCTATATCTAAATGCGAAAATGTAAACTAACCTAGAAAGCAAATAAAAATGATCAATGGCTACAAGTATGAATGCGTCGGGAATTACACTCAAATGACGATCCAATGTATTTTACGATTTTACAAATATGAGCGAGTTTATGTTAATTAGCCACGGATAATAATTCTTAATTAGCTTCTTCCGAAGACCAACAAGACTTCCTAATTGAATTATCCCTAATCACAATTAGAAGATTAAGCACACTCGATAGGCTACAAGTAGTTCAATCATATCCATAGGTCGAATCTATAAAGTGAGGGTTAACGCCTCAAGTTCTTGTTAATTAATCTTTCCCAACTCCGAATTATCTTTCCCAAAATTAATTCAAAGTAAACGGGCGAGTCCTAGAGTTAGCTATTCTCTTTGGAAACATTAAAGAACAAGAATAATTAAAGTAACAATAACTCACTTCATAAATATATAAAAATCATTCAATACATAAGCACAACAAGATATTTAATCCACACTTTAAATATGAATATTCCATAAACAAGATTCAAGTGTTGGAAATAAATACTACACACTTAGATATACAATACAAAGCAAGGAAATGAAGAAATAAACATAAATGGGTAAGAAATCCTTAACCACAAGCTTTAATCTTCAAGACCCAAGTGTGTGTGCAAAACCCTAGCCTCCCAGACTTGTTCTCTCTAAGCCAAAGAGTAAAAAGATGTTCCAAAAGTGAAGAAAATAATGAGAGATGCCGAGAGATCCCTACAATGTCTGTTTGAACGAGTATAAAAATGATTTGGGGTGAAAAGTATGTGAAATGCCGAAATTGCCCAGAACTGGCCCAGATACAACGCATCGCGATCGCGTGTTTTGGCCAGTAATCGCGTAGAGTAGTATTCTTGTCATGACCCCAAATCCGGTCGTGATGGTGCCCAGCACATTGCTAAGCCAGCCTGACCAATCAATATCAACAACGGAGCTAGAAGCTCTCTTTAACCCGTTTAAGCATATTAATTTACGAAATAACAACGATACATATAACGAAAGCGGGGAACCAAGTCCCATAATACATCAACTCCCATAGACCGAAGGGTCAAGAGTCATGAGCCTCTACTGAACATGAGTGTATAAAGGTTTACAAGATACCAAGTGCGGAAAGAAAAGTCAATACAAAATCAAGAGACGATAAGAAGGAATATCGGGTCCTGCGGACTCTGCAGCTACCTCGAATATCCACAAATGTCGCCTCGCACAGCTACTAGATCACTGCTGAGAGGTACCTGGATCTGCACACAATGTGCAGGAGTAAAATGAGTACCGCCAGACTCAATGGTAATAAACAAGGGTAAGACAGCGCAGATAAGAAATCCGCAATAAAGCACTATGTAAAGCCGTAATCAAATACCCTGTCACAGAATCAATATCAACTGTACCTGTACCAACAAGTACCAGCAAAACAGTATAACAGCTAGCAGATGTATCTAAATGCAATGCAATGCATGATATGACCGCTACGGCGCGTAGCCCGATCCAATTTGGGTACCCGTGCTCACTGTGGGGGTTCAGACTCCGGAGGGGCTCCTACAGCCCAAGCACAATATCACTGCGGCGTGCAGTCCGATCCAACATATATACTGCTGCGGCGCGCAGCCCGATCCACTACCAGTCAGCTAATATGCAAATACAGCCTCGCATGCTCAAAAGTAGTTTTGAAAACCTTTTTATCATTTTTCAGTTGGAAAACAGTAATACCAAGTTCCAGAGATTGGAAATAGCATGATAACAGAAATAGCTACGGACCGGTAGTAACTAGCATGTCAATATGATAAGACAATGATAACGATCCTCGCGGGATCCAATAATTGGCTCACGGCCCACAAGTATACTCAACCGCCCAAGAAGGGGGTTCCTCGGCTCAAGAGTGGCCAATATCTCAATATATAGTATGCAACCATCCGAGAAGGAGGTTCAACGGCTCAAGAATAGCCAATGTCATAACACAGTATCAACAAGTCGGACTAAGCCATAGTCCCCAATCACAATCGACCCCGCACTCACAAGAGAGTACGTGTCTCGCCGCTATACAACGTCACAAAGTGGTATACCGGGGTTTCGAACCCGCTGGTCATCACCCACATCTATTACTCACCTCAATACGGCGCGACGACTACTCCGCAATGCCCTTGCCACGAGAATCAAGCTCCGCACGCGTAGAATCTGATCAAATACAGTAGAAACACAACAAATTAGGCCAATGGGACGACACCCAATCAATACAACTCAATTTACATCAAAATTCCCAAAGTTGTCAAAACCCGACTTTCGGTACGCTTGTCGAAAAATTACAAAAGTCACATATTCGGAACCCGCGTCTCGATACGAGTCTAGGCATATAAAATTTACCAAAATCGGACTCCATTTGCCCATTCAAAACCTTGATTTTCTAAAGTTCAAGCCTAGGGCTAAATCCTCCATAAATCACCCCAAATTCCTCCATTTTCATGATATAATTGCATAATATTATCAATACTAATCATAGTTTAAGTCCATAGTTGATTACCCGATGATTTCCCTTGAGTTTCTCTTCAAAATCGCCCAAATCGCCTCTAAAGCCGAGACCCAAATGTGTGAAATGTTTCTGAAATTTTCTAACTTCTGATACAATTAATTCACTGCGATTTTCGCTTCTGCGGACCATTCTCCGCCCCTGCGGAACCGCTTCTGCGACCAATTGGTCGCTTCTGCGAACCCAGGCCTAATTGGGCAAATCCCGCTCCTGCGATCCATGGACCGCCCCTGCGCGTCCGCTTCTGCGGAATTTCTTCCGCCCCTGCGGTCCTTTCCGCCTCTGCGCTCCAGAGTCCGCTCCTGCGGACTCGCCTATGCGGTCAAGAATCCGCTTCTGCGGACTTTCCCCTTACTCATCAAGTCCGCTTCTGCGGTCACCCACTCGCACCAGCCACGCCGCTTCAGCGGAAAAGATTCCGCTTCTGCGATGCCAAGCGCTCATGTGCCCCCTCGTCCGCTCCTGCGGACTCGCTCCTGCGCCCCCATTTCCGCAGGAGCGAAAACAACAGAACCAGAGTCAAAACCTGCAATTTTCCACATTTTCTCTCGTTTAGCCATCCGAAAACACCCCGAGGCCCCCGGGACCCCAACGAAAACCACCAACATACCCCAAAGCACGATACGAACTTGTTCCAATCATAAAAACACCATCCTAAACATTAAAATCACCAATTACACACGGATTCAAGCCTAAATTCCTTCAAAACTTCCGAATTGCACAATCAATCAAAAACCCGACTAAACGACGTCCGAATGACCTGAAATTTTGCAGGCACATCCAAAATCACCTAATGGAGCTACTGCAACTGTCGGAATTCCATTCCGACCCCCGGATCAAAATATCAACTACCGTTCGGATTTCGCCAAAATTCAACCTTAGCCAATTCAAGCCTATTTCTACACCGGGCCTCCAAATTCAATTCCGATCGCTCCCCTAAGTCACAAATCACCTCCCGGAACTAACCGAATCATCAGAATCCGATTCCGAGCCCTCTAACCAAATAGTCAACTCCGGGTTGACTTTTCTTATTCAAGTTTCCTTCAAGAAGGCTATATGCCTCATTTTCAATCCAATTCACTCCTAACTCACCCGATAGACTCTAACACCTGATATAAAATCATAAAACATGTATTTACAACATAACGGGGTGGTAATTCTCGTGACGACGGGCCGGGTCGTCACATTCTCCCCTCTTAAGCAAACGCTCGTCCTCGAGCGGGTCAAGAATCATACCTGAAGTCTCAAACAAGTGAGGATATCTGCTCCGCATCTCCCGCTCGATCTCCCAAGTGGCCTCCTCCACGGGTCGACCTCTCCACTGAACCTTAACTGATGCAATCTCCTTAGACCTCAATTTTCTCACCCGACGTCCCAAAATGGCAATAGGCTCCACATCATAGGATAGATCACCATCAAGCTGAATGGTACTGGAGTCTAATACATGAGACGGATCTCCAATGTACTTCCGGAGCATAGACACATGGAATACTGGATGGACGCTGGATAAGTTGGGCGGCAAGGCCAACTCATATGCCACCTCTCCAACTCTCTTAAGTATCTCAAAAGGACCAATGTACCTAGGACTCAACTTTCCTTTCTTCCCAAACCTCATGACACCCTTCATAGGTGAAACTTTCAACAATACTCTGTCACCAACCATGAAAGACAACTCTCGAACTCTACGGTCCGCATAACTCTTTTGACGAGACTGTGCTGTACGAAGCCTCTCCTGGATCAACTTTGCTCTATCCAGAGCATCCTGGACTAACTCAGTCCCTATCAATCTATCCTCACCAGGCTCAAACCATCCCACGGGGAATCTACACTGTCTGCTATACAATGCCTCATACGGGGCCATCCGAATACTCGACTGATAACTGTTGTTGTAGGCAAACTCGGCAAGTGGTAGGAACTCATCCCACGAACCACCAAAATCAATCACACAAGCTCGCAACATATCCTCCAAGATCTGAATAGTGCGCTCAGACTGCCCATATGTCTGGGGTGAAATGTTGTACTCAACTCAACCCGTGTACCCATCTCTCGCCGAAATGCTCTCCAAAACTGAGAAGTGAACTGAGTACCCCTGTCGGATATGATAGACACTGGGACTCCATGCAACCGAACAATCTCTCGAATAAAGATCGCCGCCAACCGCTCCGATGAGTAGGTAGTGCTAACTGGAATAAAGTGAGCTGACTTGGTCAGTCTATCCACAATCACCCATACAGAATCAAACTTCCTCGCCGTCCGAGGGAGTCCAGTAACAAAGTCCATGGTGATCCTCTCCCATTTCCACTCAGGAATATCAATGCGCTGAAATACACCACCGGGCCTCTGATGCTCGTACTTAACCTGCTGACAGTTGAGGCACCGTGCTACATGTCTGACAATGTCCATTTTCATCTTTCTCCACCAATAGTGCTATTTCAAATCTTGATACATCTTAGCGGCTCCTGGATGGATAGAATACCGCGAGCTATGGGCCTCCTCCAGAATCAACTCACGAAGGCCATCAACATTGGGCACACATATCCGGCCCTGCATCATCAATACGCCGTCACTATCAATGGTGACATCTCTAGCATCATCATGCTGAACTCTGTCCCTAAGGACAGCCAAATGTGGATCATCATACTGGCGCTCACGAATACGATCATATAGAGATGACCGAGATACAACACAAGCCAATACCCGGCTGAGCTCCGAAATATCTAACCTCACTAGCCGATTGGCTAGCACCTGAACATCATGAGCAAATGGCCTCTCCTCAGCTGGAATATATGCCAAGCTCCCCATACCTGACCGCCTTCCGGCTCAAAGCATCGGCCACCACATTGGCCTTCCCCGGATGATATAATATAGTAATGTCATAATCCTTCAGCAACTCAAGCCATCTCCTCTGTCTCAAATTAAGGTCTTTCTGTTTGAACAAGTGCTGGAGACTACGATGGTCGGTATACACCTCACAAGACACACCGTACAAATAGTGCCTCCAAATCTTCAATGCATGAACAATGGCGGCTAGCTCCAAATCATGAACAGGATAGTTCTTCTCATGTGGCTTCAACTGCCGAGAAGCATAAGCAATCACCTTACCTTCCCGCATCAACACACAACCTATCCCCACTCTCGAGGCATCACAATAAAACGGTATATGAACCTGAAGCCGATGGCAATACTAACACCGGAGCTGTGGTCAAAGCTGTCTTGAGCTTCGAAAGCTCTCCTCGCACTCATCCGACCACACGAATGGTGCACCCTTCGGGTCAATTTAGTCAACGAAGAAGCAATGGATGAAAATCCCCCGAACAAACCGGCGATAATACCCCGCCAAGCCAAGAAAACTCCCGATCTCTTGTAGCCGAGGTCGGTCTAGGCCAACTCGCACCGCCTCTATCTTTTTCTCGATCAACTCGAATACCATCACGAGACACCACATGTCCCGTAAATGCTACGGACTCGAGCCAAAACTCGCACTTGGAGAATTTAGCATATAGCTTCTCCTCCCTCAATCTCTCCAACACAATACTCAAATGTTGAGCATGCTCCTCCCTGACTACGGGAGTAGACTAGAATGTCATCAATGAACACAATCACAAATGAATCCAAATAGGGCCCGAACACACTGTTCATCAGATGCATAAATGCTGCTGGGCGTTGGTCAGCCCAAACGACATCACAAGAAACTCATAATGACCATATCGGGTCCCGAATGCAGTCTTCATAATATCCGAGTCCCTGATCTTCAGCTGATGATAGCCCGAACGAAGATCGATCTTAGAAAACACCCTCGCACCTTGTAACTGATCAAACAAATCATCTATGCGCGGTAGAGGGTACTTGTTCTTCATCTGTCACTTTGTTCAATTGCCTATAATCAATACACATTCGCATGGAACCATCTTTCTTTTTAACAAATAATACCGGCGCACCCTACGGGGACACACTAGGGCGGATGAAACCCTTATCCAGAAGCTCCTGAAGCTGCTCTTTCAGTTCTTTCAACTCAGCTGGTGCCATCCGATAAGGAGGAATGGATATGGGCTGGGTGCCCGGCACCAAGTCAATGCCAAAATCAATATCCCTGTCCGGCGGCATGCCCGGCAGGTCTGAGGGGAATACATCTGGGAAGTCCCTCACAACAGGTACGTAATCAATGCTAGGAGACTCAGCTCCCACATCTCTCACAAAAGCTAAGTACGATAAGCACCCTTTTTCAACCATCTTCTGAGCTTTTAAGAATGAAATAACACGGCTAGGGACGAAATCGGTCGAACCCCGCCACTCGATCTGAGAAATACCAGGAATGGCCAACGTAACTGTCTTAGCATGACAGTCCAATATAGCATGGTACGGAGACAACCAATCCATACCCAATATAACATCAAAGTCCACCATACCCAACAATAACAAATCTGCCTGGGTCTCCAGACCCCCAATAGATATAACACAGGATCTATAGACATGATCCACAACGATCGTATCACCCACGGGGGTGGATACATGAACAGGTAAACCAAGACTACCACGAGTCGCACCTAAATGATGTGCAAAATAAGAGGACACGTATGAATATGTGGACCCTGGATCAAATAGAGCAGAGGCATCTCTGTGACAGACGGAAATGATACCCGTAATCACTGCATTGGAGGCAACTGCATCACGCCTATCAGGAAGTGCATAGAACCGTGCCTGGCCTCCACCAGATCTCTCCTCGCCCCTGGGGCGACCACGCGAAGACTGACCTCCACCTCTACTAGACTGAGATGGTGCTGAAGATGAGGGCTGATCCCTCTGCCGAGTCCTGTCCCTACGGAGTCGAGGGCATTGTCTCCTCATGTGGCCAAACTCACCACACTCATAACATGCACCTGGTGCTAGAGAAGGGGACTGAAGGGAACCCCTCACTGCAGAAGAACCCTGGGCTGATGAAGTAGGTGCTGCACCTCTGGGTTGGGAGGGCACTAAGTGATGACTAACCCTGCTGAAACCCTTGTCGACCACGACCATAAGAACCTCTGCTCTGCTCTGGGCGGCCTGAATGAGAAGGTCTAGATGAGCGACGTCTGCTCTGCTGGGAATGCCCTCTAGATGGAGCTCCACTGAAACTGCCAGAACCACGAGGCTTCTTGGCCTCCCGCTCCTCTCTCTCTCGGCGATGATCCGCCTCAATAGAGCGTGCCATGTCCACAACCTGCTCAAATGATGATGACAAAACTCTCTCTCTGGTCATAAGAATGCGAATAGAGTAGTTGAGGCCATCAATGAACCTCCTGATCCTCTCCCTATCATTAGGGATCATCCATGTGGCATGCCTAGCCAACCGTGTGAATCTAAGCTCATACTGAGTCACAGACATGTCGCCCTGAACCAACCACTCGAACTGGCGACGTAGCTCCTCGCGACGAGACCGAGGTACATATTTCTCTAGAAAGAGAGTAGAGAACTGCTGCCATGTGAGAGGTGCTGCTCCTGCAGGCCTACGCCTCTCAAACTCTTCCCACCAATCAAATGCGGGACCAGTGAACTGAAAGGTAGTAAATGAAACTCCGCTGGACTCGAGAATACCAGCCGTCCGCAACATCCTCTGACACTTGTCCAAGAAACCCTGGGCATCCTCGCCCTCGGCGCCACTAAAATGGGGTGGCTGAAGTCTGCCAAATCTCTCAAGACGACGTTGCTCGTCATCGGGCATAACTTGAACCATATGCTCTGGATCTGGAGCTGGTGCAGCTGGAGGAATAACCGGTGCAACCACCTGAGCGGGGACCGCCTCTAGCGTCTGAAGTCCCTGAACAACCGGGTCAGGTGTACGAGCTGCAGGGGTCTGCTGACCACCCCCTGACTGAGATGTCGCTACAGTAGCGGTAGCTGAAACTACCTGAGCCAAACCGGAACACACCTGATAATATCTGAGCAAGAGTCTCCTGAAGACCAGGAATAGCAATAGATACAGTCTGGCCTTGAACTGGGGCTACTGGAGCATCAACCGCTGGGGGCTGCTCCTGAACTGGTACAACAGGCGGGTCAGCTGGTACTGCCTCAGCCGCCGTACCTCTACCTCTAGCACGACCGCGCCCACGGCCTCTAACGGGTGGCAATGGAGGTCGTCCACCTCGTCCCTGATGCTCGCGTTCTCGCCATCTGCGAGAGAATAGAATATAGAAGTTCAGTTCTCGGAACAACAAGATCGCACGACAGAGTTCAAGAAAAGTGAAGTGTTTCCTAAAGGTTCGCAGCCTCCCGAGGATAAGTACAGGCGTCCCCGTACCGATCCACAAGACTCTACTAACCGACTCAAGACTCATGAGGCCTAGTAAACCTAGGCTCTGATACCAACTTGTCACGACCCCAAATCCGGTCGTGATGGCGCCCAGCACATTGCTAAGCCAGCCTGACCAATCAATATCAACAACGGAGCTAGAAGCTCTCTTTAACCCATTTAAGCATATTAATTTACGAAATAACAGCGATACATATAACGAAAGCGGGGAACCAAGTCCCATAATACATCAACTCCCATAGACCGAAGGGTCAAGAGTCATGAGCCTCTACTGAACATGAGTGTATAAAGGTTTACAAGATACCAAGTGCGGAAAGAAAAGTCAATACAAAATCAAGAGACAATAAGAAGGAATATCGGGTCCTGCGGACTCTGCAGCTACCTCGAATATCCACAAATGTCGCCTCGCACAGCTACTGGATCACTGCTGAGAGGTACCTGGATCTGCACACAAGGTGCGGGGAGTAAAATGAGTACTGCCAGACTCAGTGGTAATAAACAAGGGTAAGACAGCGCAGATAAGAAATCCGCAATAAAGCACTATGTAAAGTTGTAATCAAATACCCTGTCACAGAATCAATATCGACTGTACCTGTACCAACAAGTACCAGCAAAACAGTATAACAACTAGCAGATGTAGCTAAAATGCAATGCAATGCATGATATGACCGCTACGGCGCGTAGCTCGATCCAATTTGGGTACCCGTGCTCACTGTGGGGGTTCAGACTCCGGAGGGGCTCCTACAGCCCAAGCACAATATCACTGCGGCGTGCAGTCCGATCCAACATATATACTGCTGCGGCGCGCAGCCCGATCCACTACCAGTCAGCTAATATGCAAATACAGCCTTGCAGGCTCAAAAGTAGTTTTGAAAACCTTTTTATCATTTTTCGGTTGGAAAACAGTAATACCAAGTTCCAGAGATTGGACATAGCATGATAACAGAAATAGCTACGGACTGGTAGTAACTAGCATGTCAATATGATAAGACAATGATAACGATCCTCGCGGGATCCAATAACTGGCTCACAGCCCACAAGTATACTCAACCGCCCAAGAAGGGGGTTCCTCGGCTCAAGAGTGGCCAATATCTCAATACATAGTATGCAACCATCCGAGAAGGAGGTTCAACGGCTCAAGGATAGCCAATCTCACAATATAGTATCAACAGGTCGGACTAAGCCATAGTCCCCAATCACAATCGACCCCGCACTCACAAGAGAGTACGTGTCTCGCCGCTATACAGCGTCACAAAGTGGTATACCGGGGTTTCGAACCCGCTAGTCATCACCCACATCTATTACTCACCTCAATACGGCGCGACGACTACTCCGCAATGCCCTTGCCACGAGAATCAAGCTTCCGCACGCGTAGAATATGATCAAATACAGTAGAAACACAACAAATTAGGCCAATGGGACGACACCCAATCAATACAACTCAATTTACATCAAAATTCCCAAAGTTGTCAAAACCCGACTTTCGGTACGCTTGTCGAAAAATTACAAAAGTCACATATTCGGCACCCGCGTCTCGATACGAGTCTAGGCGTATAATATTTACCAAAATCGGACTCCATTTGCCCATTCAAAACCTTGATTTTCTAAAGTTCAAGCCTAGGGCTAAATCCTCCATAAATCACCCCAAATTCCTCCATTTTCATGATATAATTGCATAATATTATCAATACTAATCATAGTTTAAGTCCATAGTTGATTACTCTGATGATTTCCCTTGAGTTTCTCTTCAAAATCGCCCAAATCGCCTCTAAAGCCGAGACCCAAATGTGTGAAATGTTTCGGAAATTTTCTAACTTCTGATACAATTAATTCACTGCGATTTTCGCTTCTGCGGACCATTTTCCGCCCCTGCGGAACCGCTTCTGCGACCAATTGGTCGCTTCTGCGAACCCAGGCCTAATTGGGCAAATCCCGCTCCTGCGATCCATGGACCGCCCCTGCGCGTCCGCTTCTGCGGAATTTCTTCCGCCCCTGCGGTCCTTTCCGCCTCTGCGCTCCAGAGTCCGCTCCTGCGGACTCGCCTATGCGGTCAAGAATCCGCTTCTGCGGACTTTCCCCTTACTCATCAAGTCCGCTTCTGCGGTCACCCACTCGCACCAGCGACGCCGCTTCAGCGGAAAAGATTCCGCTTCTGCGATGCCAAGCGCTCCTGCGCCCCCTCGTCCGCTCCTGCGGACTCGCTCCTGCGCCCCCATTTCCGCAGGAGCGAAAACAACAGAACCAGAGTCAAAACCTGCAATTTTCCACATTTTCTCCCGTTTAACCATCCGAAAACACCCCGAGGCCCCCGGACCCCAACGAAAACCACCAACATACCCCAAAACACGATACGAACTTGTTCCAATCATAAAAACACCATCCTAAACATTAAAATCACCAATTACACACGGATTCAAGCCTAAATTCCTTCAAAACTTTCGAATTGCACAATCAATCAAAAACCCGACTAAACGACGTCCGAATGACCTGAAATTTTGCAGGCACATCCAAAATCACCTAATGGAGCTACTGCAACTGTCGGAATTCCATTCCGACCCCCGGATCAAAATATCACCTACCGTTCGGATTTCGCCAAAATTCAACCTTAGCCAATTCAAGCCTATTTCTACACGGGCCTCCAAATTCAATTCCGATCGCTCCCCTAAGTCACATATCACCTTCCGAAACTAACCGAATCATCAGAATCCGATTCCGAGCCCTCTAACCAAATAGTCAACTCCGGGTTGACTTTTCTTATTCAAGTTTCCTTCAAGAAGGCTATATGCCTCATTTTCAATCCAATTCACTCCTAACTCACCCGATAGACTCTAACACTGATATAAAATCATAAAACATGTATTTACAACATAACGGGGTGGTAATTCTCGTGACGACGGGCCGGGTCGTCACAATTCTAATCCTCCACGATCGCGTGAACCACTAATGCGATTGTGTGACCTCACGTATGTGTCTTCTGCGATCGCGATATCCAATCCTGCGATCGCGTGGCTTCCCGTATGTGTTTTCTGCGATCGCGTGATCCAATTCTGCGATCGCATAGCTTTAGGTGTCTTTCTTCTGCGATCGCGTGGTAGCTTCTACGATCGCAGAGTATTGCTGCCTAGTCTTCTGCGATCGCGTGATGGTGTCTGCGATCGCGTAGAGTTCTCGCCCATCAGTTATTTTTCCTTTAAATTCCAGTCAAAAACACCTAAATTCCATTCAACATAGCTCATAGCATCATGTTCCTGAAAATCTCACAATAACCACTATAAGCAACCTCATTTCATACTTAAAAGGCACAAAAAGCTAAGCAAAAGAGGCTAAAATGAATGGAAAAATCACCACTCATCAGAACGCGGAGCCATATTGCATTCGCGAAGAAGGTTAAGCAGATGTGCTATGTGAACGCAATGAGCCTATGCAAACACATAGAGGAAGGCTAGAGGGGGTTCCGGGTTTGTTTTACGTGTTCGCGAAGGGGTTGTGCGAACCCGTAGAAGAAATTTTGGGGGAACCTACTCTGTGCTATGCGAACGCATCGGAGCTGTGCGATCGCGATGAAGAAATGGGTCAGGCATATGCGAACGCGAAGGAGGATTGCGTTCGCATAGAGCAATAGCTGGTCTGCAACAACTAAAAATTTCTGATGTGTTTTTCAAGTCTAAAACCACCCCCAACCACCTCGTAATCACTCCCAAGCCCTCAGGGATCCCAACCAAATACACACACTAATTCAATAACATCCAACGAACTTGCTCGAGCGATCGAATCGCTAAAATAACATCAAATTCAACGAATCAAGCCCCAAAACTCCTAAATTTTATTTCAAAGTTCATAACTTCCAAATTTCCCAATTTTTTGTCTGAAACACGACAAACGACGTCCGTTTTTAACCAAACTTTACAAGAAGCGTTTAACCAATATTTATGACATGTACCGTATGTCAGAACAAAAATACAAGCTCGATACCAATATTTTCTAACTCATTTTCATTTTCATTTTTCCTTAATAATTTTAAAAAACAATTTAACAGGAAAATTCTTTTACCGGGGTTCTGGACCTCGGATATCGACTCCGGGCACATACCCGAGTCCCATATTTTTCTACGGATCTCCCGGGACTGTCACATCACATGTCCGGGTCCGTTTATTCAACATGTTGACCAAAGTCAACTATATTAATATTAATATTAATATCATAATTTCTCAAATTTTATACAGAATTCATATATTTTAACATAAAATATTTTTGTCTTCGTGCCCAAACTGTGCACGTAAATTGAGGCAACCAAAAGTGAGGTTTCCAAGGCCTTGGAAGCGTGGAGAAAGGGAAAAAAATGGTGATGACCCTTTAAGTCGTCATAGAAATTTTTTGGATATTTCATTTTGGCCCAAACCTTTGGCACCTATTTTGTATATATTGCGATAGTCAAACGACAATGAGTAGGGCAGGGAGCGTTATGTATAACGAAAATCTCGTCATATTCGATGGAGACACAGTACCGTCAGACAACTACTCTCTAGTGGTGTTATCACAATTGACTATGTAAATTCAAGAGATAACGTGTCAAATCCACTTACAAAAGGCCTATCTAGAAATTCAATTGAAAGATCATCAAAGGGAATGGAGTTAAAGGCCTAGGACAAGTCATCGTGGCGGTAACCCTATCTTGCATACTGGAGATCTCAAGAGCTATGTTCAAAGATATCAAATAAAGTTATGAATAATGGTTCAATATTATCAAAATAACTCAACCCATTCTCGTGATGAAGACAATGTTCAAATAACGAGGTTAATCATTAAGGATTTTTGACGAGTCAATAAAGTGTAAAGCTTTTTAATGATTTGCTAAGTCTGGCAGGATATGAACAGATAGTATGACTTTAGGATTACACGTGTAGGAATCACCTATGTGAGTGTGAAGTGTAAGTCGCTTCAAGAAGAATGAAAGTAAAGTCCCATTCTCTAAGCATTCATGAAACCAGGCGGTGTTCATGGCTGAAACAAACACAACCGTGAGAACCATATTTGGTTAAGGATCAATTGTGTGACTTATGTTGTCTAGGTATACAAAACACCTCGATGGTTCAAAGATTCCAAATCTACTAGTTGACCAAGTATATCCGATATAAGTTCACTATGGAAAATTCAAAGGTAAACATACTTATCCAGATGCAATTAATTCTTGCACGTAAAATACACACCCGTTCGTGCATTCCTTTACGTTTATAGCCATTCCCCATTCATGTGGGGATTATTGGGTTTTGTTATTATTTATTAATAACAAAAAAAATGTGTTAATAGAAAATGGTGGGGAAAAAATGGAGAAAAGTAAAATTTTGAATGAGTTCATTTCGCTAATGCGCTTTGTCCATCATTGGTAGAAGAAAAGAAAATCTTTGTGTATATATAGAGAATATCATCTTTTAGATCTTAAAGAGTTAAGAAGAAGGCAAGCCTCGCGCTGTCGTCGTCGCACGCTCGGCTCAGCTTCAGCTTCGGCTTTTACTTTGGATTCGGATTTGGATTTGGATTTGGTCAAATATTGATTGATTAATCTTATTGGAAAAAATTCATTTCAAATATTTAATTAAGTAATTAAATTAGTTAACAAAAATTAAATCCTAAATAACCCATAACCCGCGACCCGGTCTAGTTTGGACTATTTTTTTCCAGATTATTTTAAATATGTTTTAGTTTTTTTCGCAATATTTCCAATAGCTATGGCTATTTTGAAACAATATCAAACCTGTTCCAATAGCCATGGTTGTTCCAAAAGATTTCAAACCTTTCAAAAAATGGTACCAAATTGGCTATAATTATTCCTTCAAATCCTAGAATATTTACTTATAAAATTTTCTGATAATCCTTTTCTTCTTCTGCATAAAAATTCCAGTATGTTTTATGATAATTGTGATTTTTACATGATTTATACCCCTTCTTACCTAAGTTTTGTGCATAAATTGATATAGATTAGTCCTGAATTGCTTACAAGTTAAGCTTAATTATAGGTTTGAGTGACTAGATGATAAAGATCACAAATTGGCTCAGGAAGGAGTGCAATCTACCAAGCGTCAAGAGATGAGCTAAAGTGGGAATCAAATGACCTGTGCGGACCGCAACCTTTTGTCATGCAGCAACACAAGAGGATTTTGCAAATAACCAAGTCCAAGCAAGCCCTGAACAGTCTGCAATGTATTGCCACGCGGACACACATGAAAGATCTGCAAGATGACAACTTTCAAACGCGCGGTCTGCACTGTATTTCCACACGGACGCGCAGGTAATGATCAGAGAACCAGCAAGTTGGACAAAATTCCATGCGGATCGCATCCATTTCTACGCGGTCCACAACGATAAAGAAAAAGAAGCTCAGAATAGAAGGCATAATCCCACGCGGCCGCACACCATTTCTAGGCGGTCCGTGTGGGTGAATGATCAGAGAGTCAACACTGAAGAAAAATCAACTGTGCGGTCGCACATCATTTCCACACGGTCTGTGTGACTCAACCTATGCGGCCGCATGGCATTTGTAGGCGGTCTGCATTCCAAGATCCAATAGCTCAATATTGAAGGCCAATTACCCTACGCGGTCGCATGTCATTTCTATGTAGTCCGCGACAGACTCTCTGGGGTATTTTTGTCCGATTTTTCCTATATAGTATAAATAGCATATTTTACTTTTTTACGTTAACTCTTTTACACTGTATGAGCAGCTGAGCACGAGGCAACATTTATTGGCCTATTTTGGGCTATTTTCATTAGATTTTAACGTGGAATTAAGTTTATTAAATTTGTAGTTCATGTTTATGTCAATTTCTTCTATTATTTCTTCAATTTCTACTTCTTCCATGTCTAGCTAAACATATTAGCTAGGGTTGTGGCTCAACCCTAGTGTGGTTAATTAATGGGTGTTTTTGCTTAATGTTTGGATGATATTGGATGTTTGGTTTTGGGTTGATTGTATGTCTTCATTGGTTTTGTGGTTGCAAATACTAAGTCTAGCTTAGTGCGTTTCGACTCTTCTTGAGAAAGAGAGTCTATGACCTCTCAATCAACCCAACAAGAATTTGGGATGGACCTATGAGAATGGTAGTCCCAAGTAACGCGTTAAACCTCGAGAGAGTAATTACCCAACTTGAACCTTAAAGTTGCTTGGGCAAATTAGCCTACCAAATTGGTCTCGAGAGAGTCAATTGGGCAAAATCACTCTCTATACCGAGAGGTGTGAGAGTGAGTACTAAAGTGCAACGGTTATCCAATTTTCCCTTAACTATCATCCTTGCATTAGCATTATATACCCGTTAATTATTCACTTAGGCGAGTGCTATGACCCTAGTGTCTTCTCCTTATTGCATACACCTTAGAATTACAATTTAGCATAATCAAGTTCATAATTATAGTTAATATATTTAGTTCATAAATGTGATGACCCAAAGGGTCATCACCTATTTTCCTTACTTGTTCCGCACTTCCGAGGCCTTGAAAACCTCATTTTATATTGCCTCGATTTACGTGCATAGTCCGGACATGTAGCCGGAAAGATTTTGTGCTAGAATATGTGAATTCTACGAAAAATTTGAAGAAAATTGATATTAATATTGATATAGTTGACTTTGGTCAACATTTTTGGTAAACGGACCCAGTTGGTATCAGAGCTCTAGGTTACATAGGTCTCACCACTCACGAACAAGCTTAGTAGAGTTTGAAGGGTAGGTACGGAGACGTCTGTACTTGTCCTCCAGAGTCTATTGAGTTAGGAAAAAGTCTCTCATTTGTTCCTTCTTGTCGTGCAATTTGTTCCTCAAAACCTGATTGAATTTCTACTCTGTCCTTTCACAAATGGTGAGGACACGCGTTTCTTCATCCGTTGATCAGTAGCCTGAGCCCTAGGCAGCTCCCGTGATGGGCATGGGCCGAGGCCGTATCGGAGGTCGTGGTAGGGGCAGAGCTCAGCCCCAGGCAACGATTCCAGAGGTGGAGCCTCAGGTTGATATTGGTGAGGAGGTTCCAGTTTCAGCAGCTCCAGTGGGCCCAGCTCAGGTCCCAAGGGAGGTCTTATTTACCCCGGATCTTCGAGAGGCTCTGGTTAGAATAGCGGGTTTTATGGACAATATTGCCAGTGCAGGCTTATTACCAGCTGTACCAGCCGCTTCTCAGGCTGGAGGAGGGGTCCAGACTCCTGTTGCACATACTTCGGAGCCAGTAGCTCCCCAGCCTCAAGCACTAGTGGTTCAGCCAATTGTGGCCACTCAGTCAGGCACCATAGCTCAGGCCGGAGATGGAGCGACCATTACTTCTAATTCTCTATGGAGACTTGATCGGTTCTCCAAGCTGTTTACAACTACTTTCAGCGGTACCACATCAGAGGATCCTCAGGACTTCTTATTCAGTTGCCATGAGATTCTCAAGACTATGGGAATAGTGGAATCCAATGGAGTTGATTTTTGCACATTCAAGCTTTCAGGATCCGCCAAGACTTGGTGGAGAGATTACTGCTTGACTCGACCAGCAGGGTCCCTGGCTTTAACATGGGACCAATTTGTGGATTTATTTCTGGAGAAGTTTCTCCCTGTTACTCAGCAGGAGGCACTTCGGAGGCAGTTTGAGTGCCTCCTGCAAGGCACTATGACTGTTACCCAGTATGAGACGAGGTTTGTTGATCTGGCACGTCATGCGGTTGTGATACTTCCCACAGATCGGGAGAGGGTCCGCAGGTTCATAAATGGGCTAAATCAGTCGATTAGACTTCAGATGGCTGTGGGAGTTGGGAGTGATATATCTTTTCAGGAGGCAGCTAATGCAGCTCGTAGAGTTGAGATGGCTCTCGCTCGGGGAGGTGGTTATCCTTCAGACAAAAGGCCTCGTCATTCTGGCAGATTTAGTGGTTCTTCTTCTGGAGGCAGGGATTCTTATGATAGGGGCCAGACTTCCAGGCCTTTTCAGTTAGCCCTCCAAGCTTCACATGGTGGTTCAGGTGATCGTAGGTTTCGTAAGCAGTATTCAGATCAGCCTCCCATCAGTGCCCAGCCTCTATAGAGTGTTCATGAGAGCCATTTAGGTCGTCAGGGCCAGCAGCCCCATCAGCCTAAATGTTGTTACGGTTGTGACCCACGTCATCTTGTCAGGTTTTGACCTCGAGCGACGGGTAACAATCAGCAGCGGGGTCCTCGTCCCATGATTCGGGCCCCAGCTGACCCACAGCCAGCCCAGCCAGCCAGAGGCGGGGGTAGAGATCCAGAGGCGAGGGTAAGATCGTAGAGGTGGAGGTTGAGACCGTAGAGGTGGAGATCGTCCAGCCAGAGGTAGAGGTCGGCCAGTGGATGACCGTCCCAGAGATGTAGCTCGGAGGGGAGGTGCTGATCCCCGATTTTATGCCTTACCAGCTAGGCCAGAGGCAGAGGCATTAGATTATGTGATTACAGGTACTATTCTTGTTTGTGACAGAGGTGCTTCTGTATTATTTGACCCTGGGTCAATATATTCATATGTGTCCTCCTACTTTGCACCATACCTGGCCGTGCCTAGCTATGCCTTGGATATTCCAGTTTATGTGTCTACACAAATGGGTGACTCTATAGTAGTCGACCGGGTGCATCGTTCGTGCGTAGTTATATTCGGGGGTCTTGAGACCCGTGTTGATTTATTGCTATTAGACATGGTGGATTTCGATGTCATACTGGGGATGGACTGGTTGTCCCCGTATCATGCTATCATAGACTGTCATGCTAAGATAGTAACCTTGGCCTTGCCAGAATCACCCCGACTAGAGTGGAGAGGGACCTCAGGCCACTCCGTTCGCACTGTTATTTCCTATGTTAAGGCTCGACGAATGGTCGAGAAGGGGTGTCTAGCTTATTTGGCGTATGTTCGTGATTCCAATGCGCGAAAATTCCTTCTATTGATTCAGTTCCTATTATACGGGAGTTTCCCGAGGTTTTCCTTTTAGACCTACAGGGCATGCCACCTGACAGGGATATTGATTTCTATATTGATCTAGCACCGGGCACTCAGCCCATCTCTATTCCACCCTATCGTATGGCCCCGCCGGAGTTAAAAGAGTTAAAAGAGTTAAAAGATTAGTTGCAAGACCTTCTAAAAAAGGGCTTTATCAGGCCCGGTGTTTCTCCCTGGGGTGCACCTATGTTATTTGTGAAGAAGAAGGATGGCTCGATGCGGATGTGTATTGATTATCGGCAATTAAATAAAGTGACGATAAAGAACAAGTATCCACTGCTGAGGATTGATGATATGTTTGACCAGCTCCAAGGAGCGAGGGTGTTCTCAAAAATAGACTTGAGGTCAGGCTACCATCAGCTGAAGATCAAGGCGGCTGACATTCCTAAGATAGCCTTTCGCACTAGATACGAGAACTATGAATTCTTGGTCATGTCTTTCGGGTTGACCAATGCTCCAGCAGTATTCATGGAGTTGATGAATCAGGTGTTCAAGGCCTTACTTAGATATGTTCATGATAGTCTTTATAGATGACATCCTGGTATACTCCGGCAGCCAGGAAGAGCACGAGCAGCACCTCAGAGTGGTACTTCAGACTCTGAAGGATAATCAGCTATATGCCAAATTTTCTAAATGTGAGTTCTGGTTGAGTTCGGTAGCATTTCTGGGTCATATTGTATCAGTGGAAGGTATTTAGGTGGACCCAAAGAAGATTGAGGAAGTCCAGAATTGGCCTCGACCAGCTTCAGTGACCGAGATCCGGAGTTTCTTGGAGTTAGCATGTTACTACCGTCAATTTGTAGAGGGGTTCTCTTCTATTGCATCCTCGATGACCAGGTTGACCCAGAATGGTGCTCAGTTCAAGTGGTCAGATGACTGTGAGGCGAGCTTTCAGAAGCTCAAGACAGCCTTGACTACAGCACTAGTGTTGATATTACCTACGAGTGCAGGGCCTTATACAGTTTACTGTGATGCATCCCGTACGGGGCTTGGAGTGGTATTGATTGTCACGCCCCAAATCGGGGAACATGACCGGTGCCTGACCGGGTTGCCCCAGTCAAGCGGACCTGGGTGCCTTTCATACCCACGCGTTACCCCTGTATTGGTTGTTTCTCATTAACCAAATATATTACTAACCATGAATGATTCATTAACAAGTTTGCAGTTTTTACAATGCCCGACATAACATAATGTATACATAATACTGGAGTCCCACAGTTTACATGTCTACAGAGCCTCTAGGATACAAAAAAAAGGGAATACAATACTTGCCGGTAACAAGGCTCCGGCTATACCTTACAAAACCAAAATGAAATCTAAACAAAAGTGGCATGAACCACACGGGGCCCCAAGGAAGAAAAGGGGCTCACCAAAACGGGCAGTGGAAGGAGAAGGGTACTACTGTCGATGAGCTGAAGTGCCTGCTACTGATCCACCTACAATCATAACACGAATGTAGCGTCCCCAGCAAAAGGAACGTCAGTACACTTGAATTGTACTGGCATGTATGGACAAACTTTGTCCCAAGTAAACTCAAGCCATTGAATTACATCAACAATTAATTAAGCCACCCAACCATGTTTCCACATTTTCCTCATTTCAAATAATTCTCAACACAAAGCACTTTCTACGATCAACCAATTTAACAATAACCAATCAATCACGTAAAGCACAAGTAGTCAAACAAAGGGGCAATCGGTGCCCCACAGGTTGCAAACTCTCCTGCTGTCTCCTTTCACAATTTCACATTATTGATTTTTGTATCAATTTTCAATAGCGATTTCGATCGCTTTCCATCCTTATTGCCCCTGACCACCCTTATTACCTCGGCCACCCTTATCACCCCAACCCACACCTTATTTCCCCACGTTGCGGCGCGCAACACGACCCCGCATTACAGTTGAAAACACAACAATTTCAAACAGCAGATAAGGTACTACACACAATTTCAACAAGTTCAAATAAGCACTTGCACATTGTTTCATGTTCTCAATTATTTTTCAAATCAATATCACAACCATGTTACAATATTTCCACAATTCAAGTGTTTCATCTCTTTCCACAATAAACAAATTCTCAAGCGTTTCGTTTGTTTTACACAAGGTGCCATATAGGCCATCATAATCATTATTCACAATTCTTTACACATTTCGAATCTTATTTAATTTTCGGTTCATATTCTATACCACATCACTCATATTTCAACAACAACTTTGAGAATTTCACACAATTTGTCAAATTAACACTAACCAGACAAATTTCACACATATAGGCGATTTCACAAGAATCAAAATTAGCCATACATACCTGGTGATGAGTTTTCTTCCTACTTTATGCTTACCCAAGATATCCTACTCTTGCCAACCTTGTTCTTGAAGACTCTTACTTTTACTCACTTCTTTTACTAGAAATCAAGTTCAATAGTCATGCATGAGTGTAAAAATTCTATTTTCAAAAGCTATTATATGCAAACCTCTCTTTACCCAATTTAAATCTGAAAATCAAAGAAAATAGTTAGGGTTTTTACCTTGAAAAGATTTGGGGAAGTTGAATCTTTGCCCTAGAATCCTTTGAACTAAGATGGTTGGAACAATCTTTGAAGATGAAAGATTTCTCTCTCTAAAAACCTCTCTTCTCTCTCTAATTTTTGGTAAGATGATATGAGAAAATGAGGGTGAAAGGTGTTATATTAAAGAAGAGATCGGGTCAAAATGTTACAAAAATCTGGACCGGGTCAATTATGCGGTGCACTTTGCGACCGCAGAATCAACATGCGGTCCGCATAGTGACCGCAGAATGGCCTTAAAATGACACAAGTTCTGTTACAGAATGCGACCAATATGCGGTCCGCATTCTTGATCTGCGGTCGCAAAGTGCACCGCAGATTCATTATGCGATCGCATATCGACCGCATTTTCAACATGATTTTTGGGAGACTTTCTGGAAAGCTTTGCGGCAAGAATGCGGTCCGCATAACAGGTTTGCGGTCGCATTCTTGACCGCATATTTGACACTTTTCTGGAAAACTTTATTCTCTACATTTTTGACACTTAAATCACTACCAAGGGTCCGAACCGCGGCGAGCAAGCTCGCCGCGAAGAATTCTACGCATTCCTAACACATTATTCGGCCCATGACACCACAGCTACTAGGTTTTATGCACAAAATTTTTACGGGGCCTTACATTGATGCAGGATGGTAAGGTTATTGCTTACACTTTGAGACAGTTGAAAATCCATGAGAAGAATTATCTGGTTCATGATCTTGAGCTGGCAGCAGTGGTTCATGCCTTAAAAATCTGGAGGCATTATCTTTATGGTGTGGCGTGCGAGGTGTACATGGATCACAAAAGCCTACAGTACTTATTCAAGCGAAAGGAGTTTAATTTGTGACAGAGGAGATGGTTAGAGTTGCTGAAGGACTATGATGCTGCTATCCTATATCACCCAGGTAAGGCCAATATGGTGGCCGATGCGTTGAGTAGAAAGTCTGCCAGCATGGGTAGTCTCGCATATATTCTGGTCAGTCAGAGACCACTTGCTCTAGATGTCCAGGCCTTAGCCAACCAGTTCATGAGACTAGACATTTCTGAGCCTAGCAGGGTGCTATCCTGCACGGTCGCTCGTTCTTTTCTATTAGAGTGTATATGTGAGAGGCAATTAGATGATCCTCATTTGCATGACTTGAGGGATACTGTACAGCGGGGAGGTGCTACGAAGGTAACTCTAGATGATGACGGAGTATTGAGATTGCAAGGGAGCATTTGTGTGCCCAATGTAGAGGGGATTCGAGAGTTGATCTTAGCGGAGGCCCATAGTTCGCGGTATTCTATTCACCCAGGCGCCGCGAAGATGTATCGGGATTTACGGCAGCACTATTGGTGGCGCAAGATGAAGAAAGACATTGTTGCGTATGTCGCTCGGTGTCTAAATTGTCAGCAAGTGAAATATGAGCACCAGAGGCCTGGTGGTGTATTCTAGAGAATCGATTCCCGAGTGGAAATAGGAGCGGATCACTATCGACTTCATTACTAGACTTCCTCAAACTCGGAGGAAATTTGATGCTATTTGGGTCATTATTGATAGGCTGACCAAGTCAGCACACTTCATTCCAGTATTTGTCTCTTACTTATCGGAGAAGTTAGCAGAGATTTACATTAGGGAGATTGTTCGCCTTCATGGGGTGCCGGTGTCTATTATCTCAGATCGGGGTACGCAGTTTACCTCGTATTTCTGGAGAGCGGTCCAGCAGGAGTTAGGCACCCAGGCCCAGCTGAGTACAGCTTTTCATCCTCAGACGGACGGTCAGTCCGAGCGGACTATTTATATCCTAGAGGACATGCTCTGAGCCTGTGTCATTGATTTTGGAGAATCGTGGGACCAGTTTCTGCCATTAGCGGAGTTCGCCTACAATAACAGCTACCAGTCTAGCATTCAGATGGCCCCGTATGAGGCATTGTATGGTAGGCGATGTCGGTCTCCGGTCGGATAGTTTAAGCCGGGAGAGGCTCGGTTGTTGGGTACAGACTTAGTTCAGGAGGCCTTAGACAAGGTCAAGACTATCCAAGAGAGATTACGTTCAGCCCAGTCCAGACAGAGACTTATGCGGATCGCAAGGTTCGAGATGTTGACTTCATGGTTGGTGAGCGAGTATTGCTCCGTGTATCGCCTATAAAGGGCGTGATGAGGTTCGGAAAGAAGGGCAAGCTCAGCCCTAGGTAATTGGTCCATTTGAGATTCCGGACCGAGTGGGAGAGGTGGCTTACAGACTAGCACTGCCACCTAGCTTATCAGTTGTACATCGAGTTTTTCATGTATCTATGCTTCGGAGGTACCACGGTGGTCATACACATGTGTTGGACTTCAGTACTGTCCAATTGGACAATGATTTATCTTACGAGGAGGAGCCGGTGGCCATTCTAGACTGGCAGGTTTGATAGTTGAGGTCGAAGAGTTTTCCTTCTGTACATGTTCAGTGGAGAGGTCAGCCTCCTGAGGCATCGACCTAGGAGTCCGAGTCTGATATGCGGAGCCGTTACCCACATTTGTTCCCCAACTCAGGTACTTCCTTCTTTTGTCCGTTCGAGGACGAACGGTTGTTTTAGAGGTAAAGGATGTGACGACCCAAAGGGTATTACCTATTTTCCTCACTTGTTCCGCACTTCCTAGGCCTTAAAAACCTCATTTTATATTGCCTCAATTTACGTGCATAGTCCGGGCATGTAGCCGGAAATATTTTTTGTTAGAATATGTGAATTCTATGAAATATTTGAAGAAAATTGATATTAATATTGATATAGTTGACTTCGGTCAACATTTTTGGTAAATGGACCCGAACCCGAGATCAGACGGTCCCGGAAGGTCCGTAGGAAAATATGGGACTCGGGCATGTGTCCGGAGTCGAATTCTGAGGCCTAGAGCCCAAGATATGAATTTTTCTGTTAAATTGTTTTTGTTGAAATTATTAAATGAGAATGGATTAAACGACCATGGTATCGGGCATATATTTTGGTTCCGACGCCCGGTACAAGTCTTAAATATAATATGAGTGCTTTCTGCAAAGTTTGACGACATTTGGATGTCGTTTAATGTGTTTTAAACCTTGAGTTCTAAATTTGAAAGTTATGGAATTAAAGAAAGATTATCATGAACTTGAGGCGTGCTTTGATGAAAATGATGTTATATTGGCGATTTGATCGCACGAGCAAGTTTGTAATATGTTTTTGAAGTGGTGTGCATGTTTGGTTTGGAGCCCGAGGGCTCGTGTAAGGCCCCGTAAAATATTTATGCATAAAACCTAGTAGCTATGGTGTCATGGTCCAAATGATGTGTTAGGAATGCGACCCTTGGTAGTGATTTAAGTTTCAAAAATGTAAAGAATCGATTTTTCCAGAAAAGTGTCAATTCTGCGGTCAAGAATGCGACCGCAAATCTGCTATGCGGACCGCATTCCTGCCGCAGAGTTTAACAGAAGGTTTACAAAATTTGGTGTTGAGAATGCGGTCGATATGCGATCGCAGAATGGATCTGCGGACCGCAGATCTACCGCATAAATTCTCGAAGGTTTTTGAGTGGCAAATCTGCGGTGCACTATGCGACCGTAGATCAAGAATACGGACCGCATTTTGGTCGCATTTCGTAACAGAACTTGTGTAAATTTTGAGGCAATTCCGCGGTCATTATGCGGACCGCATGTTGATTCTGCGATCGCAGATGCGATCGCAGATGCGACCGCAGAATTGACCCGGCCCAGGAATTTTATAAAATTCAACCCGACCTCTTCTTTAATATAACGCCTTTCTCTTTCATTTTATCATATCATCTTACTAAAATTAGAGAGAGAAGAGAGGGATTTTAGAGAGAGAAGTCTTTCATCCTCAAAGATTGCTCCAACTACTTAGTTCAAAGGATTCTAGGGCAAAGATTCAACTTTCCCAAATCATTTCAAGGTAAAAACCCTAACTATTTTTCCCTAATTTTCAGTTTTAAAATGAGTAAGGAGAGGGTTGCATATAATAGCTTTTGGAAATGGAATTTTACACTCATGCATGATTATTGAACTTGATTTTTAGTAAAGAGGAAGTGAATAGGCGTAAGAGTATGCGAACGAGGTCAGCAAAGATAGGGTAGCTTGGGTAAGCATAAAGTAGGAAGTTAACGGAAGAAAACTCGATACCAGTTATGTATGGCTAATTTTGATTCTTGTGAAATCGCCTATATGTGTGAAATTCTTGATGTTGTTGTTGGATACTCAAATTGTTGTTGAACTATGAGTAATGTAATATGGGATACAAACCGAAAGATAAATTAGAGTTGAATTTGGTAAAAGTATTGTGAATAATGGCTATGATGGCATATGTGGTACCTTGTGGAAAAGAAACGAAACACTTGAGGTGTGGTAAGTTATTGAACATAACAGTATGAACATTCTCGATTTTGGAAACATTGTAACTTGGTTGTGATATTGGCTTGAGAAGTAGTTGAGAACATGAACCAATGTGTAAGTTGCTTATTTGAACTTGTTGTAATTGTGTGTAGTACTTTATCTGTTGTTTGTGATTGTTGTGTTTGAAAACTGTACGGTGGGATCGGGTTGCGCGCCGCAACATGAAGAAATAAGGTGTGGGTTGGGGTGATAAGGGTGGCCGAGGTAATAAGGGTGGACGAGGTAATAAGGATGGAAAGCGATCGATATCGCAAATGAAATTGATACAAAATCATTAATATGAAATTGTGAAAGGAGACAGCTGGAGAGTTTGCAACCTGGGGGGCATTGATTGCCCCTTTGTTTGACTAATTGCAATTTATGTGGTTGATTTGTTGTTGTTCTATTTGTTGATCTTAAACATGCTTGTGTTGAGGCTTATCTGAAATGAGTAAAATGCGGAAAACGTGGTTAGCTGGCTTAATTGATTTCTTGATGTAATTTATTGGTTGTCTTGTCATTGTGATTCTCTAACGACTTGAGTTTACTTGGGACAAAGTTTGTCCATACATACCAGTACAATTCAAGTGTACTGGCGTCCCTTTTGTCGGGGACGCTACATTCGTGTTATGATTGTATGTGGATCAGCAGGAACTTCAGCTCATCGGCAGTAGTATCCTTCATCCTCCACTGCCCGTTTTGGTGAGACCCTTTCTTCCTCGGGGCCCTGTGTGGTTCACGCCACTTTTGTTTAGATTTCATTTTGGTTTTGTAAGGTATAGCCGGAGCCTTGTTACCGACAAGTATTGTATTCCCCTTTTGTATCCTAGAGGCTCTGTAGACATGTAAACTGTGGGATTCCAGTCTTATGTACATATATTATGTTATGTCGGGCATTGTAAAAACTATAAACTTGTTAATGAATCACTCGTATGGTTACGTTTGTTTATTGTGAAATCATTTATGATTAGTAAGATATTTGGTAAACGAGAAACAATCAACACCGGGGTAACGTGTGGGAATGAAAGGCACCCAGGTCCGCTTGACCGGGGCTACCCGGTCAGGCGCCGGTCAGGCGCCGATCATGTCCCTCGATTTGGGGCGTGATAGCTCGGGTAATGATTTGATAGGCCGTTGGAGCAGATTTTTGAAAAATAACACAGGTGGTGTTTTCACCCAGCTGGTATCTTCGCAATTGCGAAGAATTTCTCGCAATTGCGAGAAGACTCAGATCAGCCTGGGTTCGCAAATGCGAACCAATCTTCGCAAATACGAAGATGGTAGGGGAGTGCATGTGTTCGCAAATGCGATTTATACCTCGCAAATGTGAGGCCTTCAGTGAACAACCCATGTTCGCAAATGCGACTAAAATGTCGCAAATGCGAAGGTCCCAGTAATCAGCCTAGTTCGCAAATGCGATTTTTTTCTCGCAAATTCAAGAGCAACAGTCCCCAAACCTACTATATTCGCGGTTGCGAACAAACGTTCGCAATTCTCATAAACGCAACTGTGCAATCTGATACTTAAACGAATTTTACACCTTTTTTCTTCATTCTTTCAAAACCCAACACACCACACACGATTCTCCAAGAGCAAAATCACTCCAAAACACTTGTAAGTCACTCTTTACTTAATTCTTTCAATTCCTAACATCATTAAACATGTTTTTCAAGAGAAATCAAAGGTTTTCATGGTAGAATTTCTTGTTTTTGGGTAGAATCTAGGTTTTTCATGAATTGGGGAATTGGACCTCGATTTGAGGTCCGATTTTGAAACAAATCATATAATTGAACTCGTGGGGGAATGGGTAATTGGATTTTGGTCCGAAACCCGAGTTCCGACCACGTGAGACTAGGGGCATTTTGGGAAATTTTGGGTTAAACATTAAGAAAATCATTTTAAGCATCCAAACCAATTTATATAGTATTTATTAATGTAATTGAACCAATTGTGATTAGATTCGAGCAAGTTGAAAACTGAAATTCGAGGTAAAGCTATAATTGAAGGATAATTGGACTTCAAGGCTTAGAGGTAAGTGTTTGATCTATCCTAGCTTGAGGGAATAGGATTAATGTGCTAATTGCTATGTGATCGAGTGTGGTGTATGGGATGTGGTGATGAGCATCCATACACTGGCGTCTAGCATGACCGTGAGTCATTTGTTGACATATATTGTGTGATGTTTTAAGATAAAATAATCTTGAACCATTGCCGGGTTGTGAAGTAAATTATTGTTCCCTTGCCGGGACTTTATTGAGAAGTTGATTATTGTTTCCCTTTCCGGGACTTTATTATGAAGTTGATTATTGTGTCCTTTGCCGGGACGGTTCATGTTAATTATTTTCATTCTTTTGTCCTTAACTGTAATTGTTATTTATGTGAAGAAGAGTGATAATGCACGAAGGTTGATGCTGTGCTTTGTTTATTGATTATGCACGAAGGGTAATGTCATGCCTTATTTTATTGATTATGCACGAAGGATCATGTCGTGCCTTGTGATATTGATTATGCACGAAGGAACATTCCGTGCATTTATTATTTGAACCATGCACGAAGGATCATACCATGCCATGGATGTGAGGATGAGAGTAAAAGCACGAAGGGTGATGTCGTGCAACTATTTGATATTTTCTTGTTTGATGATAGCTATTTCATTTTGTCACACCTCCTTTTTACCGCGCCCGCGAGGGCACGAGGGAGTTTTTCCAATTTAAGGACAATCGAGACGGGATCAATTTATTAAATTCAGAGTCGCCACTTGGGGAAATAATGGTGTCCCAAGTCACCGGTTTGACCCCGAACCGAGGAAATTTATGACTTTGTAATATAGTCTGCGAAACTAGAAAAACTGGATAAGGAACTCTGTTAACCCGGGAGAAGGTGTTAGGCACTCCCGGATTCCGTGGTTTTAGCACGGTCGCTCCACTGTCGTTTTGCTTTTATCTGATTTCTTGTATATTTTAACTATGTATTCTTAATGCTCCGCTTTTATTGTTAGGAGGAATTGCGACGTCACGAAAACACATTTCGAGTCACACCGCAACCAGTACGCCTGTGACTTTAATGTATTTCAGTTTCGCCGAGAGTAAAAGTTGGGTCACATAAATGCGCACCCGTATTTAGGAAAGTAATTTACTTATAAATCGCGCCTAAAGAGTCTATCGTCCTTATTACCTTTGGGAAAGGAACGTGAGATTCACTAAACGGTCCTTCCAAGTCTAAGTTTTTTTTTTTTTTGTAACAACTAATTTGAGGGCCCCGCAATTGTGTATTTTTCGTTGGCGAGGCTCGTCTCGTTATTATTTAAGGTCATACCTAGCATAACTAAATTTTCTGTTGCTTTGTTTTTATATCAAAAGGAAAGAAAGTCCTAACAAATGTTACTAAGAAAAAACTACTTTAGTTTACCAATTAAGCATTCACCGGCTTAGTACCGTTTTAACCTATTGTCACGCCTCGAGTTCTAAGAATAAACAAGATTACTTAAATGAGGGCCATGCATTTATCATTTTTTATTTTAAAGGTTAATCTTTAAAGTAAACTATGTTTTGTTTCTTTATTTTTGTCTCTAATAATAAAAGAAATCCTAGTTAATTAACATTACCTAATACTGTTATGTTTGAGCCCATGAACTCGTAAGATTACTTGTCTTTAATTATTTTTGGGCTTGCAAGTAGCCCGTAAATTTAATTCGAAGGCGAAAGGGCAGATATATCATAGTTTGGGCCTAAATTCTAAGCTTCTGGTAGAATATACTAAAGGAAGGTTCGTATGATTGCAGAATCGAACAAATTAGGCCCAGTGTTAATGTAAACTAGTCCTAATACCTTCATTAATTAAAACAAGGCAAATAATACGTCCGTTATACCAATTAACAGAACGTTGACCATTCAAATTCTAGATTAAAGTTCAGATTATTTGATTCTACCGATATTCATGAACAAATCAATTTTTTTCCAATTGTTTTCTTGAGAATACACGTTTAACTATTAGTAATGGGACAATAGCATAATTATACCTATTTTTGTGATTATTTACAGTTCGTATACCCAAAGACCTGCCTTCTAATTCATTTACCTTTTTTAAACTTGGAGTTATTCTGAAACGAAATTAAAGGAAAGGAATTAACAAATTATTTTTTTAACTTTTCCTTTACATGCTATATCAACAGGAATCTAAATCTAGGAATATATTTGTCGTAAAAGATCATAAGTGTTTCGAACATGTTAAGAATGATCAAATACTAATAAAGTTCAAACATTCTGAAAGTCTAGATATAGTTTAAATTTATACAGTCCATGATTCATACACGTGCAAATGAGAATAAAGCTACATTAATCTAATACACTTAGCATTTATTCGATTGTCAATACACAACAATCCAAACGGGCAGTGTTCGAGGAGCCAAGGAATGAGCATTTTTATTTCCATTTTTACTTCATATGCACCAATATAACATGAGATAAGGAAATACCTGGAAATTGACAAAGTAGAAGACTAGGGATCAGCTATGCAGTGAAGCAACAGTAGTAGTAAACAGCAGCAACAAACACAACAGCAACAGCCAACCAGTAGTAGTCCAAACCACCACACTCAGTGAACCAGACACAACACTCAGCAACAAATGACCAAGAAATAATCAGACGCTACCACATTCAGTGAGCCAGATATAACACTCAGCAACAAACGAACCAGAGATAATCAAACACCACCAACTCAGTGAACCAGCAGCCAAACTTTGACACCAAACAGCAAACAATGAAACAGTGACCAGAAATCAAATGGCCAAAGAAGAATCAAAAACTCTCCTTATGTTTCCTTTAATATCTTTCTGTGTATCCCCTATGTGTATGTTTTGAATACCAAAAATGAATCCTCGGAAAAACCTCAAAGGCAGACTTATAGAATAACAGAAACCAAGGAAAAACTAAGTTCAATAGAACAATAGTTGTTTTCAATCTTTTCTATCACTGTATTTCCTAGAGTATTTCTCCAAAAATGCTCTCTATCACTCTTCTTTGCTCTCCAGGTATGACCCTCCTCTTAAAGTCTGCATATCACTGTATTTATATTTGAACCCCTCCCCACCCTGGATGGCCAGAAAAACTCCACTCAACCCTTGCCCATCCCTGCTCTGCCAGCCCATTATCCTCTCTGTTTTCCCACTTAAACTTGTCTAAACATGGGGTTTTATGTTTAAAATTCCCTAAGTGCAGAGCCTGGTGGGATGCCTTGCTGTAATAGCAGGTTCCACTAGTTTAACTCATGGGCAAGGTAGTTTTAAAACTTAAGGAATGTTAATTATGTTAATCTTTACTTTAAAATTAGCAAACTCCAGATTCTAATCCAACTGCAGTCCTAATGTGCTCTAATACTTCATTGGTTACACCCTTTGACCTTAACTAACAGCAACTATATCCAATTCAATCTTAATTACACAAACAGTTCAAAAGAAAGGACCTCTCGATTCAACAGTGATTTGTAATGTCCAATTCTGCCCTAAAAATGCTAATAAACCAGGCCTACGAGACTAATCGACCACATTGATTAGTCGATGACAAAATACATAATTGATAACAAATGAGCGACCTACAGTTTGATTCCATATGCTTTAAGCAGAAACAAAGAACCAATCAAATATGAATTAAATGCTTAACGACCTCAATCGAAACGAATAACTATCCTATAACAAGCACATTCGAACAAATAACAGAATACAAATCGACCAAATAAAAGGTCTTTGGAGATGAAGAACAAAACAGAAAACTAAAAGCACGAGGATAACATTCAATTGATTAACAAACGGAATATGAAGAAATAAAAGAAGAAATACCATAAGAGAAGACCAAATCCGCACTTGAACGGACCCCGGACCCGTCTTGGGTTCAATTCGAACTTTGGCTTCAACTCGAACTTGGATTCTTCGTTTTTGAGGCCAATGGACCTTAATTGAGATGTTTTCAACAATGAAAACATCCCAATTAAGGTCTATTAGACCTCAATTAGGCAGAAATCGAAGTCTAGGGTTCATGGCCGAGATTTGGGGCTCGACCGGTTCTGGCAAGATTCGAGCCAAACCAGGGCCGGTGGGGGTATGAGGGAGGTGAGGGGAAGCTATGGTGTGATTTTGGTGAGGTTTGGCGTGGTTTGGGTTCTAACTCGAATCTTCGATTGAAGATTCGAGACGTTTGGTGGTGATTCGAGGTTAATGGAGGATGGATTCGTATAGAGGGGGACTAGGAGGCTCTACGGTGTTAATTTGGTTGGGATTGGCCTACCGGAACCGCCGCGAGGCGATTTCCGGTAGGCGGAGGGCGGCGGAGGCACGGCGGAGGTTAATCGTCTCTGTGACAGACGAAGACAGGTCTTGGGGAAATGAGACGGGTATGGGGGTATTGGGGCTTCCTTGGTGTGTTTAAAATTAGAGTTTTAATCTCGGCCGTCGGATCAAACTTGATCAACGGCCTAGATTATTTTTTAAACATCAAACGACGTCGTTTTATTAAAGTTAGGGTCTGAGTATATTCGGGAATTGATTGATTAATCTGAGCCGTTAGATAATAAAATCCAACGGTCCAGATCAACGGGGCCATTTGGGGTTGGGCAGATCGGGTAAGGGATTGGGTTTATGTAATGAATTACATTGGGCCTGGTTTTGCTATGGCCCAATTCCGATTTCTTTGTATTCTATTTTCATTTTTTCTTCTTGTTCTTTCATTTTTCTTTTTAATTCCTAATTACCAAAATTTACTAACAATTGACATACGTAAAGGCCGAATCCTTACATATGTACATTAAAATGACAAGAAAATGCGAGAAATACATTTTTTATGATTTTCTCATTTTCGTAAAAAAATGAACTTAACTATTTCTAAGTACAGAACTAACCCTACAAATATAAATGCGACATATTTGGTATATGTATTTTTGTTTATTAACTTAAGCAAACAGACGCGGACCCACAAATGCAAACGATAAGAAAAAGAACATGTGATCCCCAAACATTGCAAACAAACAAAAACTCTTTTATTTTTGATATTTTGGGAGTAATTCGTGTGAGGCAAAAATCACGTGCTCACAATTGCCAATTTGTCTTTGTAAAGTTCATGATTAGTTATTCTCAGAAATTAATATATAATATGCGGGGTTTGGTAAAATGAAGTTTCATCAACATGAGATATTTCATCTATATGTTTTCTAATTCTAGGAGAAGGTTAGGATTAAGACTAAGATTAGGATTACTACCACTTTCACCTTTACTATATTTTTACTACTTTAATAAACCAAATATATTTGTAGGTGCTATAATTTAAATACGAAATTAAATTTAAAAAGTTAATACAAAAATTTATCTATCCTTTTTAACTTGATCTTGTCATGCTCCTTGCCATCCTGCTGGCTCTGATGTTTCTTCACATGCTTCTTCTCCTCTGACAATTGTTGTCTCGGCCTATCTTGATTGCCGAACTCCGACCATTGGTTCCTTCTTTGTGATCTTCGAACTATTCTCCTTCGAAATCTGAACCCATCTTTTCTGATCCTTGTTGCCTTCCTTCTGATTATGAACTTGGATTCATGCTGGGGATTTCCGTTATACTCTACCGCTTTCCTCAACCAACTTCAAAAATAATTCTCCTCTGACAATTGTTGTCTCGGCCTATCTTGATTGCCGACCTTCGACCATTGGTTCCTTCTTTGTGGTCTTCGAACTATTCTTCTTCGAAATCTGAATCTATCTTTTCTGATCCTTGTTGCCTTCCTTCTGCTTACGAACTTGGATTCATGCCGGGGATTTCTGCTACATTCAACCGCTTTCCTCAGCCAAATTAAAAATAAATCACCACTCCATTCTTCAGGCGGGCTCCCTGACTTCAACTACTACTTCAAAACTAAATCGCCACTCCATTCTCCAGGCGGGCTCCCTAACTTCAACTACTACTTCAAAATAAAATTGCCACTCCATTCTCTAGGCGGGTTCCCTGATTTCAACTATAACTTCAAAACTAAATCGCCACTCCATTCTCCAGGCGGGCTCCCTGACTTCAACTACAATTTCAAAACTAAATCGC
Organism: Nicotiana noctiflora; assembly: GCA_032618575.1. Taxonomy (NCBI): domain Eukaryota; kingdom Viridiplantae; phylum Streptophyta; class Magnoliopsida; order Solanales; family Solanaceae; genus Nicotiana; species Nicotiana noctiflora. Next base: position 108,237 of record JASVEL010012143.1, read on the forward strand.
CACTCCATTCTCCGGGCGGGCTCCCTGATTTCAACTATAACTTCAAAACTAAAATCGCCACTCCATTCTTCAGGCGGGCTCCCTGACTTCAACTACATCTTCAAAATAAATCGCCACTCCATTCTTCAGGCGGGCTCCCTGACTTCAACTACAACTCCAAAATAAAATCGCCACTCCATTCTTCAGGCGGGCTCCCTGACTTCAACTATAGCTTCAAAATTAAATTGCCACTCCATTCTTCAGGCGGGCTCCCTGACTTCAACTACAACTCACTAATTTCATCCCATCCCTATCGCCTTCCTTTGTTTCCTGTACCATTTTCTTCTTCCCACATCGTCTCTTGGGCCACCCTTTTCTTGTGAATTACCTTGTCTTGGAATTTCTTTCCCACGGGGTCGTGTTACTTTTCCTTTGGCTGCTGGAGATATCTTCGGAACTCTTTACTCACCTGCTGGGGATGATGCTACTGGGGAAGTGTTTCCTCTTTTTCTATTTCTTTCACCCTTCGTTCTCTCTCGGACTCGCCGGGGATTGAAATGTCACTAACTGAGGATTACCCCGGCGGGGGACCCCTTTTCCTCTTCCTTCTTCCCATTCCTCCTCTAGGACTCACACCTCTGCTTCCTTGAAAACTTACGGGATATAATGCTGCTGCGGGAATCTCGAAGTTAGTGTTTCATTTTCCCAACAATTGCTGGGGATGATACCGGCTCAAAGATCACTTCCTCGCATTGTCGGGCCTCTTTCAAAACTATTCTGCTCGAAACCGGTATTTCCCAAAATCTTGTGTTGCTTTCTATCCTTATCCGCTGGGTATTTGCTTTCAAGAAAATTTTCGCAATAGGAGAAAATTTTCTGCCCCAGTTTGATAAACTTCTAGGTGGTATGCTTTTCCGCCGACGAACCCTCTTTTCCTGCTTTAAATCAAAGAAAAATTGTTAGTTTCAAAACGCAGTGAGTGGTCGTGCCACTCTTGTTGGGGCCAGTTTCTTTTCTCTTTCAGCTGCTTGGCCTCCCTCGAACCTTGAGGACGACGTTGGCACTTGCTGGGGATGATGCTCTTTCCATGGACGGTTTCTCATCTCTCCCTTTTATTCCAATCTTTGGTTTGATCCGACTCTTTTTAGCTGGTGATCTGTTGTGAGAAATCATCTTCCAGACGTGCCACATGTGTCCGTCATACTCCATAATTCTTGTGAACCTTCCATCAACCTGTCGTTCTAATCTTACTATCGGAACGACTTCTGCCTTATTGCCTCGTTCCACGCCTATTCATTTTCATTATACTGCTTTGGGAGACTTGGTAGTAAGCTTTGAAAAATCAATTTTCGAAAATGAAAGAAAAGAAAAAGAATGCTGACCGCAAATGACAAAAGAAAAGGAAAACTTTTATGAACTCAAAAATAGGAAAACTTATCTGAATGTGTGACTGATCCAATGGTTATGCCGCGCCTTTGAGATTAATCTACCCAGTCTATTCATGTCAATCACTTTCTGATGGCCGCGCTGTGTTAGGAGTAAATGAATGTTCCAACCTTGTCTCATGCAGACACCTTGTAACCATCTCGCCTTGTCACCTCATAGTGCCCTTCGAAGGGTTTTCACTAATGAGATTCTCTCATTTCTCTCTATCTCCCGTCGCCTTAGGGTGCCCGTAAAGGTTTTCACCGTAAGACTCTCTCATTTTATTTCTCTCAACTTTCTTCGCCTTAAGGTGCCCGCGAGGGTTTTCACCGTTAAGGCTCTCTCATTTTGCTTTCTTTCCAGGCTGGGGTATTGCCCGCGAGATTCCCTCTAAAGCATTATCCCTTTTCGGCTTGTGTATCCTGGATTCAATCGAGGATCGGAGTGTCGCTTTTGGTTTTTATTCGCATGACTTGGCACTTCTCGAATACTGATCGAGAGGTCTTTTTTGGTCATTTAATGTGGTTTTTGTGCGTGAGGCTAAAGAAAAGGGGTTTAACCTCAACGGTTAGCTCATTACAACTTTCGGAATCCACCCTATCTTTCAAACGACACAATGACTTCTGCCCCAGTTTTGTTGCTTGGGGAATCTTTGATTTTTATTTTATTATGACCGAGCCGTGTGGCGCCTACGTATCCTTCTTGAGGAATCAGGTCGAACGTAGTTCACTTTTTCTTGTGTCTTTTCTTTGTTTCTTTTTTTCTATTTTGTTACACATCTTCCTTGGTGATTCCGAAAGAGGGTATATGAAAGAATTATTAAGGCTCAAAGGGGAAAACAAAGGTTAAAGTGTTTGGGTAGTAGAAAAATTGCCTCTGTCATTTCATTCTCCGAAAAATGCCAAAATACACACAAACGAAACCAATCGTTGACAAATACATTAAAGAATTACACATAATATCTCTTGACTGCATCGGAATTGATAGCCATATCAGTGCATCTTCCCTCAATATCAGTTAGACATAGCGCGCCGTTGGATAATACCCTAGTCACAACAAACGGTCCCTGCCAATTTGGAGCGAACTTGCCTTTCGCTTCGGCCTGATGTGGTAGAACTCTCTTCAACACATGTTGTCCCACTTCAAATTTCCTGGGACGTACCTTCTTGTTATATGCTCTTGCCATTCTCTTTTGATACAATTGGCCATGACATACTGCTGTCAATCTCTTTTCATCGATCAAGCTCAATTGCTCTAATCGGGTTTTGACCCACTCATCATCGTCAATCTCAGCTTCAGCGACAATTCGGAGGGATGGAATCTCAACTTCTGCGGGTATTACCGCTTCAGTCCCGTACACCAACAAGTAAGGAGTTGCACCTACCGAAGTCCGGACGGTAGTGCGATAACCCAACAATGCAAATGGTAACTTTTCATGCCATTGCCTGGACCCTTCTACCATCTTCCTCAATATCTTCTTTATATTCTTGTTTGCTGCCTCAACCGCACCATTTGCTTTGGGACGATATGGTGTGGAATTTCGGTGTGTAATCTTGAACTGTTGACATACCTCTTTCATCAATCCGCTGTTAAGATTTGCACCGTTATCTGTGATGATTATCTTTGGAATTCCAAACCTACAGATGATGTGGGAATGTACGAAATCCACTACTGCCTTCTTGGTCACGGATTTGAAGGTTTTGGCCTCCACCCACTTGGTAAAGTAATCGATCGTCACCAGAATGAACCTATGACCATTGGAAGCCGCAGGTTCTATAGGTCCGATAACATCCATACCCCATGCAACAAATGGCCATGGCGCTGACATTGTATGCAATTCAGTTGGTGGAGAATGAATCAAATCTCCGTGTATCTGACACTGATGGCATCTTCGCACGAAACTTATACAATCACGCTCCATAGTGAGCCAATAATATCCTGCTCGAAGAATCTTCTTTGCCAATACATACCCGCTCATGTGTGGTCCACAAACTCCCGAGTGTATATCTGTCATCACTGTTGTGGCTTGACTCGCATCTATACATCTTAACAATCCCAAATCCGGGGTTCTTTTGTACAGTACCCCTCCACTAAGGAAAAATCCGTTCGCCAACCGCCGAATAGCCCTCTTTTGATCTCCAGTTGCCTGCTCTGGGTATATTCCTAACCTGAGGTACTCTTTGACATCATGAAACCATGGCTCGCCATCCATCTCTTCTTCTATCATATTACAATAAGCATGTTGGTTTCGGACCTGAATATGTAACGGATCGACACGAACCTTGTCCGGGTGATGTAGCATTGACGCCAAAGTAGCCAAAGCGTCGGCAACCTCATTATGCATCCTTGGGATGTGTCTGAATTCTACCGACCGGAAACGCTTAGTCAGATCATGCAAACACTAACGATATGGGATAAGCTTTAAATCTCTGGTTTCCCATTCTCCCTGAATCTGATGTACCAAAAGGTCCGAGTCCCCCAAGACCAAGACGTCCTGTACATCCATGTCCACCGCTAATCGCAACCCCAAGATACATGCCTCGTACTCAGCCATATTATTGGTACAATGAAAACGCAGTTGAGCAGTAACAGGATAATGATGTCCTGTTTCAGAGATGAGCACAGCCCCTACTCCGACTCCTTTGGCGTTCGCCGCTCCGTCGAAGAAAAGCTTCCACCCTGGATCCTCGGTTAATTCCAACCCATCAATTTGTAGTACTTCCTCGTCTGGAAAATACGTCCTCAAAGGTTCGTATTCGTCGTCAACGGGATTCTCGGCTAAGTGATCGGCTAGGGCTTGAGCTTTCATAGCCGTCCTTGTCACGTATATGATGTCGAACTCCGTAAGTAATATTTGCCATTTTGCCAACCTCCCTGTAGGCATAGGTTTCTGGAAAATATACTTCAACGGATCCAAACGCGAAATGAGGTAAGTGGTGTAAGAAGACAAATAATGTTTCAACTTTTGGGCTACCCAAGTCAAGGCGCAACATGTCTTTTCTAAATGAGTGTACTTGACCTCGTGGACTGTGAATTTCTTACTGAGGTAGTAAATGGCCCGTTCCTTCCTGCCAGTAAGATCATGCTGCCCCAGTACGCAGCCGAACGAATTCTCCAAAACCGTCAGATAAAGAATCAGGGGTCTACCCGGTTCGGGCGGAACTAGTACGGGTGGGTTTGACAGATACCCTTTGATTTGGTCAAACGCTTCATGACATTCTGTCGTCCATTCTATCGCGGCGTCTTTCTTCAACGGACGGAATATGGGTTCACATGTTGCCGTAAGCTGGAGCAATAAACCTACTGATGTAATTTAACCTTCCCAACAGACTCATTACCTCTGTTTTATTCTTTGGCGGGGGTAGCTCTTGAATGGACTTGATTTTGGATGGGTCCAACTCAATGCCCCGTCGGCTGACGATGAATCCTAGCAACTTTCCTGATGGAACTCCGAATGCACACTTGGCCGGATTGAGCTTGATGTCATATCTTCGAAGTCTTTGAAAGAACTTCCTGAGGTCGGCAACGTGGTCTTCTCGACGTCTAGATTTTATGATCACATCATCCACGTACACTTCAATCTCCTTGTGTATCATGTCATGGAATACCGTAGTCATCGCCCTCATGTATGTTGCCCCTGCGTTCTTCAAACCGAATGGCATCACCCGGTAGCAATAAGTCCCCCACGGTGTGATAAAAGCCGTCTTTTCTGCGTCCTCTTCATCCATCAAGATCTGATGATATCCCGCATAACAGTCCACAAAGGATCCGATTTCACGTCCAGCGCAATTATCAATCAGGATATGAATATTGGGAAGCGGGAAATTATCCTTAGGACTTGCCTTGTTGAGATTGCGGTAGTCCACGCATACTATGATCTTTCCGTCTTTCTTCGGCACCGGTACTACGTTAGCCAACCATTCAGGGTATCGAGTGACATGAATGACTTTCGCCTGCAACTGCTTGGTTACTTCCTCTTTGATCTTTACACTCATCTCCGTCTTGAATTTCCGTAGTTTTTGCTTGACGGGAGGATATGCCGGATCAGTGGGTAATTTATGAACCACTAGATCAGTGCTGAGTCCTGGCATGTCGTCGTACGACCATGCGAAAATGTCTTTAAACTCCATGAGTGTTTTGATCAACTCTTCTCTCAGAGTTGGGTTCAATATGGACACTTATTCTGGTTTCTTTGACGTCATCTGTGCCCCCCAGATTAACAACCTCGGTATCATTTAAATTTGGTTTGGGTTTTTCCTCGAAGTGACTTAATTCTTCACCGATTTCTTCTACGGCTTCATCATCGCCGTATTCGGATTCACTCTCGTCACCTCTTATTTCATGCGTTATTATTTCCAAACCCGATTGACTTTCTAGAGACTGGGTTGATTAATCTTTAAGCACGCCATATCATTAAGATCAGTTGAAAGAAGGCTGTTCAGAAAAGTAAAAGAAGGAAAATAAACAAAATTAGACACGAAGGGAACAAAATTTCATTAATGGGAACAGTACAAGGAAAAACAAACTTGCAAACTCAAATCAAAATGAACTAAAACAAACGGATTTTACTCCGGGGACAACCCCCAACACAAAATTTCGAAAGAACACAATCCAAAACAAACTACCAAGACTCCTTCCGGACAGGGAGAGGAGTAGCCTTCCAATTATTCAATTTTGCTTTCGGTCCCACAAACTGTATCTCGGCATGGCTGGATCCTTCACCATCCTCGAGCATGCATACATCTGCGAATAGGTCCTCGAACTTTCTTAAGAACTCTTCGTCTGGCCTAACCATAGGACCAGGAATCTTTGTCGTCGGATGTCCTCTTACTCCGGACCTGACGAAAGATTGGGAAAGGCGTGGAACAGGCTTCGGGAGCACCCATGTTTTCTGCTTATTCCTCTTGGCTCGCTGGATGTCCTCTGATGTTGGCTTGAATCCCAAACCGAAGGTTCCCACGTTTTCGACCACAGATACCGGTTGTATGATTCCTTGCAGAGATGCGCCTAGACCTTTGCCGGGTATGAAACCGTGTCTCAACATTTCATGAGCCACCATGACGTCTGCAGTAATTATTCTGTCATTGGGAATGCATTCCCCTTCTGGAACTCGGTTGGCGGATACCACATCGCAGATCTGGTATACCCATGGCCCAACATCTTCTTCTGTCTCGACAAAGGGGACGATGGTGCCTGGTTGTAGATCATTCTCTCCATGGACGACGATCTCCTGTTGGTCCCACTCAAACTTGACGAGTTGGTGTAGGCTGGATGGAACTGCTCTTGCGGCATGGATCTACGGTCGCCCTATCAGAAGGTTATATGACACTACCATGTCCAGCACATGGAATTCCATGGTGAACTCCACTGGCCCAATTGTCAAGATTAACACTATGTCCCCAACCGACGCCTTGCCTCCTCCATCAAACCCTCGAACACATATGCTGTTCTTGCGTATCCTGCCGATGTCCACTTTCAACTTGTCCAGTGTAGAGAGAGGACAAATGTTAGCACTGGACCCATTATCGACAAGGACTTTGGTAACCACCGACTCCTCGCACTTTACCGTAAGATATAAAGCCTTGTTGTGCTCGGTGCCTTCCTCGGGCAACTCATCTTCGGTGAAGGTGATCCGATTCGCTTCGAAGATCCTATTGGTGATCTTCTCCAAATGACTCACTGAGATTTTATCAGGTACGTGGGCCTCATTTAAAACTTTCATCAAAGCTTGCCGATGTTCTTCAGAATGTATCAGCAAGGATAGCAATGAGATTTGCGCGGGAGTCTTCTTCAGCTGTTCTAGGACAGAATAATCTTGCAGCTTCATCTTTTTCAGGAATTCTTCTGCCTCTTCGTCAGTCACCGGCTTTTTCAGTGTTGCCGGAGCAGTCTTCCTCAACTCCGCGGAGGCAAAACATCTCCCCGAGCGGGTCAAACCTTGCGCTTCGCAAACTTCCTCTTTCACTTCCTTTCCTTTGTAAGTTGTCGTAATCCGATCATAATTCCATGGAATAGCTCTGCTATCCGTTATTGGCAACTGTATTGCTGGCTTGATGATGAAAGGATCCATTCGAACGCCTGCTACCGTCAAGACGGGTTTGGTTGCTACCCCTGGTACAACTATTTTTGCTTCCCCCGGCCTCACCGGTACTTCGTTCACACTTCCCTTTTCTGCTTCCAACCCCCTTTGTACGTCCTTCTTGCAAATGGGTGACTCATCAAGGCTCGGCCCCTTTCTCATTCCTACCCCGCTAGACTTGATCATCATTACAGTCTGAGAGGTTTTCTCCTTTCCTTCTTCTACCCGTACCAACTCGATCATGTTGGTCTCGTGATGAGTTGGAAGTGGATTTTGGTTGATGTTGGGCTCTGTTGGAGTCCTGGACCTCAATCCTGCGAGTGTCGATGAGCTCCTGGATGGCTGTTTTCAACCTCCGACACTTTTCCGTGTCGTGTCTTGGACATCCTGAGCAGTATGCACAATTTATTGAATGGTCCAGATTCTTTGGAAGAGGGTTCGGTAGCTTAGCCTCGACCAGATTTAGCAACCCTACTTGCTTCAACCGGTGGAACAGACTGGTGTAAGACTCCCCCAAGGGAGTGAAAGTCTTTGGCCTTGGCGCCCTGTCGCCCTTGAATGCCTGGTTCGGACGAAAACTCGCGCCCGAGGGGTTTCTGTAAGCTCTTGGGGGTGGATAATTGTTCTGCGGGTTTGGTGCACGCCACGGTGCATGGACGGGAGGTGCGGAATAGGACTGTGCGTGATGGACAGTAAAATGGGGATCAGGTGCGGGATAGTAATGTTGCGGGTGGTTATATGGATTGTGGAAGTAATTTTGGTGGTGAGGCTGGGGCGGGCTATATTGGGGTGCGGGGCCTCTGTTTCTGAACCATGTCCCGGACTCGACTGCCGCGACTTCCTCTTTCCTCTTTTTCCTAAGTACTCCTCCAGTACCACTTTGGATAGCCTGAGTGGTGGCCTTCAGTGCTGAATAGCTCATGATCTTGTTGGTTTTCAAGCCTTCCTCGATCATAGCCCCCATCTTTATCACCTCGGTGAATGACTTTCCCACGGACGTCACCAGATGTCCGAAATAGGTTGGCTCCAGTGTTTGCAAGAAGTAATCCACCATCTCGTTCTCTCTCATAGGCGGATCTACCCTTGCTGCCTGTTCCCTCTAGCGGAAACCAAATTCTCTGAAACTTTCGGCGGGTTTCTTTTCTAACTTTAGCAATGATAAGCGGTCTGGGACTATTTCAAGATTGTACTGGAACTGGCCAATGAATGCCTGAGCCAAATCATCCCACGTAAACCATCTGCTGGGATCCTGCCTAGTGTACCACTCCAATGCAGATCCCCCAAACTCTGACCGAAGTAAGCTATCAGAATCTCGTCCCGTCCTCCGGCTCCTCGCATTTTACTACAAAACCCTCGAAGATGGGCTACTGGATCACCGTGCCCCTCGTATAGGTCGAACTTGGGCATTTTGAACCCGGCTGGCAACTGGACATCTGGGAATGGACACAGATCCTTGTAAGCGACACTGACCTGGTTGCCCAAACCGTGCATATTCCTGAAGGACTGCTCCAGGCTTTTAACTTTTCTGATAACTTCCTCGTGTTCCGAACTTTGGAAGTGCTTTTCCGGTTCTGCCGGGTTATCCCAATGAGGGGTGTGTGGATGTGGTTCAGGAGCCCTGAAGGTAGGCTCGGGAGGATAGTAAGAATTGTCATGGATTTGAACATGCGGCTCACCGGACGACTTTTGTAGAGTAGCAGGTGGAGGTGCCACAAAAACAGGGGTGACCGGAGGAGGATTTTGTTTGGCTGGTGGAATTTGGGTGACATAAGGGTTTTCCCCTTGGTAGTATGGATAGATTGGGGCGCTTGTCGAAGGATCAAGGGGTGGATGTTCTGGAGCCGATGCGAGAGTAGGGCGGTTTGGTGAAGATTGTCCCCTAGCCCAGGCTAGGTGCATCTCTGTTATCTGCTGTTTCAACCGGTCGACCTCTTCTTTCATGATTTGTATCTCCGATTTCTCTTCCTCGAGACTTTTACCGGAACTAGACATGCTTGCTGTAATTGGCCCTTTAGATCTAGTACGGTAATGGTGGCTGGCCAGTATATTCTGTCAAACCAACTGCTAAACTTTTCCGGAAATGCAACAAACTTGTTAGTTTACCGAGTTTAACAGATATGTTATAGCACGTTGGATGTAATGTACCTAACCAAATAACCCTTTCTACATGTACTCGTAACATGCGTCATTCCAGCTTTTCTCTTTTTCTCTTTTCTTTTTCTTCTTTTTCTTTTCTCTTTTTCAACTATCCTGGAAAGCCTTATTGTTATTAACCTTCGTGTCTTTTCCTTTCTTTTTAGTGGTGGTCGAATCTTATGTGGATTGCCTACGTATCACGTCCCCGCGTGAATCAGACCGAGCGTAGTTCTGGTAACAAGATTGTGGCAAAATTCAGTAACTTTTATATCAAATAAAACCTTAAAGTTACAAAACACGTCTTACAACAATCAGCAAAATAAAAGAAATGCTTGACTCGAAAAAGTAAAATAAAAATGCCAACTAGCTTGACCCAATATTTCAAAATACATTTTTAATCAAAAGTCTAATGCTCCAAAATTCCTGGGGGCCCGCGAGGCATCATTCGGCCTTGCCGCGGGCCTTGGTGTGAGGTCCTTGTGTAGTCCCCTTAATTCTCTCATGATCCGATGCACATAGCCCATAATTGAAGCAAAAAGGTCGGTGCGGGGCATTTATTCACAAGCTAGGCACTTCATGGTGACATAATGCCCGATTTCTCCAATTCTGTCCTTGATCATGTTCCTTTCTCTGAGTAGCCGTTCTATCTGCTGGTTTTTCGCCCCTAATCTTTGAGCATTGTTGGTGACTTGGTCTAGGAGCCTATCCACTTGTTCTTGCAGTCGGGCCATCAAATTGTGACAACGGTCGAGGTCTGTTCTGGCATCTCGGGCTTGCTTGAAAACCCGCTCCCTGAGGATAACATTTGCTTCCCTTAGACAAGTGATGGTCTCGGTGTAATCTTCTTCCACCCGTTGTAGGTGAAGTGCATGTTGATGTGCCTCCCTTTCTCCAGCTAGCACGGATCCTCATTGTTTGGGCTTTCGACTCTTCCAATTCTCTTTGGACATCGGCAACTTGGCTTCTCGAACCCTTTATCAATTTTTCGTCTGCTCGACTCCTCAACTGTCTGTCAGCATCCCTTTTCATTTGCTGGATTTGAGCTCTCAAAAAGTCATTTTCTTGTGCCAACTTCTTTTTATCTCCTTCGTTGGCGGCGGCTTGCATATCCATTTCAAATTGGAGCTCCTGGGTCCGTTGCTCTATCCTGCTAATTTTTGTTCTATAAGCCTCTTCTCTGGCCAACCAGTCCCATTGTTCTTGTGACGCTCCAGCAAACTCCCTGAGGTGGGGCCTTTTTGTGGGCCTTTGATGCTCCAATTCTCTGCTATACCATGCAGGGTATTCCGACGATACTTCACCCCGGGCTCGATCTCGCACTCGAGTGTCTATCTTCAATGTTTGACATTCACTCCAAATCTTTCGGACCAACGCTTCAGGGAACTGTCCTCCCGGTCCAATTTCAACCACATGTGGGCTGAGGTCTTCTTCTTTTGGGATTATTTGGCATCGTCCCAACTGTCTCAATACTCGACCTGGTGCGTAGGGCTGGATGTTGTTGAGGCCCATTAGCAACAAATATGATTCCGTGGCCGATGCATATATGACTTCTTCCACGGGTAGCCAGCCAAATGTCCATTCTATCTTGTTGGCTGGAATCAAACGCAAAAGTCGTATCCATCCGCTAATCCCCTATGGCAAATCATGTCCCTCGACCCTCGTAGGGAATTCTTCTATACAGGTTTTCTCCGATAAACTATACCTCATAAACTGCGGGCGACGACATAAGTGATCGATCATCCACATTTGGAGCAGTACATTGCAAGCTTCAAAGAAGACCCCTCCAGCTTTGCAGATAGTGAGTGCACGAGAGATATCTGATATTATCATGGGAGCCAAAGTACTATTGTTTTGTTTCATCAAAGTGCTGACGACCCCTGCCACTTGTATGTTGATATTCCCGTCTTTTCTGGGAAATATTAATGAACCCAGGAAAGCTATCATGAAGGCGATGCGTCTATGCTCCTCCCATTTTAACTGGTTGTCTCCGCTGCAGATTTTGCTTTTGTGTTTGTTGAAGCCCCCATAATGACCATATTTGTCATATATAAATGCTAAAGTGCAGAACCCTTCTGATAAGTCTGGGTTGTGTACAGTTCTGCGGATTTTCACAGTATCCAAAAACCTATGTACTGTCACTACCCTCGGCGCAATGAGATATTGTTCCCTCATAGGGACTTTTGGTCTTCCGATATACCCGGCCAATTCTTCTAATGTTGGTGTGAGTTCAAAGTCCGAAAAGTGGAACACATTGTGTGCTGGATCCCAGAACGAGATCAAGGCTCGTATGATGTCTCCTCTCGGGGGAATATTTAGTAGCCCCACTAGATCTCCCAGGTACAGCTTAACTGTGTCTTGTCCTTGCTCGCCTAAGTCGCTCCACCACCTATGCAAACTTAAGGGGACCTTGTTTATGATAGCTTCGGTTGTGTCCTGACTCGTGCTCATTCTGCACATTTATTAAGGTAATTTTTAGATGAAAGAGAAATCTTTATTTGACCCAAAACTATCTTTTTCTTTAAAAAAACGAAACGGGCCACAGGAATTGACTGGTCAAAATATTAAGACTGATGAAAAGGTGGTCGTTGAAAACTTATTTTGAGATAAAGGGAAGTTGGACCCGTTAAAGGCTGCCTACGTATCTCACACCTGGTGAGAATCAAACCCGCGTAGTTCGGTCCGTCAAAACAACTATTTTAAAGAAAACACATTTTGTCAAGAAAACCATTTTGTTGGCAAAGTCAATCTTCTGTCGTTTTTTATCGGCAAACTAAATTTATTGACTTGTTGGTAAGACATATTTTTTGTATTTTCTGAAAAATATTTATTTCCCCGTACTATTTCCTTTTGTTTTTTTTTTGTTCCTTTTGTTTTTCTTCCGTATTTAAAAGCCGGTCAGCATGCCAGTCTAAATAAATGCTTACAACAAATATGATATAGCAAGATGGTCTTTTCATTTCGGGTTGCTTGTCCTAGACGGACCCAACCCCTGTGTTGAGTCCCCTAAGTCAGATATGATGCAAATAAACGTCCTAAATCTAGGCTCAATATCCTGATGCTTTTCAATGGTACTAGACCGTGTACCCGAGCAGACAACTCGGATTTGAGGAGGGAGCTACGTACGGGGACCCGCGGGATCGTCCGGCTTTGTAACTTATCCTGCCTCTTTTCTTATTTTGGTATTGACACTAACAGAAAGGGGAGTCTCAACCAGTAAGCACATCTCCGGGGGTAAGAAGAGACGGGTTTTCGGCACAGTTTTGTACGCAGTTCACGCAATATCAAAGCGGTAAACATATAGCAGTTTGTATATACAGAGTGCAACTAGTATCAAAGCGGTAGACATGTAGCACATTAATTAAACATGTAATAAAATCGGATATAGACAAAACAACAATTTAACTGAGCTCGAATTCTTAGACCCTGAACCGAAGTTCAGAGGTTATCTTCCCCAGCAGAGTCGCCAGAGCTGTCACACCTCCTTTTTACGCGCACGCGAGGGCGCAAAGAGTTTTTCCAATTAAAGGACAATCGAGACGGGATCCATTTTATTAAATTCAGAGTCGCCACTTGGGAAAGTAATGGCGTCCCAAGTCACCGGTTTGATCCCGAACCGAGGAAATTTATGACTTTGTAATATAGTCTGCGAAACTAGAAAAGCGGATAAGGAACTCTGTTAACCCGGGAGAAGGTGTTAGGCACTCCCGGATTCCGTGGTTTTAGCACGGTCGCTCAACTGCACTTTTTGCTTTTATCTGATTTCTTGTATATTTTAACTATGTATTTTTAATGCTCCGCTTTTATTTTTAGGAGAATTGCGACGTCACGAAAACACATTTCGAGTCACACCGCAACCAGTACGCCTGTGACTTTAATGTATTTCAGTTTCGCCGAGAGTAAGAGTTGGGTCACATAAATGCGCACCCGTATTTAGGAAAGTAATTTACTTATAAATCGCGCCTAAAGAGTCTATCGTCCTTATTATCTTTGGGAAAGGAACGTGGAATTCACTAAACGGTCCTTCCAAGTCTAAGTTTTTTTTTTTTGTAACAACTAATTTGAGGGCCCCGCAATTGTGTATTTTTCGTTGGCGAGGCTCGTCTCGTTATTATTTAAGGTCATACCTAGCATAACTAAATTTTCTGTTGCTTTGTTTTTATATCAAAAGGAAAGAAAGTCCTAATAAATGTTACTAAGAAAAAATTACTTTAGTTTACCAATTAAGCATTCACCGGCTTAGTACCGTTTTAACCTATTGTCACGCCTCGAGTTCTAAGAATAAACAAGATTACTTAAATGAGGGCCATGCATTTATCATTTTTTATTTAAAGGTTAATCTTTAAAGTAAACTATGTTTTGTTTCTTTACTTTTGTCTATAATAATAAAAGAAATCCTAGTTAATTAACATTACCTAATACTGTTATGTTTGAGCCCATGAACTCGTAAGATTACTTGTCTTTAATTATTTTTGGGCTTGCAAGTAGCCCGTAAATTTAATTCGAAGGCGAAAGGGCAGATATATCATAGTTTGGGCCTAAATTCTAAGCTTCTGGTAGAATATACTAAAGGAAGGTTCGTATGATTGCAGAATCGAACAAATTAGGCCCAGTGTTAATGTAAACTAGTCCTAATACCTTCATTAATTAAAACAAGGCAAATAATACGTCCGTTATACCAATTAACAGAACGTTGACCATTCAAATTCTAGATTAAAGTTCAGATTATTTGATTCTACCGATATTCATGAACAAATCAATTTTTTTCCAATTGTTTTCTTGAGAATACACGTTTAACTATTAGTAATGGGACAATAGCATAATTATACCTATTTTTGTGATTATTTACAGTTCGTATACCCAAAGACCTGCCTTCTAATTCATTTACCTTTTTTAAACTTGGAGTTATTCTGAAACGAAATTAAAGGAAAGGAATTAACAAATTATTTTTTAACTTTTCCTTTACATGCTATATCAAAAGAAATCTAAATCTAGGAATATATTTGTCCTAAAAGATCATAAGTGTTTCGAACATGTTAAGAATGATCAAATACTAATAAAGTTCAAACATTCTGAAAGTCTAGATATAGTTTAAATTTATACAGTCCATGATTCATACACGTGCAAATGAGAATAAAGCTACATTAATCTAATACACTTAGCATTTATTCGATTGTCAATACACAACAATCCAAACGGGCAGTGTTCGAGAAGCCAAGGAATGAGCATTTTTATTTCCATTTTTACTTCATGTGCACCAATATAACATGAGATAAGGAAATACCTGGAAATTGACAAAGTAGAAGACTAGGGATCAGCTATGCAGTGAAGCAACAGTAGTAGTAAACAGCAGCAACAAACACAAGAACAAACCAGTAGTAGTCCAAACCACCACACTCAGTGAACCAGACACAACACTCAGCAACAAATGACCCAGAAATAATCAGACACTACCACATTCAGTGAGCCAGATATAACACTCAGCAACAAACGAACCAGAGATAATCAAACACCACCACACTCAGTGAACCAGCAGCCAAACTTTGACACCAAACAGCAAACAAGAAACAGTGACCAGAAATCAAATGGCCAAAGAAGAATCAAAAACTCTCCCTATGTTTCCTTTAATATCTTTCTGTGTATCCCCTATGTGTATGTTTTGAATACCAAAAATGAATCCTCGGAAAAACCTCAAAGGCAGACTTATAGAATAACAGAAACCAAGGAAAAACTAAGTTCAATAGAACAATAGTTGTTTTCAATCTTTTCTATCACTGTATTTCCTAGAGTATTTCTCCAAAAATGCTCTCTATCACTCTTCTTTGCTCTCCAGGTATGACTGCCCTCTTAAAGTCTGCCTATCACTGTATTTATATTTGAACCCCTCCCCACCCTGGATGGCCAGAAAAACTCCACTCAACCCTTGCCCATCCCTGCTCTGCCAGCCCATTACCCCTCTGTTTTCCCACTTAAACTTGTTTAAACATGGGGCTTTATGTTTAAAATTCCCTAAGTGCAGAGCCTGGTGGGATGCCCTGTTGTAATAGCAGGTTCCACTAGTTTAATTCATGGGCAAGGTAGTTTTAAAACTTAAGGAATGTTAATTCTGTTAATCTTTACTTTAAAATTAGCAAACTCCAGATTCTAATCCAACTGCAGTCCTAATGTGCTCTAATACTTCATTGGTCACACCCTTTGACCTTAACTAACAGCAACTATACCCAATTCAATCTTAATTACACAAACAGTTCAAAAGAAAGGACCTCTCGATTCACCAGTGATTTGTAATGTCCAATTCTGCCCTAAAAATGCTAATAAACCAGGCCTACGAGACTAATCGACCACATTGATTAGTCGATGACAAAATACATAATTGATAACAAATGAGCGACCTACAGTTTGATTCCATATGCTTTAAGCAGAGACAAAGAACCAATCAAATATGAATTAAATGCTTAACGACCTCAATCGAAACGAATAACTATCCTATAACAAGCACATTCGAACAAATAACAGAATACAAATCGACCAAATAAAAGGTCTTTGGAGATGAAGAACAAAACAGAAAACTAAAAGCACGAGGATAACATTCAATTGATTAACAAACGGAATATGAAGAAATAAAAGAAGAAATACCATAAGAGAAGACCAAATCCGCACTTGAACGGACCCCGGACCCGTCTTGGGTTCAATTCGAACTTTGGCTTCAACTCGAACTTGGATTCTTCGTTTTTGAGGCCAATGGACCTTAATTGAGATGTTTTCAACAATGAAAACATCCCAATTAAGGTCTATTAGACCTCAATTAGGCAGAAATCGAAGTCTAGGGTTCATGGCCGAGATTTGGGGCTCGACCGGTTCTGGCAAGATTCGAGCCAAACCAGGGCCGGTGGGGGTATGAGGGAGGTGAGGGGAAGCTATGGTGTGATTTTGGTGAGGTTTGGCGTGGTTTGGGTTCTAACTCGAATCTTCGATTGAAGATTCGAGATGTTTGGTGGTGATTCGAGGTTAATGGAGGATGGATTCGTATAGAGGGGGACTAGGTGGTCCTACGGTGTTAATTTGGTTGGGTTTGGCCTACCGGAACCGCCGCGAGGCGATTTCCGGTAGGCGGAGGGCGGCGGAGGCACGGCGGAGGTTAATCGTCTCTGTGAGAGACGAAGACAGGTCTGGGAGAAATGAGACGGGTATGGGGGGTATTGGGGCTTCCTTGGTGTGTTTAAAATTAGAGTTTTAATCTCGACCGTCGGATCAAACTTGATCAACGGCCTAGATTATTTTTTAAACATCAAACGACGTCGTTTGATTAAAGTTAGGGTCTGAGTATATTCGGGAATTGATTGATTAATCTGGGCCGTTGGATAATAAAATCCAACGGTCCAGATCAACGGGGCCATTTGGGGTTGGGCAGATCGGGTAAGGGATTGGGTTTGTGTAATGAATTACATTGGGCCTGGTCTTCAATTGGCCCAATCCGGATTTTTAACTCTTTATTTGATTTTGTTTTCTTCATTTTGTTTTTTCCTAAATATATATATATATATATATATATATATATATATATATATATATATATATATATATATATATATATATATATATTAATTTGTAACACACATAATTAATTTTACTAACAATTGACATACGTAAATACCGAATCCTTACATATGTACATTAAAATGACAAGAAAATGCGAGAAATACATTTTTTATGATTTTCTCATTTTCGTAAAAAAAATGAACTTAACTATTTCTAAGTACGGAACTAACCCTACAAATATAAATGCGACATATTTGGTATATGTATTTTTGTTTATTAACTTAAGCAAACAGACGCGGACCCACAAATGCAAACGATAAGAAAAAGAACATGTGATCCCCAAACATTGCAAACAAACAAAAACTCTTTTATTTTTGATATTTTGGGAGTAATTCGTGTGAGGCAAAAATCACGTTCTCACACATTTATACTCTGATTTTCTTTGCTGATTTAATACATGTTGCTGATTGTGTTTCCCCCAGTATGATACTTCTTTGTTCACCTTGTTACTTGACAATCCTGTTGTTTTGTAGTATGTACATATATAGAACTGCACAGGTTTATGTGAGTGTCTGGTCCTAGGCTTGTCACTACTTCATCGGGATAGGCTAGGCACTTACCAACACATGGGGTCGGATTGTGCTGATACTGCACTTCTGTGCGTTTTTGCATAGGTCCGGGTTTCGAGCAAGAGCAGTAGCAGCAGTAGGGTACTCGTGGGAGTTTTGAGCATTTCGAGACAAAGGTAGCTTGCAGGCGTCCGCAAGCCCGGCGTCTCTTCTATTTACTTATGTTATTTGTTGTGGTCTCATTGTTCCGAGACATACAGATATTTATTATTTTCTTTCAGACCATTATGTGTAGCATTCTTTAGTAGTTCGTGAGTTGGTGACTCCACATCTTGGGTAGAGGATTTTATTAGTGTTTTACCTTAGTATTATTCATCTCTATTTAGAAAGACTTCCGCATTTATTAAATTGAGTAATTACTTCTCTTGTTATTAAGTATGAGTATAAAAATGATGATATACACAGGATAATGTTGAATGAATTGGCTTGCCTATCTACCACGAGTAGGCGCCATCACGATCCCGATGATGGGGGAAAATCCGGGTCGTGACAATAAAAAAATCAAAAATGTTAGAAGTCAAATTAGAAGCTAAAACACTTTCTTAGTCTTCACAAATACTTGACTCCCATATCTAGCTCCCTGAGGAAATTGACCTCGAAAATCACTATCGGGTAAAAGTTGTTAGCGCCCACTCTTCCTAAGGGTTGATTTTGCGACGATTATTTTACAACCTTTGAGTAGTTCGCCATTCGTCGGCATTTTTGGTATCAACACTCTGGTGAGTTAAATCTTTCTATCCTTGGAGAATATATTCTAGAACTTCGGGTACTTCAGGGGAATAATTTCCTTAAGAACACATTGTATATTTAGTGGGCTCGATTTATTCCTATACCGTTTTCGAAATTTATTTTGAAGTTCAAATACTGTTTTTCAGAATTTATTTCTACTAACTTTCTATTTTTGTTTTTAGAAAGATTATTGTTTTATTTATTTACAGCAATACAGATTAATAACACACATGGCGCGACTTCAGATCTCCGAGGGCATGAATCTTGATAGGAAGGTGTGGAGGTCGAACATTAGGGTTGTAGGTTAGATATGTAGTTGAGCATTTTTCTTCTCTGTACCGGGTGTGGCTAGTCTGATTGAATTTGTCTTAGACTGCTGGGGATTAATGTTGTGCTCACTCTACTCGTCCGTTTTTTCATAGCACCAGGCCTTATTTACTGGTTATTGTTATTATTATTATTGTGTTTCATCTATTTTTTGGTTCTTATGATATTGTTATTATTATTTTTATGGTTTATGTTGATGGTATATTGATATATTGTCTTTTTCTGTCTTATTCATTTTCTTGAACCGAGGGTCTATCGGAAATAATCTATCTACTCCATCGGGGTCGGGGTTGTGGGGTTGTCACGACCCGGATTTTTTCTCAACATCGGGATCGTGATGGCACCTACTCGTGATAGCTAGGCAAGCCACTTTACACCCACTATCCTATTTTTAGCAATACTTCATACTCAATTTAACAATCAAAATCATAATCTTAATTAAACAAGTGCGGAAGACTTTGTAAAAATAGAAATAAGTAGTTTCAAGGTAACTGATACTGAAATCCTCTACCCAAGACGTGGAGTCACCAACTCACGAACTACTACTGAATACTACACATAAAAGTCCGAAAGAAATATAACATAATCTGTTTGTCTCGGAACAAAGAGACTACAACTAGTAACATAAGTAAAGAGAGAGATGTCTGGCCTGCGGACGCCTGCAAGCTACTTTGGTCTCAATGTGCTCAACTTCCATGCAAAATATCTACTGCTGCTGCTCCTGATCGAAACCTGGACCTGTGCAAAAACACACAGAAGTGCAGTATCAGCACAACCGACCCCATGTGCTGGTAAGTGCCTGGCCTATCCCGGCGAAGTAGTGACAAGCCTAGGACCAGACACCCACATAAACCTGTGCAGTTCTATATATGTATACCACAAGATAACGAGAAATAACCAAGTAATAACACAATAAAGAATATCTCAAAAGAACTCAACAATTAACAACAGTTAATAAGTCCACAAGGAAAACAAAGTATAATGGAAAAACAAGTAATATCAAGTCAAGGAATGGCAAGTAGTTGCACGGCATCACCCTTCGTGCTTTTACTCTCATCCTCACCAAATAAGCAAATAAAGTGCACGGCATCACCCTTCGTGCTTTTACTCTCATCCTCACATCCATGGTACGGCATGATCCTTCGTACATGGTTCAATAACAAGGCACGGCATGATCCTTCGTGCATAATCAATAATATGGCACGGCATTAACCTTCGTGCATAATCAATAAAACATGGCACGACATTAACCTTCGTGCATAAATAATAAATCAAGGCACGGCATCACCCTTCGTGCATTATCACTCTTCCTCACCCAAATAACAATCACAGTTAAGGGCAAAGAATGAAATAGTAAATTATGAACCGTCCCGGCAAGGGCAAATATCTCACTTCATAACAAGTCCCGACAAGGGAAAACAATAACAATTCTACGACCCGACAAGGGTTCAACAATTTATCTCCAAATATGTCTCACAACAAGTATCAACAACGACTCACGGTCATGCTAGACGCCAGTGTATGGATGCTCGTCACCACAGCCCATACACCGCACTCGATCACATAGCACGTAGCACATAATCCTATTCCCTCAAGCTAGGATAGAACAAACACTTACCTCGAATGTTTACGAACAATTCAATCTGTGGCAATGCCTTTTCCTTTCAAATTTGGCTCCAATCCAATCGTATCTATACAAAATTGATTTGATATCATCAATACTACTCAACAAACTAATTCATATGGTCAATTACAATTTTTACAACATTCTGCCCGGAATAGTGAATATCGACCCCGGGCCCACATGGTCGGAACTCGGGGTTCGGACCAAAATCCGGTTACCCATTCCCCCACGAGTTCAATTATATGATTTGTTTCAAAATCGGACCTCAATTCGAGGTCCAATTACCCAATTCATGAAAAACCCTATATTCTACCAAAAACAAGAAATTCTACCATGAAAACCTTTGATTTCTATTGAAAAACGTGTTTAATGTTGTTAGGAATTGAAAGAATTAAGTAAAAAGTGACTTACAATTGCTTTGAAGAAGAGGGAGTTCGTGAAAAATCGCCAAGGATGTTTTTGGGTTGTGAAATGTGAAAAATGAAGCTGGAAATCGTGATTTACAGGTCTCTGTGTTCGCATTTGCGAGCATGGGTTCGCAATTGCGAACCCCGACCAATTTTTGGAGTTTGAAAAATAAGCTAAGGATGGGAAGTTCGCATTTGCGAACTTTTGTTCGCATTTGCGAAGCCAAGGCAAAAAACAGGGAAGTTCGCATTTGCGAATTCGCATTTGCGAACTTTTGTTCGCATTTGCGAACCAAGGCACAAAACAGGGAATTTTCGCATTTGCGAACTTTTGTTCGCATTTGCGAATTCGCATTTGCTAACTTTTGTTCGCATTTGCGAATTCGCATTTGCTAACATTTGTTCGCATTTCCCAACTCTGCATATCAGGTGCTGACAGCAACTTTCTAACATGAAAAATTGATCTCGTGGCCTATCCAAAATTCACCCGAGCACTCGGGGCTCCAAACCAAACATGTACACAACATCACAAACACATTACAAACTTGTTCATGCGATCACATCGCCAATATCACATCGTTTTCATCAAATCAAGCCTCAAGTTCATGATTTTCATTCTTTTGGTTTTCAAAACTTTCAAACTTGGAACTCAAGGTCCAAAACATATCAAACGACATCCAAATGTCACCAAACTTTGCGGAAAGCACATATATAATATTTAAGACTTGTACCGGGCGTCGGAACCAAAATACGAGCCCGATACCAAGGTCATTTAATTCATTTTCCTTTAATAATTACATCAAAAACAATTTCACAGAAAAATTCATAACTTGGGCTCTAGGCCTCAGAATTCGACTCCGGGCGCATGTCCAAGTCCCATATTTTCCTACGGACCTTCCGGGACCGTCCAATCTTGGGTCCGGGTCCGTTTACCAAAAATGTTGACCGAAGTCAACTATATCAATATTAATATCATTTTTATCCAAATTTCTCATAGAATTCATATTTTCTATCACAAAATCTTTCCGGCTACATGCTCGGATCGTGTACGTAAATCGAGGCAACATAGAATGAAGTTTTCAAGGCCTCGGAAGTACGAAATAATTAATAAAATAAGTGATGACCCTTTGGGTCGTCACAGGGGTCCAGCCCCATATGTAAAAATCTCTTATTTCCTCCTTTTTGTCAAGCACTACACAATCAAGAAACGAGTTGACTTTTGTAGTAGAATTGATGTCATTGCATACATCAACATGGAGTTTCTGCAACTATAAATAGGTGCCTCTACATTCCTTGTAATACACACCAACAAAGAGATAAAAGAGAGAGTAAGGTATTCCATAAACTATAAGAAAATAGTTTGTGAAGAAAAATAGATTGAAAGATATTGTAGTGAGGTGAAAAAAGTAAAAGAGTGTTTAATTCTTTTGAGGGTGTAGTAGTCTTAGGAGTATCTTTTACTCGTTACTATACAGTATAAAATTTCTCGCTATAGTGATATCAGTTGCTCTTCTTGGCCATGATTTTTTTCCTTATTCGGAAGGGTTTCCACGTAAAATCTTTGTGTCATTATTGCTGCATTTCTATTCAATGCTGATTTAACCATAACTTAGTGTTTTGCGTTTATCACTAATATCGTGAATACTATTTTTGCGGGGTTTATTCCCAACAAGTGGTATCAGAACCAATATTTTGTCTGAGCCTTCAAGAGAGGATTGTCAATCTCCGGTTCTCACTTGGGAAGTTCCTTTAGGAATAGAGTTTAGGACCACTGCAACAACTAGAATACTTCCATCAACAACTAGGAACCTTGAACAAACGAGGCTGCTCATCCAAGTTGTCGGCGGTGGCTCAGTTTCGATATGTGAATCCTTTGCGTGGTTCGTAAGTCATAAAGGAGTCATTTGTCGTGATTGCTCACCGGTCACTGATCCGTGATCTTGTTTCATCGGCACTAGGATATGATTCTTTAATAGGATAGGGGAAGAGAATGAGATCTATCAAAGTAGAGAGAAGGAAAATGGTGAAACTGATTAGCGTATGTAGTAGATTAGGTCTAGAAAGTAACCAAAATTAAATATTTTGCTATAAACCTTAAGAGATATCTATAGAATAAAATTTTTAAAATAATATTTATTTAAAATAAATAAGTTGTTAACCTTTGCTATAGGAGGTAAAAATTCCAAATGTATTTGGTGAGAGAAGTGAAATAAATAACGAAAAAAGATCATATTTACTTATCTATTATCAAAAATAAGTTATATTTATCGTCCGTTTCAATTTCTTAGTAACTATCCCTTTGCCGACCAACATATATTTGCTCTCCTCCACCCACTCCCTAAAATATTAAAAAGGTTAAAAGCATATACCTCATTATGATTATATAAAGTATTTTTCATATTATGAATTGATAATGTCCTGCGTTAATCTTCAAATATACCTGTTTACACGTGTGAAATTATGAATGAACGAAGGTGTAAAAGAGGGACGAATTGCACCTAAAATCATATGAAATGAAATTACTTCAAAAGACTTACAGTCTCATGAAATTCACGCAAGTAAATATTTATTGTCATTATATTATTTATTTATTTATTTTTATATAAAATAGCTAAGATTAGTTTAAATAGAATGGCACAAGCAATAAGAATTTGTCCATTTTTTCCTCAATCTAAAAGTATCCTATTATTCTCTGGCAATTTGTCCATGGTTCCTCAATCCAATTTTTTCACAGCCAAGAGTCAGGAACATTTTCGAACATATATCAACTGTCTAACATGCCAAAAAAGAACTTTCACAAGTTAAAAAGAAATTAGGAAAAATGATAATATATAATCACTCTCAAAATAATAACCGAAAAAATATATATTTTTTGTGTATATATATATATTATATTATATACAAAAATTATAGAAATTTTATGTACTTTTTCAATTATCAAATGTAAATAATTTCTGGAGCGTTACTAAGTGAAAAAAAAAGCCCCTAATAGGCTCATTCATACATCAATATTTCCTTATTTATTCGACAAAAACTAATGAAAATTATGAAGGTTTAGCAGTTTATCCTTGTAGAACTACAAGGACGAAAACTAATGAAAATTTTAAAAACCAAAATCATGTCCTTGCAAACCCCCGAATGATCGGTGAAGCGGTTAGGCATCCTTAAACGACCCACACGTCACACATTGCACTCTTACCGTTAGACCAAAGCCTCGCGAAAAAACATAACTTGGTCGTTTATTGAGCTAAAACAAAGATGGATTGTCATTTGAAGAGCATAGGCAATCACTAGAAGCCATACCAAACTCAAAGTAGTGAGAAGCTCAATTACAATCACTTGTCAAAACAAAGAAACCAGGACCAAAGAATCATTACAATCAAATGGAGGCAAATAAAAAAAAAACAATGCCTTGCTATCAAGATAGATAGGGATAAAGAAGAGAATAGAAGGTGGTGAAAAAAATCCACACAACAATCAAAGACTATAGGATATTCACTACTACAAAACCTATAGATACATCAGAGTCAGTATAATTACAACTTCTCCCGGCAAAAATTATAGTAGTTTCTTAAGATCCAAGAGCTGCTCTATCATCCGGTCCAGCTAGCATGATCTACAATTTAAAGTTACATAAGCCGTTTTTGATAAAGATAACAAGAACAATGGTTTTTTGCTAGTTGTTTAATGATAAGTCTATACTTACATTGCAGTCATAGGCAAACCTTCGGGCCAGCATAATGGCTGCATTCCTTTCTCTTTCCGTTTCAAACGCTAATACGAAAGAAAGTCCTGTCTTTACTTGCCAAAATGCTGCCTGAGCTGCAGCATTGCCACCGCCTCTGACTCCACATAACTGTGGTAAAAAGGCAATGTTACAAATGCCTTAGGGAAAAAGAGTTGGCAGTCGTTTAAATTCTCATGTATATAAATCGCCTATTATTTATGATACAAGTTTGGGGGCAGTCCAATTTATTGCTAGTTATACAACATGATGGTATTGTTCTTTCTGTTATTCTATAAGCTCGCACAACACTATCTCTAATTTACATAATAAAATCAATGTTTCTGCCATATTTCCAAGAGCTCAAGAAAGCTTCAACATAGTTCATCTTCTGCCCCAACTTGAGAAAACTTCGTATTTCAAAGTGCTGATCTCAGTTCGATCAAATACCTAATAAAAAAATGGCTATGGAGTATGCCTCATGAATACCTGCATTGAAGCGGAATAGTATTCTTTTGCTACACTTGTCTTCCCTTTACGAAGTTTCATTCTCATCCTTCCAATGTGGAGTACATGGATACTCTCTGATGTATGATCTGTTCCGTTCATCTGGACGACAACTACCTACAAAACATCACCAATAAAGATATGCTTTAAAGGAGTTGGAAAAAGACAAATGCAGCTACAATGTCCATAGACCACGATGGAATCCTTCTTATTCTTATTCACATTCTCAGGTTTATGTTCTTCTAGAAAATGGAAAATATGTTTTTCAATTATATTATCGCCTTATTTAGAAACTTAAACTACTAAAGGATAACCACTTTTATTTATTTAATATGGCCAAGTACACTCCATTCGTATGCAAATACATTTTGTTATTGGGTGGTGGTGAACCTTGAACATATAACATCTGTCTACTTTGATACCATGTTCAAATGAGCGAAACGAGAGGAGACTATTAGAGAAGGAAAATGGTGGAATACCCCTTTGGCAGTATTTACACAACCGAGGGTCAACTATATAACTCAACATACTCACGCGTGTAACTTAGTTTTGGCATTCATGCATGGATTTTAATGTGGACTTGCAAACATGAGAACAGATTACCACAAGTTAGCTTTGATGTAGTATTGAATTGTATAAACGCCTCATTTAGAAGTTAAGCTATAAGAGATTGGGTACTTTTATTTATTTAATTAAGTTAGCGTGCGCAAAAAACGTGATGTTCTGTAGGGAGTGCACAACTGCAGGGTAGAAGGATGATTTAAATTGGTGAATAGAGAGCATGTTGAGACGTGTTGGTGAAGATAATGCAACCACAAGGGAACCATTAGAAGATACATAAAAAATAGGTGTCAGATTAATGAATGAAGAACTCAAGTCTAATTTATTCCTAATAAAAGTGCAAATTTAAAAAGGATACATACATTGAATTCAATGTCATGCCTTCGCACCAGAGCTTCAACATAGTTCCCTAAGCCTGCAGCTGTTAAAGGAAAGCCATGTCAATCATTATAAAGGTATGGAACAGTGTTATCAAAGGCGAAAAGCGCAAAAAGCTCTAAGGTCCGTTGGGGCTTTAAGCGCAAAGCACAAATAAAACGTGTGGGCTTTAATAAAAAAAGGCACAATGGGAGAAAAAGTAAAAATATGCATGTAGTCTCCAAGACTAATCATTATAAGATTAATAACAAATATATGGGCAAAGAAATTGAAAATAATTTAAGATAAAGTGAAATATCAATTGTTTAAGGTCGCTTTTTCAAGATTACACTCATTGGCGGCGAGGAAAAGTATGCCTTAGAACTTTAATGCGACACCAAAGCACCAACAAAGCAATGTGATGCGACGCGCTCAACGTGTTTTAAGCCTCGCTTCAGGACTTAAGCGCGCTTTAAGCTTTGACAACACTGGTATGGAAATATATAAGTAATTAAGTAAGCAAATATCAAATTCAAGCCAGCAGCTACTAGAATTGAACAGCAAACAGAAAGCACTACATATAAGGAATCGAGACAAACCTGGATCAATAGCACTAGCAGTTGTCACCGATGTTGTCTGGTCTCCATATGTTATCTCGGCTTGCAAAACTCGTCCAACGTCAAATGGTTCTGGAGCATAAACAGGTTTGGTGGCCCCTGAACTCAGATAGTTGAACACGTCAGAAATGGTAAAAAGTTAATACTCCCTCCGTTTCAATTTATGTGAACCCATTTGACTGGTCACGGAGTTTAAGAAAAAAAAAAACTTTTGATCTTGTGGTGTAAAATGATGCACCTTTATTTTGTGTGGCTATAAATCATTGCATAAAAGTAAATTGTTTCCAAATAAGGAAAGGGGTCATTCTTTTTGGCACGGACTAAAAAGGAAATAGGTTCACATAAATTGAAACGGAGGGAGTATTACACATTAAATTGTGGGTGCAAAAGTAAGTGTCACTATAAAAAATGAGGAAGATACTATAATAGATAACCTTTATGCCAGAGAGGAGTCATGAGCAGTTTAATGTTAAATAAAACATGAATATAAGATGCATACAGAAGAAAACCATAATAAAGGCAGTAGGACAATTCAACATGTACAAGCTCTCTAGTGTGAAGATGGCTATTTGAAAAGCTGTGTAAAGGATCATCCAAAGAGAGACCCGTGACGAAAATTCCCCTTATCTTAATGCATAAAGTATCTAGAGAACATTGATCAAGCAGCATAGATAAACAAGGCAATGTAAACTAACTCTCAGATACCTGAAATAGGCTCTTTTTTCCCCCCTTCACAAGCCAAGCGATACCACTGAATTGAACATTCTGAAAGTTCTGGAGCAGCCAGAGAACAGGGCTGTATTTGCAAAAACAAGCCCAGGGCTTCCGTGCCATCTAATTCATATAACTGTGATACAGTTTCCTCGCCCATCTTCCTTGCCAGCTGACAAACAACAAGATGGTACATCAGAACTATTTTAATCTGAGATTACAACTTTGCCTTAAAGGGATAACTTGAACTCTTACCAAGCCGTGTTAGAGAAAATTTTATAAGAGACAATAAGAA
Organism: Nicotiana noctiflora; assembly: GCA_032618575.1. Taxonomy (NCBI): domain Eukaryota; kingdom Viridiplantae; phylum Streptophyta; class Magnoliopsida; order Solanales; family Solanaceae; genus Nicotiana; species Nicotiana noctiflora. The sequence goes on from JASVEL010012143.1 coordinate 135,880, forward strand.
AAAGAAATTCAAGTAATATTGTTTTGACTTCTGTTCATTGACTGTATTCTCATAAATGTCTTTTGACGTCCAGTGTTTCTTAAAGATGTACTACTTTCATTTCAGTCAAACTGCTGAAAAGTGGGACTGCCCTAGTCTGTGGAACTGAGAATAGTTCTTAGAGCCAACAAATTTATTTTTTTTCTCTAATATACTCAAGTGTGTGTGTATATATATATATATATGAACTACATAGCATCTAAAGATACATGCATATACTTTTGAACTAGGTTTTGCAAATACCTCTTTCTGAAGCTGTATTGAATACTTGGCTTTCTCAGCAAGCTGCACTCGCAATGCTTGAAGCTCATGCTCCATGTCCATGACCTGTCAGCAGAAGCATCATGCATTAGATATGTCGTAACTCGAATTTATTTACTCATATGTTAGCATCAATAGTGTAGGATACTCTTTCATCTTTCCAACTCTGTCATAATTATGAATCTTGGTTTTAGTAATTTTCCTTGTTCAATAACTGTCCTTATTTCATAAGGTAAGTTTAGTATGTCAAAACTTGCCGTAGACTAAACTTCTATATACGGAGCTTCTTGTATATTGTCCACAATAAAACCTCATCCATGTATTTGTGAATGGGAAAAAAACTACCAACTCGCACATAAGCAATCTAAGGAAGTATCCAGTTCAGAACTATTAAAAGCATACAACAATCGACGAGTATTTTGTGCTTTTGCTTCCTCTGATACTGGAAAACTGGGGTTTTAGCACTACTGATTTCTGAAAGTAGCACACTTGGTCTTCAACTCTTCCAACGTGGCCGTTTTAGTGTTATTAACAAAACCATCCTAATTCTTTTAACATTATATGGTAATCCTGAATTTTAACTTTTCCTTACTTAGAAAGAAATAGAAAATATTGCAAGAGGGTAAGGAGAGGTATTAGCTGGCTGGAGCAGAAAAAGGTTCCCGTGGACTAGGAGTATGGCTTGTCTGAATGCAACCAGCGGCGGTTTCTTTCTTCAAGTAAAATAAGTTCATGTTTTCTCAAGTAAATAAGGAAGTTCCACGTTGAAAGTGCCACGTTTCTCTCAACTACAGAACATCATTTGGAAGTTTTTATATTATCTTTGGCTGGTTTCTTTTTACAATTTGGATAACATAAGGCTAAGCTCCACATTATAGAATCCAAATTAGGAATGATGGTCATCATTGGGATAAAAGGCACAAAAAGATGATTAAGGAACCGTAAAAGGTCATTTACTAAGGCTAAGAGTTCTCCTTCACATATATACATATGTCGGCGAATACATGTAGCATAACCAGATATATGACCAAGAGCAAATAATATAACAAAATAGAGAACAAAGAAACACGTGGGAAATATTGAATGGAATTAATGCAACATCAGAGTAGAAGAAGTCAATGTGCAGATACCTTACTAGGCTGATGTAGCATTTTGATTCGCCTTGCCTCTTGCACTTCCTTCATTAATTCTTCCATGTCCTAAAATCCAGCAAATTACATTAAGGTTTGCATGATCAAGAGACAAAAAGTTGTGGGCTCAAAACAAGCTGCTAATACTAAGGATTTAAAAAAAATGTGAAATATAACCAGGAACGGCTCGATAAATTCGCCTAAAGCCAAAATCTAATAAGATATAAACTTTTTAATATACTCATGTATATTTTGATATAAAGTTCACTCTTCTATGTTTTGACATGCAAAGATATAAATTAATCTTTTTAAGAATTAGTTCCTTCAAAATTTCTTTTATTGAGAAATATAAACAGTTGATTCAAAAAAATCGAGTTGAAATTGGAAAATGAAGTCGTCATAACTAGGAAAAATGGACTTTATTTATAAGGTGAGATACATGAAGAAAATATGTCCTGAGGGAGAATAACACTGCACAAAAGATCAAGAACCATCAGAGCATATCATCATGTAAAGAAAAGTTACTCGAGACATAACAAAATATGAAAAGTAGAGTAAGAATTTCACCGCATTAAAAAGCTAATCTAAACCAAAATTAGACAATCAGAATGCTAGGAAAACCTGCTTTCCTGAGGCCCCGGACATTCGTTCATACTCCTGAAGAGCCTCTTCTACTCTCTGAACAGCTGCTCTTGCATTCTCAATTTCAGCCCTTGCATAAGCTCTTTCTTCTTCAACAAGTTTCTTAGCATCTTCAGAAGCCTGTGAACAAATTGCGTTTACGACCAGAGTCAAAATGAGATAAACAATGAAAATAGTGAAAAGATGACTGAAGAGAAAATTTTGGGATGTATTAGAACGAATTGGATGAAGGTGTTGATTAATCGATCAAGTCCAATCACAATAATCTAATAGGGACAACTCATAAAGAGGAAGGTAGTCGCCAGTTATCCCTAGAGGTCGCTTCTAGATTATGACTTCTTAAGTTACTCGTACTGTCGTACAATTTATATAAAGCACATTAAAGAACTACTACTGCGTCAATTATCTGAAATCAGTAAAATTTAACGTCAGAAATGATTTCCTAATAACACCAGACTACTATTAAAACAGCCATAGCTACTTTCTAAATAAGACCCTCTTATTAATTATGTCATTTACCATGAAACTATTTACTCAACAGACAAAAAAAGCATCCTACAATCCCAGAAGCATAGTAGACTCGATTAAGTTTTATTCAGAGTCCATAATAGGAAATGGAAAACTCATGACCATTTCTCAAGACATACTATGTTTTACCTGCTTCAGAAAAGTTGCAAGCTTTTTCACTTCGGTCTTTTCCTGAATCAGTTCTCCTTCCCTCTGACTTAATTGTACTGCTAAAGCTTCAACCTATGCAAAAATTCAAGATGACAAAAATATAATGCTAAAAGGGAGGGTCAGAAGAAATTTTCAACAGCAACTACTGTCAAATACAGAAGATTCTTTACACATATTCTACTCTATCAGATTTATGTAGCCTGAAAGCATAAGGAAATGCATCGTGTAGCACTAAACTGGATGTGACAATCATAAATCACATATAAGCAATCATTCAAGCAACTTGATATTTCAGCTCAAAACCGAAAGTCATCAGTAAACTGAGGATGCTGAGAGTCAAAATATGAAAATGTGGAACTGATCTGCTCTGGTGTCATACATAGTACTGAGTAATGACAGTCTTCTTTTTTATTTTTTACTTCTTATTTTTGATAGGTAGTAATGACAGTCTTCATTACATATATACTCTATTTGATCATAATATTATCTAAAAAATCCACAAATCACAAGCTATTTTAGCACCGACATATCGAATGTTACAACTTACATTAGGAAGTAGGTTTCAGATTCTCTCCTAGCAGGAATATTTATCTTGCAAAGAAGCATATCACTCAAAAAGGGTATATTGATCTAGTCAAAGAAAGCCTGTAAAGCACATAAAACTAACCATTGCAATAGCTTCCTCCACATCATCCTTGTTTTTCCCCGCCACACGTCCTCTCAAATCTTCAAGTGCATCTCTGAGCTTCTTTAGCAGCACATGCTTCTCCAGTGAAGCCGCATCTTTGAGTCTTGCCTGAACCCCACGTATAAGATACTTATAAGACACTTCTTTATGACAAACTCAACATTACCAACAGGGAGTAGGCCAAAAAAGGAACATATTCCTTGTTGTTTTCTTATTTCTTTTTTTTCGATTATCACATGAATAACTGGCCGATAAGGAAACTCCTGAGTTATAACTATGGAATTATCCATTCAAGAATAGTGGAAATGCAAACTCATAATTTAGGCCATACCTCATCAGACAACTTGGCGGCAGCAGCCAGACCCTTTTCAAATTTACTAGCTAGATCACGAACGGAGAGTCGCTTTTGCTGCTCTAATAACTGGGCAGTTTCTCGAGCAACCACCTCCTTCATTGTAAGTGCCGTAGAATCCTCCTTCACCTCCACAATCTGATTGTTAGCTCCTATTTTGTAATTTGGAAAGCGGCTAGAAGGGAAGATCACATCTGCTGATACAGGAGGAACAGCATCCCTTTGCATCGTATCACCAAAATCACGAGTTACCCTTGTCATTACTCCAAATTATCTACACCAGAAGTCCTTAACCAATCAACCATAATCTACCAAAAGCAGTGATATATGGTCTATCTAACTTAAAACTCGCACAACAAAAAACAATCTGCACTGTTAAACCATAATTTTTACAGCTAAAATTCATGGAGGTTACTATCCACCAACCAAATATTACCTACATTACCAAATTAATCCAAATTTAGAGAGTAAAAATCAAGTCTTTGGACCTAAAACTAGTAACTAACAGCCTAAAGATTACAACTTTACAGCAGTTCATGGCTAAAACAACCCAACAACAACAACAAGAAGCCCGCTGAATTCACACAAGTGGGGTTTGGGGAGGGTAGGGGTAGGGCAGAGAGATTGTGTCTGATAGACAATCGGCTAAAACAGCCAAATCCCCGAAAATTACCCACATTACCAAATTAATCCAAATTTAAAGAGTAAAAAATCAAGTCTTTGGACATAAAACTAGAAACTAACAGCCTAAAGATAACAACTTTACAGCAGTCCATGGCTAAAAAAACACAACCCATGAAAATAATTCACCAAAACATCAAAACCTAAAAAGTAACATTCATAAGTTCATACCCAAGTCAACTTTTAATTAACATAGGATTCCAAAAATAGCAAGAAAATTTGTTCCATAGCTAGAAAAAATTCCAAATTACAAACATGGAAAGTTTTCAAGAACACCAACAACTTGATACCCTAAACTCTACATTTATTCACCAGAAAAAAAAAAAAAGAGAAACACAACCACCAACACAAAACAAAAAAAACAAAAAAAAGTACAGTGACAAACAGAGAACAAAAGTAAAGTTTCAAGATTGTATATACTCACAGATCATACAAGTATGGTGGAAGCAAAGTTTTATCAATTAAATAAAAAAAATGGGTCCTTTAAAAAAGTTGAAAAAATGGATTCTTGAATTGGTTAGTACTAGTAGTATATAGCATGAAGGCTAATCTTGATGATGTTTTTCAGACAGAAAATGTGAGGAGAGAGAGAGTTAAAGAGATCATATGCTTTTTAAAAAGTTAAGGGGAAAAAGCCACCCCAAACCCCAACCCAGGCCTCTATGCCAATGGTGGGGGGTGCGTAGGGTTAGGCCTGAATGGCTCTGTCTCCAAGGCTAATATAGTAAGTAGAGTACTATCTTTCAATATATGTAGTACTGTATTTGTTTGGTAGCTACTTCAAAAGAGTGCTAAATTTTTAGTACTATTTAAAGTACTTTTGTTGTTATGTTTATTAGTGTAAGAATATAAATATTTTTGGTAGGTTTTGTCCATGGCTTAAAAATAAGATGAAAATTATTTTAAAGAAATAAGCAAGTAGTCAAAGGCTATTTTTCATGTCATCTTTTGTGTATGGTCAAAAAGGATTATCATGTTTGGATTTTTACAAGTCAATAAAATATTATTAAATTCTTTTTAAATCACTTTTTTTATGTAGAATTTACCCTATATATACTACTTAAAATTTTGATATTGTTTCATTTGTTTAGATAATTAAAAAATCTTTAATCTTTTTTATTTACCTGTATAAATTTCAGGAATTTACGCGTTCTAATAATATGGATTCACACCACAAAGTGCTCATTCTAATGGAGTTTTACTATTTCTTATAAAACAAGACTTATTACAAGGACAACAACCTAAGACATCTAGAACCTTCATTATTTCGTCATACTCCTTGGTTGCGAATGTATTATCGTCAAATAATAACCAGCATAATCTTATATGTACTTTCGAAGTTTATTCTATTAGTTCCTCATTTTAAATATTAGACATCTTATTATTCCAGGGGAATATTTGATGAAAATTTAGCTTCACCTGTTAGTTGCTTCGTACATTTAAAACTTGTTATAATTTCTTTGAATATTAACAAATTATAATTAGTGACTAATGATATATTAGAATATGATAGCAAATTACAAAATATTGTACAAATGACTTGTCACTCAAATTAATAAATATAATATAAGGAATATACTAAGTAAAATAATATGCTAGTCAATTTAAGAAAATGTATAGTAGAAGAGTATATGACTTTCCAATATGTTGAAAAGTTACCAAAATGTCTTGAAATCAATTATTTAATCAGGGATGTATATGGTTGAACCCACAATTTAATGATGAACCAAAAAACAAGAGTTAGCAAATGAAGATTCCAAAAGTCTAAAATGAGCCAAAACTTATATGGAAACAAATTAAAGAAATGGACCGTAAAATTAATTCGCAGCTATTACAAAAATGCAAATTTAAATGTTGGACCATAAATTTTGACTAAAAAATAAGAATTATGGTTAAAATAATTAAAGAGCTGGACCAAGAAATTGATTGACAATTCTTCCAAAGTCAACAAAATCTCTTTCTAGAATGAAGAAATTATTATTAAATAAGTCAAGCAATTATGGTTAAGCCCTATGGTTTAGTTGTAATACTCCATATTATCTCTCGAAAGTATATCAACGATCATATATGTTGCATAGGGTGAAATTAGTTTATATTAAATACTAACAGACAAAAGATGAAGATGGAAGGGAGTGAAAACCAAGACTGAGGATTACAGCTTCAGTTGGTATCGGGTAGATCTCGAACGGAACGCAATCGACGGTAGCAAACGAATGCTTGACACCCGGTGGTATATAATGAAGAATATTTTTCAGTATTAAATATATAGCCATTTCAGATGATTTTGGCATTCATGACATGTCGTTACACATTCACCAATGACCCTCATTATTGTCATTTAAGATGGATTTGATCATACGATTTTGTTTTCTAGGTATAGCTATAAAAATAGATTTGAACAACCATTGTAACTGAGGAAATCTCTGGCAAAACTTATGCTACATTATATTCTCAAGGTAAATAATACAACTCTATTTTCTGTCTAGTACTGTTCTTATCGCGATCTTCGGAAGCCTCGCTCCCCAAACCAGATTTGTTATTTCTTTCTATTTCAATGCTAAGTCTTACTTTTGGTATAATGGCTTCCTAACCACTTAAATTTGTAGGGCTATTGAAAACCGATACACAAAGTTTAGATTTTCCCGTTTGAACACTCCAACTTGACAAAATGGATAATAATAAACACATTCACTAAAGCATGTATATACCAATTGCGTTGACATGTACAACACAGTACTTGCCATGTGTTATTTGTGGGCTTCTTTTTAAATCCAAAAACAGAAAGAAAAAGAAAGTTTACAAATACAAAAAGGGAAAAATAATGCTAGAAACATACTACCCAACCGCGCCCTTCATTGTAGGAGTACTATGGCACATAACAGAGCAAACTAAGGAAGCGGGAAAGCCATGATCTTTTCTTCATTGCGTTTAACCTCTTCTTCTGTATTGAACAGAGTCCGATTTTGCCAGCGCTCTTTCTCTGCCAAGCCCCCGTCTCCGATTTTGGCAGCCAAAGACAAAGAGAAAACGATGTTTGATTCCGACATGGAAACACCAGAGTACGATGTCCTAACTTCAGGAATCACCCGACCACTTTCTGAGATACTCAAAGAGCTTAACAGGAAGGTCCCTGATTCACTCATCAAATTTCGCCACGAACCTAATGGCTTCTCCACCAAATATATCCCAGGCATATTGTGAATAGGATTCTGAACTTACATGCTCCGGCATGGTCTGGTGAAGTTCGTAGCATCACCTACTCATTTGATAGCATCACTTAATCCACTGTGGACACCTAGGAAGATGAAAATTTTGAAAAAGTCTTTTTTTCTTTTTTATTTTTTCTTTTTATTTATATTTTATTCTAATTCTAATTTTTTTAAGTAAAAATAATACTATTCACACACATTGGCAGCATGATTTGCACACAGTTTAGCCATGCCAGCTATAGTGCTTCCATATAGGCATGATCAACGGTCAAAAGTGTTAATTATTACCCATTTTATCAAGTTGGAGTGTTCAAATGGGGAAATCAAAAGTTTGTGTATCGGCTTTCAAAAGCCCTACAAGTTTAAGTGGCCAAGAAGTCATTACGCCCTTACTTTTTATATAATATATATTGATTATTTTGGAATAAAACCAGTCCACTTGTCTATAAGTCATGCAACAAATTTAATTGTATTAGTTTAAGGATAAATATATGTATTATAAGAAGGGATTTTTACCTACATATACCATATATGAAACCTTATTACCCTCAATATTTAAGGTTTGTGTTTATTACATTTAAGCATACCAAATTATCATTTATATACCATAATTCAAATTAGGGATAATTATAGGATTGTATCTTCCCACTTTCTCTTTCATTTCATCTCAACTGTTCACAACACACACAAAACGCACGATGCTCCTACGCTTTCTCTCGTTGATCATCCCCAACTGCCCACTACCGTCGAAAAATATCATATTTTCGTGTTCACAAGAAAATATTAAATTATTTGATCGAACAACTTGAATTCCCACTGAAAATAATAATGGCAGAGAGTTTGAAATTCTTTAACCTCTTTTTTTTTGCAGTGGTTGAAGGTTACTGGTTAACACGGTCAACTGAAACTCGAAGAAGAAGAAGAAGAAAAAAATATATTTCTAGAATTTGTAGATATTTTGTAGTCAAAATCTAGTTAAATTAGAAAAATTATAGATAAATTGTAGACTATTTTTGCAGAAGATTTTGTAGAAGCTTTAGTCGTTTTGGATTTGTGAAAATAGAAAATAATGCATCTACAATCAGAATACAAATAATCTACAATTTATCTACGAGATATCTACAAAATAGATACATTGAATTTAATATCCAAATTCTCATTTCAATTGTAGCATAATTGGCATTTTCGACATAATTGTAGAAGATTTGTAGAAGTTTTGGTCTTCCCAATATACAATTCATGTATAATTTATCTACAATATATCTACAATTTTACAATTTAACTATAATTTGTTGGCCTAAGTAGAGGTTAGTTTTGAAGACTGACAAAGGAACCCATAATGAACCAGGTCCATCCCTCAGGTGCACAAAAACGGGCAGATTCAAGCATGCACGTTTCACGTGAAGGAGATAAGCTTAACTTGGTGTATTTAATATCTCATGATCGAAAAAGTTGCATAATTGATAAGGATAAGGAGTCCTTAATCAAAGAGAATACTATTCAAGATAGGGAAGGAGTTAGAAGTTGAAATTTACTAGAAATCTTCCACCAAGGAAGAGTTGCATCAGAACTCTAGTTAATTCTTCATCTACTAACTCTATAAATTGCAAGATGTTCTCACATTAAAGTGTTTCATAAAAACACAGAAGATTAAACGTGAATTGGGAGCACAATAGCAAGGCTTTTTGCAAGCAATTCGTGTGTGATTCAAGTGTGCAAACCAGAAGCTACACGAAAGAGATTGAAGAACCATTATCATAAAGAGTTTTATGTGTCTTTCTTTTATTCTAGTTCAATTGTAGTAGGTGTTTTAATATTGTACCTTTCATGTCACGACCCGGATTTTTCCCCAACATCGGGATCGTGATGGCGCCTACTCGTGGTAGCTAGGCAAGCCACTATATTCATACTATCCTGTTTTTAACACAATTTTTATTAAATAAATGCGGAATACTTTATCGAAATAGAAATAACTAATTACAAGATGAAAGTCATACTGAAATCCTCTACCCAAGACGTGGAGTCACCAACTCACGAACTACTACTGAATACTACACATAAGAGTTTGAAAGAAATATAATATAATTTTGTTTGTCTCGGAACAAAGAGACTACAACTAGAAACATAAATAAAGAGAGAGACGTCGGGCCTGCGGACGTCTGCAAGCTACCTCGGTCTCAAATGTGATCAACTCCCACACAATCGATTTACTGCTGCTGCTCCTGATCGTAACCTGGACCTGTGCAAAAACGCACAGAAGTGTAGTATCAGCACAACCGACCCCATGTGCTGGTAAGTGTCTGGCCTATCCCGGCGAAGTAGTGACAAGCCTAGGACCAGACACCCACATAAACTTGTGCAATTCAATATATATGTATACCACAGAATAACAAGAAATAACCAGGTAATAACACAATAAGGAATATCTCAAAGAATTCAACAATTAACAACAGTTAATAAATTCACAAGGAAAAACAAAGTATAATGGAAACACAAGTAATATTAAGTCAAGGAATAGCAAGCAGTTGCACGGCATCACCCTTCGTGCTTTTACTCTCATCCTCACCAAATAAGCAAATAAAGTACACGGCATCACCCTTCGTGCTTTTACTCTCATCCTCACATCCATAGTACGGCATGATCCTTCGTACATGGTTCAATAACGGGGCACGACATGATCCTTCGTGCATAATCAATAAAACATGGCACGACATTAACCTTCGTGCATAAATAATAAAACATGGCACGGCATCACCCTTCGTGCATTATCACTCTTCCTCTCCCAAATAACAATCACAGTTAAGGGCAAAGAAAGAAACAGTAATTCATAAACCGTCCCAACAAGGGCAATCAATAATTATCTTCACAACAAGTCCCAACAAGGGAGAACCATAACAATTCTACAACCTGACAAAGGTTCAACAATTCATATGTAAATATATCTCAAAATAAGCATTTTCAACGACTCACGGTCATACTAGACGCCAGTGTATGGATGCTCGTCACCACAGCCCATACACCGCACTCGATCACATAACACATAACACATAATCATATTCCCTCAAGCTAGGATAGAACAAACACTTACCTCGAATGTTTTTGAACAATTCAATCCGTGGAAATGTCTTTTTTTCTTTCAAATTTGGCTCCAATCCAATCGTATCTATACACAATTGATTTAATATCATCAATACTACTCAACAAACTAATTCTTAAGACCAAATACAACTTTTACAACATTCTGCCCGGAATAGTGAATTTCAACCCCGGGGCCCACATGGTCGGAACTCGGGGTTCGGACCAAAATCCGGTTACCCATCCCCTCACGAGTTCATGTATATGATTTGTTTCAAAATCGGACCTCAATTCGAGGTCCAATTTCCCAATTTATGAAAAACCCTATATTCCAACAAAAACAAGAAATTCTACCATGAAAACCTTTGATTTCTATTGAAAAACATGTTTAATGATGTTAGGAATTGAAAGAATTAAGTAAAAAGTGACTTACAATTGTTACGATGAAGAAGGAATCCGTGAAGAATCGCAAATGGGTGTTTTTGTTTTGTAAAAAGTGACGAAATGAACTGAAAATTGTGTTTTACAGGTCTCTGTGTTCGCATTTGCGAACATGGGTTCGCAATTGCGAACCCCGACCAATTTCCGGAGTTTGAAAAATAAGCTAAGGTTGGGAAGTTCGCATTTGCGAACATTTGTTCGCATTTGCGAACATTTGTTCGCATTTGCGAACATTTGTTCGCATTTGCGAACAAGGCTGGGCTGAGGGACCTTCGCATTTGCGAAGAATGCTTCACATTTGCGAAGCATGCCTTTTCACTGGAGGCCTCGCAATTGCGAGATTTGGTTCGCATTTGCGAACCCAAATGGTCCTGGGCACCCTTCGCATTTGCGACCAAGGGTTCGCATTTGCGAACCCTGCCTTGACCTGCCACCTTCGCAATTGCGAGAAATACTTCGCAATTGCGAAGACAACAACTGGGTGAAAAACCAGCAGTGCAAAAATTCAGAATTTCATCCAACGGCCTATCAAATCTTTACCCGAGCTCCCCGGGCTCCAAACCAAACATGTACACAACATCAAAAACACATTATGAACTTGTTCGTGCGATCACATCGCCTATATCACATCGTTTTCATCAAATCAAGCCTCAAATTCATGATTTTCATACTTTTGGTTTTCAAAACTTTCAAACTTGGAACTCAAGGTCCAAAACATCTCAAACGACATCCGAATGTCACCAAACTTTACAGAAATCACATATATAATATTTAAGACTTGTACCGGGCGTCGGAACCAAAATACGAGCCCGATACCAAGGTCAATTAATTCATTTCCTTTAACAATTACATCAAAAACAATTTCATAGAAAAATTTATAACTTGGGCTCTACGCCTCAGAATTCGACTCCGGACGCATGTCCAAGTCCCATATTTTCCTACGGACCTCTCGGGTCCGGATCCGTTTACCAAAAATGTTGACCGAAGTCAACCATATCAATATTAATATCATTTTTATCCATATTTCTCATAGAATTCATATTTTCTATCACAAAATCTTTCCGGTTACATGCTCGGATTATGCACGTAAATCGAGGCAACATAGAATGAGGTTTTCAAGGCCTCAGAAGCTCGAAATGATTAATAAAATAAGTGATGACCCTATGGGTCGTCACAATCTCCACCTCTAAAATAACCATTCGTCCTCGAACGGACAAAAGAAAGAAGTACCTGAGTCAGGAAATAATTGTGGGTAGCGGCTCCGCATATCAGACTCGGACTCCCAGGTTGATGCCTCAGGAGGCTGACCTCTCCACTGAACACGCACAGAAGGATAACTCTTCGACCTCAACTGTCGAACCTGCCGGTCTAGAATAGCCACCGGCTCCTCCTCGTAAGATAGATCATTGTCCAATTGGACAGTACTGAAGTCTAACACATGTGTGGGATCGCCGTGGTATCTCCGAAGCATAGATACGTGAAAAACCGGATGCACGGCTGATAAGCTAGGCGGCAAAGCTAATCTGTAAGCCACCCCTCCCACTCTGTCTAGAATCTCAAATGGACCAATATACCTAGGGCTGAGCTTGCCCTTCTTCCCGAACCTCATCACGCCCTTCATAGGCGACACCCGGAGCAATACTCGTTCACCAACCATGAAATCTACATCTCAAACCTTACGATCCATATAAGTCTTCTGCCTGGACTGAGCTGAACGCAATCTCTCCTGAATAGTCTTGACCTTATCCAAGGCCTCCTGAACTAAGTCTGTACCCAACAACCGAGCCTCTCCCGGTTCAAACCATCCTACTGGTGATCGACATCGCCTACCATACAACGCCTCATACGGAGCCATCCGGATGCTAGATTGGTAACTGTTATTGTAGGCGAACTCTGCTAATGGCAGAAACTGGTCCCACGAGCCTCCGAAATCAATAAAACAGGCTCGAAGCATGTCCTCAAGAATCTGAATAGTCCTCTCGGACTGGCCATCCGTCTGAGGATGAAATGCTGTACTCAACTGAACCTGGGTACCTAATTCCTGCTGGACCGCTCTCCCGAACCACGAGGTAAACTGCGTACCCCGATCAGAGATAATAGATACTGGCACCCCATGGAGACGAACAATCTCCCTAATGTAAACCTCCGCTAACCTCTCCGACGAGTAGGAGACAGATACTGGAATAAAGTGTGTTGATTTGGTCAACCTATCAACAATGACCCAAATAGCATCAAATTTCCTCCGAGTCAAAGGAAGTCCAGTAACGAAGTCCATAGTGATCCGCTCCCATTTCCACTCGGGAATTTCAATCCTCTAGAATACACCACCGGGTCTCTGGTGCTCATATTTCACCTGCTGACAATTTAGACACCGAGCGACATATGCAACGATGCCCTTCTTCATCTTGCGCCACCAATAGTGCTGCCGTAAATCCCGATACATCTTCGCGGCGCCCGGGTGAATAGAATGCCGCGAACTGTGGGCCTCCGCTAAGATTAACTCTCGAATCCCCTCGACATTGGGCACACAAACTCGACCCTGCAATTTCAATACCCCATCATCATCTAGATTTACCTGTGTGGCACCTCCCCGCTGTACCGTATCTCTCAACTCACGCAAATGAGGATCATCAAATTGCCTCTCACGGATACGCTCTAATAAAGAAGAACGAGCGACCGTGTAGGCTAACACCCTGCTAGGCTCAGAAATGTCTAATCTCACGAACCGGTTGGCTAAGGCCTAGACATCTAGAGCTAAGGGTCTCTGACTGACCGGAATGTATGCAAGACTACCCATGCTGGCATACTTTCTACTCAAAGCATCGGCCACCACATTGGCCTTACCTGGGTGATATAAGATAGTAACATCATAGTCTTTTAGCAACTCTAACCATCTCCGCTCTCGTAGATTCAACTCCTTCTGCTTGAACAAGTACTGTAGGCTTTTGTGATCAGTTTACACCTTACATGTCACACCATATAGATAATGCCTCCAGATTTTTAAGGCATGAACCACTGCTGCTAACTCAAGATCATGAACTGGATAATTCTTCTCATGTATCTTTAACTGCCTCGAAGCATAAGCGATAACCTTACCATCCTGCATCAATACCGCTCCAAGCCCCGTACGAGATGCGTCACAATAAACTGTATAAGGCCCTGTACCTGTAGGTAGTACCAACACTGGTGCGGTGGTCAAGGCTGTCTTGAGCTTCTGAAAGCTCGCCTCACACTCCTCTGACCACTGGAACTGGACACCCTTCTGGGTCAACCTGGTCATCGGGGCTGCAATAGAAGAAAACCCCTCTACAAAACGATGGTAATAACCTGCTAATCCCAAGAAACTCCGGATCTCAGTCACTGAAGCTGGTCGAGGCCAATTCTGGACTGCCTCAATCTTCTTTGGGTCTACCTGAATACCTTCCACTGATACAATGTGACCCAGAAATGCTACCGAACTCAGCCAGAACTCACATTTAGAAAATTTGGCATATAGTCGGTTATCTTTCAGAGTCTGAAGAACCACTCTGAGGTGCTGCTCGTGCTCTTCCTGGCTGCGGGAGTACACCAGGATGTCATCTATAAAGACTATCACGAACAGATCTAAGTAAGGCCTGAATACCCGATTCATCAACTCCATGAATGCTGTTGGGGCATTGGTCAACCCGAAGGACATGACCAAGAACTCATAATGCCCATATCTAGAGCGAAAGGCTGTCTTAGGAATGTCAACCGCCCTGATCTTCAGCTGATGGTAGCCTGACCTCAAGTCTATCTTAGAGAATACCCTCGCTTCCTGGAGCTGGTCAAACAAATCATCAATCCTCGGCAGTGGATACTTATTCTTTATTGTCACTTTGTTTAATTGTCGGTAATCAATACACATCCGCATCGAGCCATCTTTCTTCTTTACAAATAATACGGGTGCTCCCCAGGGGGAAACACTGGGCCTGATAAAGCCTTTCTCAAGAGGGTCCTCCAACTGATCTTTCAACTCTTTTAGCTACGGTGGGGCCATACGATAGGGTGGAATAGAGATGGGCTGAGTGCCCGGTGCCAGATCAATACAGAAATCAATATCCCTGTCGGGTGGCATTCCCGGCAGGTCTGAAGGAAAAACCTCAGGAAACTCCCGTGCAATAGGGACTGACTCAATGGAAGGAACCTCTGCGCTGGAATCACGAACATAAGCCAGATAAGCTAGACACCCCTTTTCGACCATGCGTCGAGCCTTAACATAGGAAATAACAGTGCGAACGGAGTGGCTTGAGGTACCTTTCCACTCTAGTCGGGGTGATTCCGGCAAGGCTAAGGTCACCGTCTTAGCATGACAATCAAGAATAGCATGGTATGGGGACAACCAGTCCATCCCCAATATGACATCAAAATCTAACATATCCAAAAGCAACAGATCAACACGGGTCTCAAGACCCCCAAATATAACTACGCACGAACGATGCACCCGATCGACTACAATGGAGTCACCCATTGGTGTAGCCACATAAACTGGAATATCCAGAGCATAGCCGGGCACGGCCAAATACGGTGCGAAGTAGGAAGACACATAGGAATATGTAGATCCAGGGTCAAATAATACCGAAGCACCTCCGCCACACACAAGAATAGTACTCGTAATCACGGCATCCGATGCCTCTGCCTCCGGCCTGGCTGGTAAAACATAAAATCGGGGATCCGCACCTCCCTTCTCCGAGCCGCGTCTCTAGGACGACCATCAACCGGCCGACCTCTACCTCTCTGTCGGGACGGTCTCCACCTCTACGGTCTCGACCTCCACCTCTATAATCTCTACCCCCGCCTGTGGCTGGCTGGGCGGCTGAGGGTCAGCCGGGGCCCGAATCATAGGACGAGGACCTCGCTCCTGAGAGTTGCCCGCTGCTAAAGGGCAATACCGGATAAAATGACCCGGGTCACCACAACCGTAGCAACTCTTGGACTGATAGGGCTCTGCTGGCCCTGACGACCCAAATGGCCTCCACGAACACTCTAAAGAGGCCGAGCATTAATAGGAGGTCGGTCTGAATAATGCCCACGAAAACCACGATCACCTCGTCCACCCTGTGAAGCCTGAAGGGCGGAATGGAAAAGGCCTGGAGGACTGGCCTCTATCAAAGGATTCTCTGCTACCAGAGGAAGAAGCACCAAACCTACCCGAATGACGAGGCCTCTTATCCGAAGAATAACCGCCTCCCCTAGCAAGAGCCATCTCAACTCTTCGTGTTGCATTTGCTGCCTCCTGAAATGATATGTCACTCCCCACGCCCATAGCCATCTGGAGTCTAATTGGCTGATTAAGCCCATCTATAAACCTGCGGACCCTCTCCCGCTCTGTGGGAAGTATCACCACTCCATGACAAGCCAAATCGACAAATCTCGTCTCATACTGTGTAACCGTCATAATGCCCTAATGGAGGTGCTCAAACTACCTCCGAAGTACATCCCGCTGAGTAGCAGGGAGAAACTTCTTCATAAATAGTTCCACAAACTGATCCCATGATAAAGCTGGGGACCCTGCTGGTCGAGTCAAGCAATAATCCCTCCACCAAGTCTTGGCGGATCCTGAAAGCCTAAATGTACATAAGTCAACTCCATTTGTCTCCACGATCCCCATAGTCTTGAGAATCTCATGGCAACTCAATAAGAAGTCCTAAGGGTCCTCTGATGTGGCACCGCTGAAGGTAGTGGTAAATAGCTTGGAGAACCGATCAAGTCTCCACAAAGAATCAGAAGTCATGGCCGCTCCATCACCTGCATGAGTTGTGGTACCTGACTGAGTGGCCACAGCTGGCTGAACCACTGGTGCCCGAGGCTGAGGAGCTACTGGCTCCGAAGTACGAGCAATAGGAGTCTGGGCCCCTCCTCCAGCCTGAGAAGCAGCTGGTGCAACTGATAATAAGCCCGCTCTGGCAATGCTGTCCATAAATCCTGCTATTCTGACCAAAGCATCCCGAAGATCCGGGGTAAATAAAGCCTCTCCTGGGACCTGAGCTGGGCCCACTGGAGCTGCTGGGACTGGAACCTCCTCGTCAATCTCAATATGAGGCTCCACCTCTCGGGTAGCTGCCTGGGGCTGAGCTCTACCCCTACCACGGCCTCTGATACGGCCTTGGCCCCTGCCCCTCACGGGAGCTGCCTGGGGCTCGGGCTGCTGGTCAGCGGACGAAGAAGCGCGTGTCCTCACCATCTGCGAAAGGACAGAATAGAAACTCAATCAGTAATTGATGAACAAGTAGCACGACAAGAAAGAACAAATGAGAGACTTTTTCCTAACTCAATAGACTCTGGAGGACAAGTACAGACGTCTCCGTACCTACCTCTCAAACTCTACTAAGCTTGTTCGTGAGTGGTGAGACCTATGTAACCTAGCGCTCTAATACCAACTTGTCACGACCTGGGTTTTTCCCCAACATCGGGATCGTGATGGCGCCTACTCGTGGTAGCTAGGCAAGCCACTATATTCATACTATCCTGTTTTTAACACAATTTTAATTAAATAAATGCGGAATACTTTATCGAAATAGAAATAACTAATTACAAGATGAAAATCATACTGAAATCCTCTACCCAAGACGTGGAGTCACCAACTCACGAACTACTACTGAATACTACACATAAGAGTTTGAAAGAAATATAACATAATTCTGTTTGTCTCGGAACAAAGAGACTACAGCTAGTAACATAAATCAAGAGAGAGACGCCGGGCCTGCGGACGTCTGCAAGCTACCTCGGTCTCAAATGTGATCAACTCCCACACAATCGAATTACTGCCGCTGCTCCTGATCGTAACCTGGACCTGTGCAAAAACGCACAGAAGTGTAGTATCAGCACAACCGACCCCATGTGCTGGTAAGTGCCCGGCCTATCCCGGCGAAGTAGTGACAAGCCTAGGACCAGACACCCACATAAACCTGTGCAATTCAATATATATGTATACCACGGAATAACAAGAAATAACCAGGTAATAACACAATAAGGAATATCTCAAAGAATTCAACAATTAACAACAGTTAATAAATTCACAAGGAAAAACAAAGTATAATGGAAACACAAGTAATATTAAGTGAAGGAATAGCAAGCAGTTGCACGGCATCACCCTTCGTGCTTTTACTCTCATCCTCACCAAATAAGCAAATAAAGTACACGGCATTACCCTTCGTGCTTTTACTCTCATCCTCACATCCATAGTATGGCATGATCCTTCGTACAAGGTTCAATAACAGGGCACGGCATGATCCTTCGTGCATAATCAATAAAACATGGCACGGCATTAACCTTCGTGCATAAATAATAAAATATGAAACGGCATCACCCTTCGTGCATTATCACTCTTCCTCTCCCAAATAACAATCACAGTTAAGGGCAAAGAAAGAAACAGTAATTCATAAACCGTCCCAACAAGGGCAATCAATAATTATCTTCACAACAAGTCCCAGCAAGGGAGAACCATAACAATTCTACAACCCGACAAAGGTTCAACAATTCATATGTAAATATATCTCAAAATAAGCATTTTTAACGACTCACGGTCATACTAGACGCCAGTGTATAGATGCTCGTAACCACAGCCCATACACCGCACTCGATCATATAACACATAACACATAATCCTATTCCCTCAAGCTAGGATAGAACAAACACTTACCTCGAATGTTTTTGAACAATTCAATCCGTGGAAATGTCTTTTTTTCTTTCAAATTTGGCTCCAATCCAATCGTATCTATACACAATTGATTTAATATCATCAATACTACTCAACAAACTAATTCTTAAGACCAAATACAACTTTTACAACATTCTGCCCGGAATAGTGAATTTCAACCCCGGGCCCACATGGTCGAAACTCGGGGTTCGGACCAAAATCCGGTTACCCATCCCCTCACGAGTTCATGTATATGATTTGTTTCAAAATCGGACCTCAATTCGAGGTCCAATTTCCCAATTTATGAAAAACCCTATATTCCAACAAAAACAAGAAATTCTACCATGAAAACCTTTGATTTCTATTGAAAAACATGTTTAATGATGTTAGGAATTGAAAGTATTAAGTAAAAAGTGACTTACAATTGTTTTGATGAAGAAGGAATCCGTGAAGAATCGCAAATGGGTGTTTTTGTTTTGTAAAAAGTGAAGAAATGAACTGAAAATCGTGTTTTACAGGTGTCTCTGTATTCGCATTTGCGAACATGGGTTCGCAATTGCGAACCCCGACCAATTTTTGGAGTTTGAAAAATAAGCTAAGGCTCGGAAGTTCGCATTTGCGAACATTTGTTCGCATTTGCGAAGTCTAGGCAGTTGCTGGGGATTTCGCATTTGCGAAGCATGCCTTTTCACTGGAGGCCTCGCAATTGCGAGGTTTGGTTCGCAATTGCGAACCCAAACGGTCCTGGGCACCCTTCGTATTTGCGACCAAGGGTTCGCATTTGCGAACCCTGCCTTGACCTGCCACCTTCGCAATTGCGAGAAATACTTCGCAATTGCGAAGACAACAACTGGGTGAAAAACCAGCAGTGCAAAAATTCAGAATTTCATCCAACGGCCTATCAAATCTTTACCCGAGCTCCCCGGGCTCCAAACCAAACATGTACACAACATCAAAAACATATTATGAACTTGTTCGTGCGATCACATCGCCAATATCACATCGTTTTCATCAAATCAAGCCTCAAATTCATGATTTTCATACTTTTGGTTTTCAAAACTTTCAAACTTGGAACTCAAGGTCCAAAACATCTCAAACGACATCCGAATGTTACCAAACTTTACAGAAATCACATATATAATATTTAAGACTTGTACCGGGCGTCGGAACCAAAATACGAGCCCGATACCAAGGTCAATTAATTCATTTCCTTTAACAATTACATCAAAAACAATTTCATAGAAAAATTCATAACTTGGGCTCTACGCCTCAGAATTTGACTCCGGACGCATGTCCAAGTCCCATATTTTCCTACGGACCTCTCGGGACCACCCAATCTCGGGTCCGGATCCGTTTACCAAAAATGTTGACCGAAGTCAACCATATCAATATTAATATTATTTTTATCCACATTTCTCATAGAATTCATATTTTCTATCACAAAATCTTTCCGGCTACATGCTCGGATTGTGCACGTAAATCGAGGCAACATGGAATGAGGTTTCCAAGGCCTCAGAAGCTCGAAATGATTAATAAAATAAGTGATGACCCTTTGGGTCGTCACATTTCAGCTTTCGTAGAAGCAATTGTATAGGTTTTTTGAGTATTCAAGTTAGAGTTAACTTAAAGTTATCGTAGCAGTTAGAGGCTGGTTTCCACAACAGGATTAGAGTTAATCTTTAGGTTACAAAGAGTTTTGTAAATGTAGTTTTGGCTTAGTGATTTTAATGGAAGATTAGGAAAATCCTACTGAGTAGTAGGTCGTGGTTTTTTCACCTTTTGAGCCATGTATTTTTCACGTAAAAATATATGTGTTCTTTATTTTATGTATTTTTAATTCCGCAAATAATAGTCGTTTGTACACCTATAAGAACCATGTCCTTCCAGAAGCAATTTAAGCAAAAATTGGGTACCATACAAATTACCCCCCCCCTCTTGTGTGGTATTGACGTTTAAAATATCAATTGGTATCAGAGCAGGTTATCCTTGAAGAGGCTAACACCTTAGGAAAAGATCAATATGAGTGCACCACCTAGGAACTGGGAAGGGCAATCTACTGATAGGCCTCCACTCTTTAATGGCCACTATTACTATTGGTGTAAAAACAGGATGAGAGATCACATCATAGGAGAAGACTATGAACTCTGTGACATAATCACTGATGGTCCTCTAGCAACTACAAAGAAGAATGTTGAAGGAGTGGATGTGCCAAAGACAAGAGTTGACTCCACTATTGAGGAATTGAGAAAGTGGGAAAAGAATGCAAATGCCGAGAAATGGCTTGTGTGTGGACTTGGTCCAGACGAGTATAGTAGAATTCAAAGTTGTACAACTGCTAAGGAAATCTGGGACACTTTGCAAGTGGCTCATGAAGGAACACCTCAAGTAAAGAGGTCCAGAGGAAAATTGTTGTATTCTCAATATGGGAATTTCACCGTGAAGGAAGAGGAAACCATCCAAGAGTTGTATACAAGGTTCACCACACTGACAAATGAACTTAAGTCTCTTGGAAGGATTATTCTTGAAGAAGACAAAGTTGAGAAGATTTTGACAAGGGTACTGCCAATCTTTTGGTAAAGCAACATCACAGTTATTCAGGAATCAAAGAACATTGCCACTCTTAAATTGGATGAGCTAATTGGAAATCTCATTGCATATGAACTTAGAAGGCAAACCATGAAGATGGATGCACCCAAGAAGGAAAGGAGCATGGCATTCAGAATCACTGAAGGTGCTGATCTAGAGGAGGATGAAATGACCATGATCACAAAGAATTTTAAGAAGTACCTAATGAGAGAAATTGGTCCTTCAAGAAGTGGAAGCTACAACAAACCGAAGGTTCCTGAAAAACAAACCAATGAGGGGTGTTACAAGTGTGGGAAGACTGATCACCACATCAAAAATTGGCCTCAATGGGAAATTAAATGGAAAAACGAAATAGTTGAACGAAGGAACAGGAAGAATGAACAGGTTCATCACAAGAAGAACAGAGAATCAACAAAGGCTATGGTTGTTGCTAGGGGTGAAAGCTCAGATGATCACTCAGAAGATGAAGATGAAGTTGAAAAAGCAATTATGGCAATTGGGAAATCTGATGAGGAATCTGAGATAAGTATAACTCATCTCAAAGACAAGATTAAATTTTTATTTAAAGAAAGTCTCTCTGAATTACTTCTAGATTTCATTGATGAATTTGAGGTTATAAATAATGAAAAGGAACAGCTTTCTAAGGAGTGTATGATTCTGAAAGATAAGTGCAAAAACTTGGAACTTAGGTGTCACGACCCGTATTTTCCCCCGTCATCGGGATCGTGATGAGTTGGTATCAGAGCTCTAGGTTACATAGGTCTCACCACTCATGAACAAGCTTAGTAGAGTTTGAGGGGTAGGTACGGAGACGTTTGTACTTGTCCTCCAGAGTCTATTGAGTTAGAAAATAGTCTCTCATTTGTACCTTCTTGTCATGCGATTTGTTTCTCAAATACTGATTGAATTTCTACTCTATCCTTTCGTAGATGGTGAGGACACGCGCTTCTTCATCCGTTGATCATCAACCTGAGCCCCAGACACCTCCCGTGAGGGTCAGGGGCCGAGGCCATATCGGAGGCCATGGTAGGGGCAGAGCTCAGCCCTAGGCAGCGATTCCAGAAGTGGAGCCTCATATTGAGATTGGTGAGGAGTTTCCAGCCCTAGTAGCTCCAGTGTACCCAGCTCAGGTCCCAGGGGAGGTCTTATTTACCCTGGATCTTCGGGAGGCTCTGGTTAGAATAGCGGGTTTTATGGACAGCGTTGCCGGAGCAGGCCTATTACCAGTTGCACGTACCACGGAGCCAGTAGCTCCCCAGCCTCACACACTAGTGGTTCAGCCAGTAGTGGCCACTCAGTCAGGCACCACAGCTCATGCCGGAGTCAGGCACCTCAGCTCAGGCCGGAGATAGAGTGGCCATGACTTCTGATTCTCTATGGAAACTTGATCGGTTCTCCAAGTTGTTTACCACTACTTTTAGCGGTGCCACATCAGAGGATCCCCAGGACTTCTTATTTAGTTGCCATGAGATTCTCAAGACTATGGGAATAGTGGAATCCAATGGAGTTAATTTCTGCACATTCAGGCTTTCAGGATCCGCTAAGACTTGGTGGAGAGATTACTATTTGACTCGAACAGTAGGGTCCCCGGCTTTAACATAAGACCAGTTTGCAGAGTTATTTCTGGAGAAATTTCTCCCTGTTACTCAGCGGGAGGCACTTCAGAGGTAGTTTGAGTGCCTCCAGCAGGGTACTATGACTGTTACCCAGTATGAGACAAGGTTTGTTGATCTAGCATGTCATGCGATTGTGATACTCCCCACAGATCGGGAGAGGGTCCACAGGTTTATAGATGGGCTAAATCAGCCGATTCGACTTCAGATTACTATGGGAGTTGGGAGTGATATATCTTTTTAGGAGGCAACTAATACAGCTCGTAGAGTTGAGATGGCTCTTGCTCGGGGAGGTGGTTATCCTTCGGACAAGAGGCCTCGTCATTCCGGCAGATTTAGTGGTTCTTCTTTTGGAGGCAGGGAATCTTTTGATAGGGGCTAGTCCTCGAGGCCTTTTCAGTCAGCCCTCCAGGCTTCGCAGGGTGGTCTAGGTGATCGTGGGGTTCGTGAGCAGTATTCAGATAAGCCTCCCATCAGTGCTCAGCCTCTTTAGAGTATTCGTGGAGGCCATTCAAGTCGTCAGGGCCAGCAGCCCCATCAGCCTAAATGTTGTTACGGTTGTGGTGACCCGAGTCATCTTGTCAGGTTTTACCCTCGAGCGACGGGCAACACTCAGCAGCGGGGTCCTCGTCCCATGATTCAGGCCCTAGCTAACCCACAGCCTGCCCAGCCAGCCAGAGGCGGGGGTAGAGATCGTGAAGGTGGAGGTCGAGACGGTAGAGGTAGAGACCGTCCCGCCAGAGGTAGAGGTCGGTCAGTGGATGACCGTCCTAGAGACGTAGCTCAGAGGGGAGGTGTTGATCCCTGATTTTATGCTTTACCAGCTAGGCCAGAGGCAGAGGCATCGGATGTTGTGATTACAGGTACCATTCTTGTTTGTGACAGAGGTGCTTCAGTACTATTTGACCCTGGGTCTACATATTCATATGTGTCTTCCTACTTTACACCATAGCTGGCCGTGCCTAGATATGCCCTAGATATTCCAGTTTATGTGTCTACACCAGTGGGTGACTCTATAATAGTCAAACGGGTGCATCGTTCTTGCGTAGTTATATTCGGGGGTCTTGAGACCCGTGTTGACTTATTGCTATTAGACATGGTGGATTTTGATATTATATTGGGGATGGAGTGGTTGTCCCTGTATCATGCTATCTTAGATTGTCATGCCAAGACAGTGACCTTGGCCTTGCCAAAATCAATCCGACTAGAGTGGAGAGGGACCTCAGGCCACTCCGTTCGCACTGTTATTTCCTATGTTAAGGCTCAACGCATGGTCGAGAAGGGGTGTTTAGCTTATTTGGCATATGTTCGTGATTCTAGTGCGGAAATTCCTTCTATTGATTTAGTTCCTATTTTATGGGAGTTTCCCGAGGTTTTCCCTTTAGACCTGTCGAGCATGCCACCCGATAAGGATATTGATTTCTGTATTGATCTGGCACCGGGCACTCAGCCCATCTCTATTCCACCCTATCGTATGGCCCCACCGGAGTTAAAGGAGTTAAAAGATCAGTTGCAAGACCTTCTAGAAAAGGGCTTTATCAGGCCCAGTCTCCCTAGGGAGCACCCGTGTTATTTGTGAAGAAGAAGGATGGCTCGATGCGGATGTGTATTGATTATCGGCAATTAAACAAAGTGACGATAAAGAACAAGTATCCACTGCCGAGGATTGATGATTTGTTTGACCAGCTCCAAGGAGCGAGGGTGTTCTCAAAAATAGACTTGAGGTCGGGCTACCATCAGCTGAAGATTAGGGCGGCCGACATTCCTAAGACAGCCTTTCGCACTAGATACGGGCATTATGAATTCTTGGTTATGCCTTTTGGGTTTACCAATGCTCCAGCAGCATTCATTGAGTTAATGAATCGGGTGTTCAGGCCTTATCTAGATCTGTTCATGATAGTCTTTATAGATGATATCCTGGTATACTCCTGCAGCCAGGAAGAGCACGAGTAGCACCTCAGAGTGATTCTTCAAACTCTAAAGGATAATCATCTATATGCCAAGTTTTCAAAATGTGAGTTCTGGTTGAGTTCGGTGGCATTTCTGGGTCATATCGTATCAATGGAGGGTATTCAGGTGGACCCAAAAAAGATTGAGGCAGTCCAGAATTGGCCTCGACCATCTTCAGTGACCGAGATTCGGAGTTTCTTGGGGTCGGCAGGTTACTACCGTCGATTTCTAAAGGCGTTCTCTTCTATTGGAGCCCCGATAACCAGGTTGACCCAGAAGGGTGCCCAGTTCAAGTGGTCAGATGAGTGTGAGGCGAGCTTTCATAAGCTCAAGACAGTCTTGACTACAGCACCGGTGTTGATATTACCTACGGGTGCAGGGCCTTACACAGTTTACTGTGATGCATCCCGTATGGGGATTGGAGCGATATTGATGCATGATGGCAAGGTTATTGCTTATGCTTCGAGATAGTTGAAAATCCATGAGAAGAATTATCTAGTTCATGATCTTGGGCTGGCAGCAGTGGTTCATGCCTTAAAAATTTGGAGGCATTATTTATATGGTGTGGCGTGCGAGGTGTACACGGATCACAAAAGCCTACAGTATTTATTCAAGCAAAAGGAGTTGAATTTACGACAGAGGAGATGGTTAGAGTTGCTGAAGGACTATGATGTTACTATCCTATATCACCCAGGTAAGGCCAATGTGGTGGCCGATGCGTTGAGTAGAAAGTCCGCCAGCATGGGTAGTCTCGCATTCATTCCGGTCAGTCAGAGACCACTTGTTCTAGATGTCCAGGCCTTAACCAATTGATTCGTGAGACTAGACATTTCTGAGCCTAGTAGGGTGTTAGCCTGCACGGTTGCGCGTTCTTCTCTATTTGAGCGTATCCGTGAGAGGCAGTTTGATGATCCTCATTTGCGTGACTTGAGGGATACTGTACAGTGGGGAGGTTTCACGAAGGTAACTCTAGATGATGACGAAGTATAGAGATTGCAGGGGCGAGTTTGTGTGCCCAATGTGGAGGGTATTCGAGAGTTGATCCTAGCGGAGGCCCACAGTTCGCGGTATTCTATTCACCCAGGCACCGTGAAGATGTATCAAGACCTACGACGGCACTATTGGTGGCGCATGATGAAGAAGGACATCGTTACGTATTTCACTCGGTGTCTAAATTATCTGCAGGTGAAATATGAGCATCAGAGGCCTGGTGGTGTATTCCAGAGAATTGAAATTCCCGAGTGGAAATGGGAGCGGATCACTATGGACTTCGTTACCGGACTTCCTTTGACTCGGAGGAAATTTGATGCTATTTGGGTCATTGTTGATAGGCTGACCAAGTCAGCACACTTCATTCCGATATCTGTCTCCTACTCGTCGGAGAGGTTAGTGGAGATTTACATTAGGGAGATTGTTCGCCTTCATGGGGTGCCGGTGTCTGTTATCTCAGATCGGGGTATGCAATTTACTTCGCGTTTCTAGAGAGCGATCCAGCAGGAGTTAGGCACCCAGGTTCAGTTGAGTACAAGCTTTTCATCCTCAGATGGACGGTTAGTCTGAGAGGACTATTCCGATCCTAGAGAACATGCTCCGAGCTCGTGTCATTGATTTTGGAGGCTCGGGGGACCAGTTTGTGCCATTAGTTGAGTTCGCCTACAACAACAGCTACCAGTCTAGCATTCAGATGTCTCCATATGAGGCATTGTATGGTAGGCGATGTTGGTCCCAGTCGGATGGTTTGAGCCGGGAGAGACTCGGTTGCTGGGTACAGACCTAGTTTTGGAGGCCTTAAACAAGGTCAAGACTATCCAGGAGAAATTGTGTTTAGCTCAGTCCAGACAGAAGACTTATGCAAATTGTAAGGTCAGAGATGTGGATTTCATGGTTGGTGAGCGGGTATTGCTCCGGGTATCACCTATGAAGGGCGTGATGAGGTTCGGGAAGAAGGGAAAGCTCAGTCCTATGTATATTTGGTCCCTTTGAGATTCTTGATCGAGTGGGAGAGGTGGCTTACAAATTAGCACTGCTACCTAGCTTATCAGCCGTACATCCAGTTTTTCATGTATCTATGCTTCGGAGGTACCACGACGATCCCACACATGTGTTAGACTTCAGCACTGTCCAATTGGACAATGACCTATCTTACGAGGAGGAGTCGGTAGCCATTTTAGACCGGCAGGTTCGACAATTGAGGTCGAAGAGTTTTCCTTTTGTGTGTGTTTAGTGGAGAGGTCAGCCTCCTGAGGCATCGACCTGGAGTTCGAGTCTAATATGCGAAGCCGTTACCCACATTTGTTCCCCGACACAGGTACTTCCTTCTCTTGTCCGTTCGAGGACGAACGGGTTGTTTTAGAGGTGGAGGATGTAACGACCAAAAGGGTCATCACCTATTTTCCTCATTTGCCCCGCGCTCTCGAGGCCTTGAAAACCTCATTTTATGTTACCTCGATTTATGTGCATAGTCCAGGCATGTAGCCGGAAAGATTTTATTCTAGAATATATGAATTCTATGAAAAATTTGAAGAAAATTGATATTAATATTAATATAGTTAACTTGGGTCAACATTTTTGGTAAACGGACTCGGACCCGAGATCAGACGGTCCCAGAAGGTCCGTAGGAAAATATGGGACTCGGGCATGCGTCCGAAGTCGAATTCTGAGGCCTAGAGCCCAAGATATGAATTTTTCTGTTAAATTATTTTTGCTAAAATTATTAAATGAAAATAGATTAAATGACCATGGTATCGGGCTCATATTTTGGTTCCGACACTCGGTACAAGTCTTAAATATTACATAAGTGCTTCCTGCAAAGTTTGACGACATTTGAACGTCGTTTGATGTGTTTTGAACCTTGAGTTCCATAATTGAAAGTTTATGAAGTTAAAGGAAGCAAACCATGAACTTGAGTCTTGATTTGATGAAAACGATGTTATATTGGCGATTTGATCGCGCGAGCAAGTTTATAGCATGTTTTTGAAGTTGTGTGCATGTTTGGTTTTGAGCCCGAGGGCTCGGGCAAAGATGATAGGCCGTTAGAACAGATTTTGAAAAATAACATAGCTAGTATTTTTCCCCAGCTGATATCTTCGCAATTGGGAAGAAATGCTCGCAATTGTGAAATGAACCAGATTCAGCCTTAGTTCGCAAATACGAACAAATCTTCGCAAATGCGAAGATGGAAGGATAAGGCTAGGCTCACAAATGCGAGTAAAATCTCGCAAATGCGAGAAACTCAAGAAACCCTTTAAACTCGCAAATGCGAGCTAAGTCTCACAAATGTGAGGGTGACAGACTTGGGACAAAGTTTGCAAATGTGAACGTTTTCTCACAAATGCGAGGGCAGCAGTCAAGAACCTGCTATGTTCGCAATTCCCATATCCGCAACTGTTCAATCTGATACTTAAACGAATTTTACACCTCTTTTCTTCATTCTTTCAAAACCCAACACACCACACACGATTCTCCAAGAGCAAAATTACTCCAAAACACTTGTAAGTCACTCTTTACTTAATTCTTTTAGTTCCTAACATCATTAAACATGTTTTTCAAGATAAATCAAAGGTTTTCATGGTGGAAATTCTTATTTTTGGGTAGAACCTAGGTTATTCATGAATTGGGGAATTAGACCTCGATTTGAGGTCCGATTTCAAAACAAATCATATAATTGAACTCATAAGGGAATGGGTAACCAGATTTTGGTCCGAACCCCGAGTTCCGACCACGTGGGACCATGGGCGTTTTGGGAAATTTTGGGTTAAACTTTGAGAAAACCATTTTTAAGCATCCAAACCAATTTATATAGTATTTATTAATGTAATTTAACCAATTGTGATTAGATTCAAGCAAGTTGAACGCTGAAATTCAAGGTAAAGCTATAGTTGAAGGATAATTAGACTTCAAGGCTTAGAGGTAAGTGTTTGATCTATCCTAGCTTGAGGGAATAGGATTGAATATGCTAATTGCTATGTGATCGAGTGCGGTGTATAGGCTGTGGTGATGAGTATCTATACACTGACGTCTAGCATGACCGTGAGTCGTCTATTGACATATATTGTGAAGTTGATTATTGTTTTTCCTTGCCGGGACTTTATTGTGAAGTTGATTATTGTTTCTCTTGCCAGGACTTTACTGTGATGATTATTGTGTCCCTTGCCGGGATGATTCCTGTTAATTATTTTCATTCTTATGCCCTTAACTGTGATTGTTATTTGGGTAAGGAAGAGTGATAATGCATGAAGGGTGATGTCGTGCCGTGTTTATTGATTATGCACGAAGGGTAATGCCGTGCCTTGTTTATTGATTATGCACGAAGGATCATGGAGTGCCTTGTTTATTGATGTGCCTTGTTTTATTAATTATGCACGAAGGATCATGCCGTGCCTTGTTATTGATTATGCACGAAGGATCATGTCGTGCCTTGTGATATTGATTATGCACGAAGGAACATTCCGTGCCGTTGTTATTTGAACCATGCACGAAGGATTATGATTTCCATGGATGTGAGGATAAGAATAAACGCACGAAGGGTGATGCCGTGCAACTATTTGAATTTCTTGTTTTGATGATAGCTATTTTTATTATACTCTGATTCTCTTTACTGATTTATTATATGTTGATGATTGTGTTTTCCCCAGTATGATACTTCTTTGTTAATTGTGTTCCTTGATAATCCTGTTATTTTATGGTATGTACATATATAGAACTGCGCAGGTTTATGTGAGTGTCTGGTCCTAGGCTTGTCACTACTTCGCCGGGATAGGCCAGGCACTTACCAGCACATGGGGTTGGATTGTGTTGATACTGCACTTCTATGCGTTTTTGCACAGGTCCAGGTTTCGAGCTGGAGCAGGAGCAGGAGTAGAGTACTTGTGGGATTTCCGATCATTTCGAGACCGAGGTAGCTTGCAGGCGTCCGCAGGACCGGCGTCTCTTTTATTTATTTATGTTTGTTGTTATGGTCTCATTGTTCCGAGACAGACGGATATTATTATTTTCTTTCAGACCATTATGTGTAGTATTCCTTAGTAGTTCGTAAGTTGGTGACTCCACATCTTGGGCAGAGGATTTTATCAGTTGTTTTACATTATTATCATTCATTTCTATTTAGAAAGACTTCCGCATTAATCAAATTGAGCAATTATTTTCTTGCTATTAAGTATGAGTATAAAAATGATGGTATGAACAGGAAAATGTTGAATGAATTGGCTTGCCTAGCTACCACGAGTAGGCGCCATCACGATCCCGATGACGAGGGAAAATCCGGGTCGTGACCTTAGGGTTAGTGAAAGTGATAGTAAAAATGCTGAGTTGAAGAACCAGGTTCATGAAGTTGACACCACAATCCTAGAGCTCAAATCTGAAAATATAAATTGAAATTAGGAACTGGTAAAAAGGAATCTGATCACACATAACTCACGTTAGAAGAAAGTGTCGGAAAAATGAAAGATGAGTTGTACAAGAGAGATGAGTAGATAAAAGTTCTTAAGGAGGATCTAAACAAGGTTAAGCACGAGCTAGATAGAACATGTAAATGGAATAGGTCCTCCGATGCACTTTCATGGCTACATAAACACCATAGTAGTAATAAGAGAGGACTTGGCTACGGGACCCCTGCACCTAAGTGGGATCCCAAAAGCAAGTACATTACACTTCCTGAGAACATAATTTGTACACGTTGTGGTAAAACTGGTCACTATAAATCTAAATGTGTTGCAAAAGAAAAAGGCTAATAAAAAGAATAAAGAATTTGTTCAAGGGAAAAATAGGCTACCTAGTTGGGCTAAAAAGAATCTAATTCACCCTTTCGCCTATAGAAGGGGACCCAAATTAGTTTGGGTTCTTAATAATAACCCCTGATTCCTTTTATAGGTCCAAGTGAAAGGGAGCAGCCAAATATGGTACATAGATAGTGGCTGCTCAAAGCATATGACAGGAAGCAAGAACCAGTTCCTTTCACTTGATGATCTCAAATGAGGTAATGTCTTCTTTGGAAATGGGAAGAAATGTGAGATTATTGGGGTTGGAAAGGTAGGTAAGATTGATTCTCACTCTATTGAGAATATCTACTTGATAGATGGCTTAAAGTACAGTCTTATTAGTGTATACAATTATGTGATAAAGGTAACTTGGTTGCATTCACCACTAGCAAATATTTTGTGATTAATCTTACCATTGACAAGATTGTTTAGCAGGGAAAAGGAGTAACCAATACATGCATTGTAGATTTGTTCACACTTTCAGAAAATGAACTCACTTGCTTAAGTGTGTTGGACAATGATCCCCTCCTTTGGCACAAGAGACTTGGACATGCAAGTCTGGTTCAACTCAATAAATTAGTCTCCAAGGATCTAGTGATAGGGCTGCCTAACATCAGGTTCAAGGAAAATAAAGTTTGTGAGGCTTGTCAAAGGGGTAAGCATGTAAGATCCTCTTTTAAATGCAAGAAAGTGGTAAGCACCACCAGAACGATAGAACTGGTCCATATGGATCTCTATGGTTCAATGAGAACATTAAGTAGATGTGGTAAAAGATATGTGATGGTGCTTGTTGATGATTACTCTATGTTTACATGGACATTATTTTTAACATCTAACGATGAAGCATTTGACATGTTTACTTCTTTTGTTAGAAAAACTTATAAACAACTAGCTAATCAATTTGCATCAATTAGGTCTATCATGAAACTGAATTTGAAAGTGGTATGTTTCCTGAACTTTTGCATGCTACATCTTGAATAGTTGAATGACTAGACCTCTTATTAAAAAGATTCCCTATGAGTCACTTAAAGGGAGAAAGCTAAATATATCTTATCTTAGGGCATTGATATGCAATTTCTTTGTGCATAATAATGGAAAAGACTCCATAGGTAAGCATGATTTTAGAAGTGATGAGGGAGTATTTTTGGGATATTCTTCACATGGTAAAGCTTATAATATAAAGGGAGAAAGCTAAATATATCTCATCTTAGGGCATTTATATGCAATTGATTTGCGCACAATAATGGAAAAGACTCCCTAGG
Organism: Nicotiana noctiflora; assembly: GCA_032618575.1. Taxonomy (NCBI): domain Eukaryota; kingdom Viridiplantae; phylum Streptophyta; class Magnoliopsida; order Solanales; family Solanaceae; genus Nicotiana; species Nicotiana noctiflora. The sequence continues at coordinate 167,900 of JASVEL010012143.1, forward strand.
TAAGCATGATTCTAGAAGTGATGAGAGAGTATTCTTGGGATATTCTTCACATGGTAAAGCTTATAAGATATATACTAAAAAAACTATGTGTGTAGAAAAATGTATATGTTTTTTAAAACTAACATTCTTTCTGATAAGCTGGAACATGAAGATGAAGCAATTGGGCTGGTAAAAAATTTAAATGATATCGCAGACCAGACTAAAGCTGCAACAGAAGAAGGAACATATAATGGAACGGGTTCTTCTACCAAGGGCAACATGACAGGGGGAACTAACTAGAGAGGAACTGATCCTCAAACCTTGAGGGAACTTGTTCATGAACCTATTCCTCAGTAACAAAACCAGGAAGAAGCTTCCAAATAAATTGACACTCCTATTGCAATATCCACAAAATTGGCTATGGATGAACCTGGTTCATCTGTTGATCAGAAGTTGTATAGGAGAGTGATTGGTTCTCTTTTATATCTCACTACTAGCAGACCTGACATTGTGTGCAGAGTAGGTGTTTGTGCTCGATTTTAGGTTTTCTAGTTGATAGGAAGAGCAACCCAGGTATGACACATTTTATTGGTTCATGTCTTGTGTCATAAGCTACCAAAAAGACAAAATTCAATGGCCTTATCTACTGCTGAAGTTGAGTATGTTGCTGTTACTTCATGGTGTGTTCAATTGTTATGGATCAAACAATAATTATTGAACTTTGGAATTGATGTTGTTTGCATCCCTATTTTTTCTATAACACAAGTGCTATTAGTATGACAAAGAATCTGATTCGTCATAAGAGAAAAGCACATAGATGTTAGGCACCATTTTTTAGGGACAACTATGAGAAAAGCTTGATCACTGTGGAGTTTTGTGCTACTATCAAGCAAATTGCTCACATCTTCACAAAAGCCTTAAGTAGAGATCACTTTGAGAGGAACATGTTTGAATTAGTGATGATTAAGTTCACCTAAAAGGACCAGTTCAAGGTTAAACAAAAAAAATGAATTTTTTTTTTGGTTAGAAAGTCTGTAAATTGTATATAATTAGATTAAAGCTTGTTCAGTCTCATACTTTCCATAGTATACTTTTGTGCCATGTGTTAAAATGACTCATTAATCTTTAATGATATTTTCTCTATTTAGACAAATATAGACTCACACAAGAGAATTATCAGTGAAGAACCTGGTTTATCAAGATAACACGGTATATTTTCTACACTCTTCATAATTTGAAATAACTATATTTGGATCATGAACAGAGTCCTACAAAATACCAAACTCCTTTTGTACTTATCTGTTACAAGTGAACCAATCCCGTTCAAAAGAGTCCCAACCGAATAGAAGTACCTAGATTCTAGGGATACACTCCAAAGTCTTCAAAACTGAATTTCAGTTTGATTAAACTTCTAAGAGTTTGAAAAGCTGTATTTACCCCATCAATTATTCACATGTATATTGATCAGCTTTAGTGTATTCATTACCTCAACTCTCTCAAGACATCAAAAACTCTCATTCCTCTTTCATCTTCCAAACACATTCTAATTCTTTTCTCTTCCATACCCTAGCCCAGATATGTCAAACATCTCTAAAAATCCTTCACCACCACAGGAAACCACTTCTACACCTTCTAAACCACCAATCTCTAAAAAAAGTAGAGTAAAGATGATAGCTCATAATATTGTCGCTGAAGGAGAGCATATAGAAAATAAACAAGCAATTGAAAGCAGGTATGGAAGAACAATCCTAGAAATCTGAAGATTCATTTAAGTCTGCTACTAAGGGGGAAGAAAGTAGGCCTTTCAAAACTGAACAAGTATCTTTTGATTCTAAAGTTTCTCCTGATACAATTTCTAAAGTTCCTGCAAATTTAGAGAATAGATTTGTAGGATGTATAGCAGGTGTTGAGACTAAAGAATCTAGAGAAGTTGGTGGTAAAAATAAAAAGGGAAACAAAAAGGATAGCAAGGGTGCTAGGAGTATTGTGAGGGGAAAGGGTACAAGAGTGGTTGATTCTTCACCTACTCCTATTGTTCTAACAAAAGAAATTGGTTCAATGGTTGTTTGGGGAGAGGAATTTAGTGAAATAGAAGAGAGTCTGAGCAAAATAAGGGGAAGTGGGTCTGGCAAAGCTGTTCATGGGTTGGTTCAACTTGGAAAATCTAGATGAACTTGTTCCATCTGAATAGGAAACCCTCGTGGACCTACTGATAGAGTTATCAATAGCACCGAAAATCATGCCATTCACTATGGTTTCATTCTCACAACTGTGCTTGCACATTTCAAGGTACTTATGAATAAGTGGGGTTAATACGCTGCTCGCTTGCTATTATGAAGTTAATGTCATTCTTAATGAACATGGTTCATCTAAAGAGACACCTACAATAGCAAAGTAACAGTCTTGGCACAGGAGAGTGAAGCAAAGGATACTGAGATAGCAAGGCTGAAGACACGATTAGTTGAGGTAGAATTTGAGAGAGATGTTCTCAGAACTAAACTTGCAAGGGAAAGGGAGAAGAATGATGGAATTCTTCAAGACATGTTGAAACTTCTCCAAGAAAATAACTCAACTCCCATATCTTTCAAGTCTTAAGACTCCTAGCCTAATGTAGATAAACCAGTGACCCAGTTTAGGATGTTTTTCTTGCTCATGTTTTCAGTATTTTTATTTATGTTTTGTGGTAAAGTCTTATCAATCATCAATGAAATTTACTATTTTTTTCTCTAGCTATTTGTTTATATTTCTTTGATGGTTGAAATATTAGTTTGATCTATGATGATTAATCCATGTTTGCATTTGAAGTAGCCCCAGTGGCCATGAGTAAGCTTTAAAATCTGATTATCTCAGATTTTTTATGCAATTTTTCGATGATGACAAAAGGGGGAAAAAGTTTGTGCTTTGAACAAGTGATGTTCATAACCTAATGTAGCTGGTTCTTGATGATAAGTGATAAAAAGGAAAAATGTTTCTAACATTGTGTTACTAATGTTTTTCCTTTTGTTTTCTTTTTGTTTTGTTTTTGTTTTTGTGTTTTTTTTACTTTTCTCGATTTTGCGTCGAGGGTCGATTAGAAATAGACTCTCTGCCTTATCGGGTAGGGGTAAGGCCTGCGTACGTATTACCCTCCCCAGACCCCACCATGTGGGACTATACTGGGTAGTTGTTGTTGTTGTTGTTGTTGTTTCTAACATTGTGTTGACGTTAAGCTGAGTTGAAACGAGGCTAAGCTTATGAAGGGCACAGAGTTTGTCATCATCAAAAAGGGAAAATTTATTGGCCCAAGTAGAGGTTAGTTTTGAAGACTGTCAAAAGAACTCATGATGAACCAGGCACATCCCTCAGGTGCACAAAAACGGGCATATTCAAGCATGCGGGTTTCATGTGAATGAGATAATCTTAACTTGGTATATTTAATATCTCGTGATTGAAAATATTTCATAATTGATATGGAGAAGGAGTCCTTAATCAAAGAGAACACTATTCAAGATAGGGAAGGAGTTAGAAATTAAAATCAACTAGAACTCTTCCACAAAGGAAGAGTTGCATCGGAACTCTAGTTAATTCTTCATCTACTAACTCTATAAATTGCAGGATGTTCTCACATTAAAGTGTTGCACAAAAATGCGAATTAGGAGGAAAATAGCAAGGACTTTTGCAAGCAATTCATGTGTGATTCAAGTGTGCAAACCAGAAGCTACATGAACGAGATTGAAGAACAGGCATTATAAAGAGTTGTATGTATCTTTCTTTTATTCTAGTTCAATTGTAGTAGGTGTTTTAATATTGTACCTTTTAACTTTCATAGAAGCAATTGTATAGGTTTTTTGAGTCTTCAAGTTAGCGTTAACTTGAAGTTATCGCAACAATTAGAGGTTGGTTGCCACAACAGGATTAGAGTTAATCCTTAGGTTTACAAAGAGTTTTGTAAATGCAGTTTTGGCTCGGTGATTTTAGTGGAAGTTTGGGAAAATCATACTGAGTAGTAGGTCTTGGTTTTTTCACCTTTTGAGCCAGGTGTTTTCCACGTAAAAATCTCCGTGTTCTTTATTTTATGTACTTTTAATTCTGCAAACAACAGTCGTTTGTACCTACAAGAAACAGGCCCTTCCAGAAGTAGTTTAAGCAAATATTGGGTACCACACAAATCCCCCCCCCCCCGTGTGTGGTATTGACGTTTAAAATATCAAACAACAGTTATTTGTACACCTAGAAGAACCAGGTCCTTTCAGAAGCAGTTTAAGCAAAAATTGGGTACCATACAAATTACTCTCCCGCCCCCCCTCTTGTGTGGTATTGACGTTTAAAACATCACAATTTATCTACAATTTCGGGAAATATGTCTTCTTTTTCTTCGAGTTTGAATCTAAAATTCAGTCAAAACCAAGTCTAATCTACACCAAAACCCCTCAAAATTGAGATATAAACTCCTAAACATATTCTGAATTATTTACAACAATACTCAATCCAAACAAATAATAATTTTTGAAAACCCAAATTTGAATTCAAAGCTTTCAAGCTTTTTAATGGCTATCAATGGTGAAAACTATATGGAAGAACAAATTTTTTCAACTTTGAGTTGTTGAAACTCAAAAATTTGAATTGTTCGTTCTTTTTTTCCAGAGAATTTGAATTGCAGTTCTAGAGAAACATACACAGATGAGAAATCTCCTTTTCCTTTTTAAAAATTAAATTTAATGTAGAATCAATTAACACCAAGATTCTCTCCTTAATTTTAGCTCCTTTTTAGGAATATTCTGCCCTTTTAATGCCTAATAGCCGAATGGTACAAAATTTATATGTAAAATATGGACTGGGCGGGTAATTAACAAGCTATGTATATTTAGGGTAATAATGTTTCATATATGGTATAGGTAGGTAAAAATCCCTTATAAGAATTTATCATAAATTAATTAGTTTATTATTGAACTCTCTGTCATATTTATCACTGATAATATGAGCAAACTCACCTAAGTGGAAACAACAACAACAACAACAACAACAATAATCCAGTATTATATATTCCCACAAAGTGGGAGTCTGGGGAGGGTAATATGTAGACAGGCCTTATCTCTACCCAAGAGGGCAGAGAGGATGTTTCCAATCGACCCTCGGCGCAGGGAAAAGAAAGGTAAACAAAAACAAAAATAAAAACAACATTAGTTACACCAGCATACATCGCATAAATAATTAACTAAACATAAGAGACATATGTACCATAAATAAATCGGCATGCAATAATATTAAAACAGTAACTACCAGAAATGACTGCCATAGGAGAACGCAAACTAATCCTCTATGGGTGGCCCTACCGCGCCTCACCCAGCCCGGGAAAGGAGTACGAAAAATCTAGAAGCCCCTATCCTACAACCCTGATACTAGACCTCCAGACTTTCCTATCAAGGGTCATGTCCTCGGAAATCCGCATCCCGGCCATGTCCTGTCTAATTACCTCTCCCCGGTATCTCTTAGGCCTCCCTCTGCCTCGCCTCACACCGACCACCGCTAGCCGTTCACAACTCCTCGCTGGGGTATCGGGGCTTCTCCTCTGCACATGCCCGAACCACCGAAGCCTCACCTCTCACATCTTCTCATCCACTGGGCCACCCCTTCTCCCGAATAACTTCGTTCCTAATCTTTTCTAACTTGGTGAGCCCGCACATCCACCTAAGCATCCTCATCTCCGCAAACTTCATTCTCTGAACTTGATATTTCTTCGCCGGCCAACACTCCGTCTCATACATCATGGCAGGTCTAACCACAGCTCTATAAAACTTCTCCTTGAGTTTCTGTGGCACTTTATTATCACACAAGACTCCTGATGCAAGCCTCCACTTTGACCACCCCGCCGCTATACGGTGAGTGACATCCGTGTCTATCTCGCCGTCCCCCTGAATCACCGATCTAAGGTATCTGATACTATCCCTCTTGGCTATGGCCTGAGATCCAATCATCACGCTCCCTCCCACTTCGCTCGGCTCGGCGCTAAACTTGCACTCCAAATATTCTGTCTTAGACCTACTTAGTTTGAACCCCTTAGACTAGAGAGTTTGTCTCCATTCCTCTAGCCTCTCGTTAACACCGACCCTCGTCTCGTCTACCAGGACTATGTCATCAGCAAATAGCATACACCAAGGTACATCCCCTTGAATATGCTGCGTCAAAGCATCCATCACCAAGGCAAACAAGAGAGGGCTAAGCGCAGATCCTTGATGGAGCTCCATAACCACCGAAAAATGGATCCTTGATGGAGCTCCATAACCACCGGAAAATGGTATGAGTCGCCACCCACTGTCCTGACCCTAGACTTAGCTCCATCGTACATGTCCTTGATTACTCTGATGTAGGCTTCTGCCACGCTCTTAGCCTCCAGGCACCTCCATAACACCTCCTTAGGGACCTTGTCATACGCCTTCTCCAAGTCTAGAATGAAAATAATTAGTAGGCAAAATAAGCACTTTGTTGGTCGAAAATACTATTTTTTGGCAAGAAAAGTAATCATTTAGATCCATTAAGAATTATTCAATATGTGGCATTTTGATATATTAAGTGATGAATTATTTTGTTAAACTAGTATTAGCACCCGCACGATGTGAGGATAATATAATATTATGATCCTGTTAAATTATGTAAATTAAAAAGAACAATTTATTTGAATAATATTGACATAAATTAAATATTCTAAACCCATATATAGACGGTGATACAAACAAATAAAAAACAATATAATTTAAAAATAAATACCCCTTCCCTTTCAATTTGCATAAATTATTTTTCTTATTAGTCCGTTCCAAAAGAATAACATATTTTTGTATTTGAAAATAATTTAATTTAATTATTTTATTTACCCATTTTTACATATAATGAGAAGCTCTTACATCCATATAAATTCCATGGCGCCACAAAACTGTTAGGATTATAAGTTTCAAAAGTCTCATCTTTTGTACTTAAACTCCATGTCAAGTCAAACTATGTTATCTATATTGAAACCGAGTGAATTCATATTATATAGAGTAATAACTAATAAAAATATATTTAGTAATATCTTAATTTAAAATTTTAAAATATATTATATTATTATCTCAACATAATAACTTCTCACATCAATATTAACTTCTATCAACCTAAAATTACACAATGAAAAATTAATATATACGTACATGATTAACAACTAATATATTTTAACTTTTTGAGTTACCAACTTATAAAACAGTTGGATCGTAATCTGCTTAATAATTTTGCTTGTTACCTCAATCTTAACCACACAATTAAAATGGCTTTCTTTTTTAACATTTTAAATTATACCTTTGGGATATAGTTAAGATTAACGTATTATAATTAAATAAATATTAATCTACTATAAATATTTTTCTTCGACGATGCACATGTACTAAAAGAAGATGAGTTCTTACATGTGGTTCTTAAATGTTATCGTATGTAAATAGCAATCCCAAATAATGTAATTATATTCCTCTATGTATTCACCGTGTCCAAATTTGTTTCATTTTAATTATATTCCCCTCTCTCTCTCTCTATATATATATATATATATATATGCCTGAGCCATTAGAGAAGAATCTATCCGCCCTTCTTATCTATTTTAGCATACCTGCTAACACTAATAGAAAAATAAAAAAACAAACAAATGTATATATTGCTTCCAAACAATTGAGATATAAAATAAATTATAAAATATTTGATAATTAATGTTACCGTAAGGCAACACAATTCCTTTATTCTTGTGTAATTTTATGATTGTTCAACTACCTTCCAACATTATTGGAGTTGTTGTTATTGATTGGATAATTAATTTTACCATAATGTATGTATCGCTTCCAAATATGTTTTTGTTTTTCCTGTAGTTTTTGTAGTGAACTCAAATTCCAAAAAAACTCTTTCTCATTATTTAGATCAATTTGAATCACTTGCCTCTCGTTTGAATTGGAATATTTATGTGTTGCTTAGCTTTCTTAATTAATTAATCAATCAATTCAAATTTAACTTTCTTTCCATTCAGATTCAAAAGATCGTATTTATTACCTTTCTATTTAATTTAAAGAAATATCTTATCTTTCAATTTCAATTAAATTAAATACTATGACAAATATTGTTTTAAATTTCCAACTGACCTTATATTAGCTTGCCACTTGACAACCATATTCCTTCTTTCTTATCTATTTTAGCATAACAACTGGTAGCACTAATAAAAAAATAAAAAAACAAACAAATGTATATATTGCTTCCAAACAATTGAGATATAAAATAAATTATAAAATATTGGATAATTAATTTTAAAGTAAGGCAACACAATTCCTTTATTCTTGTGTAATTTTGTGGTTGATCAACTAACTTCCAACATTATTGGAGTTGCTATTGTTAATTGGATAATTAATTTTACCGTAATGTATGTATTGCTTCCAAACACGTTTTTATTTTCTCTGTTGTTTTTGTAGTGAACTCAAATTTCAAAAAACTCTTTCTCATTATTTAGAACAATTTTCGTCACTTGCCTCTCGTTTGAATTGGAACATTTATGTGTTGCTTAGCTCTTTGTCGCGACCCCAAAACCCGGTCGTGATGGCGCCCAGCACATTGCTAGGCCAGCCTGACCAATCTCACACAATACCGAGCTATCAGCTCTCACTTTATTTCAAAAGCAATATTTAACAATAATAGAAGTACGATATTTTAGCATAAGTTTCAAATAGCCCAACACAGTATAACATCTCCCATAGATCTGGAGTCATATGCCAAGAGCCTTTACCAAGAATATAATAAGTGATACTGAATACAACCGTATCTAACAAATGCGGAAAAAGTCTAAAAATAAGAGAAGATAGAAGGGAATGTCAGGTCCTGCGGACGCTAGCAGCTACCTCGACAATCCGGATAAGCTCTCTGAGCAGCTGGGGCATCAGCCCTGCTGTGATGTACCTGGATCTCCACACAAGGTACAAGGAGCAGTGTGAGTACTTCCAACTTAGTGGTAATAAGTACGGATAAAGACAATAAAGATAAGAATACCCAATATTACACTAAGCAAGGATATATAATATTCTCTTTTACCATTTTTAACAGTATAAGTCTCAGAATTAGCAATAACAGCTAAACAGTACAACGGGTATATTAATGCAATGCAGATGCATGAACATGACCGCTATGGCGTGTAGCCCGATCCATTTGGGTACCCGCTCTCACTGTGGGGGTTTAGACTCCGGAGGGGCTCCTACAGCCCAAGCGCAATATCAATGATATGCTTCAGCACGCAGCCCGATCCACTATCAGTCCAGCTACATGCATTGCAAGCCTCATAGGCACAAAAAATATCATTTTGAAATCTCTTTTTATCAATAACAGTGGAAAACACTGTTCAGAATTACCAGAGTTTGGAAAACCTTTTTAGACAGTGTTTAGCTCAGGACTGATATCAGAATAACATGCTATAATCACAAAAATAATGATAACGATCCTCACGGGATCCAAATAACTGGCTCACTTCCCAAAGATATCCACAACCATCCAAGTAGGAGGTTTACCGGCTCATTTATAGCCAAGTATAGTATTACACAGTCGGACTAAGCCATAGTCCCCAATCACATTCGACCCCGCACTCATAGTAGAGTACATGTCTCGCCTCAATACGGCGTCACATAGTGATATGCCGGGGTTTCTATAAGGCCCCGTAAAATTTTTGTGCTTAAAACCTAGTAGTTGTGGTGTCATGGTCCGAATAATGTGTTAGGAATGCGTAGAATTCTTCGCGGCGAGCTTACTCGCCGCGGTTCGGACCCTTGGTAGTGATTTAAGTTTCAAAAATTGAAAGAACAAGTTTTTCCAGAAAGTGTCAATTCTGCAGTTAGGAATGCGATCGCAGATCTGCTATGCAGACCGCATTCCTACCGCAGAGCTTAACAGAATGTTTTCCAAAAATTGTGTCAAAAATACGGTCAAATATGCGATCGCAGAATGGAAATGCGGACCGCAAATCTACCGCATAATTTCTTGGGAATTTTTGAGTGTCAAATCTGTGGTGCATTCTGCGACCGCAGAACACGAATGCGGATCGCATTCTAGTTGCATATCGCGACAGAACATGTGAAATTTTTGAGGCAATTCTGCGGTCCATTATGCGGACCGCATGTTGATTCTGCGATCATAGATTTGACTAGGTCCAGAATTTTTATAAAATTTGACCCGACCCCTTCTTTAATAAAACACCCTCAACCTTCATTTTCCTCACATTTTCTTACCAAAACTAGAGAGAGGAAAGAGGGGTCTAGAGAGAGAAATCTAATTATCTTCAAAGAGTATTCCTAATCGTTTGGTCCAGAAGATTCTTAGGGAAAGATCCATCTTCCCCAATCTTTACAAGGTAAAAACCCTAACCATTTTCTTTATTTTTAGTTTTAAAATGGGTAAAGAAAGATTTATATACAATAGCTTTTGAAAATAGAATTTAACACTCATGCATGTTATTTGAACTTTAACTTTAGTAAAAAGAAGTGGGTAGAAGTAAAAGTTTGCAAAACGGAAGTTGGCGACTTAGGATAACTTGGGTGAGCTTAAGTAAAAGATTGAAATAAGTAAATTCGACTCCAGGTATGTATGGCCAACTTTGATTCTTGTGAAATCGCCCTTATGTGTGCAATTTGTTTGGTATGTGTTAATTTGAGGGATTGTGAGAAATTCTTTGATGTTGTTGTTGGGTATTCAATTGAAATTGGAAAACAATTAAGAACAATTGTTGTGATAGCATACATGGATTATTTTGGAAAGAAATGAAACACTTGAATTGTGATAAATTGTTGAGAATAATGGTATGGGTACTCTCGAATATGGAAATATTGTGATTTTGTTGTAATGTCGGATTGAAAGGTACTTGGGAATATGAACCAATTTGTAATTTGCTTGTTGCACTTGTTTGTGACCTTGTGCGGTGTTCTTGTTTGCTGTTTGTGAATGCTGTGTTTGAAACTGTACGGTGGGATCGGGTTGCGCGCCGCAACACGAAGAAATAAGGTGTGGGTTGGGGTGATAAGGGTAGCCGAGGAAATAAGGGTGGCCGAGGTAATAAGGATGGAAAGCGATCGAAATCACTATTGAAATTGATATAAAATCATTGATGTGAAATTGTGAAAGGAGACAGCTGGAGAGTTTGCAACATGTAGGGCACTGATTGCCCCTTTGTTTGAGTACTTGTATTTTATGTGATTGATTGGTTGTTGTTCTCCTTGTTGATCTTAAATCATGCTTTGTGTTGAGAATTATTTGAAATGAGGAAAATGTGGAAAACATGGTTGGCTGGCTTAATTAATTCTTGGTAATTTATTGGTTTTCTTATCATCGTGATTACTTGTTTAATGGCTTGAGTTTATTTATAACAAAGTTTGTCCATACATACCAGTACAATTCCAGTGTACTGACGTCCCTTTTGTCGGGGACGCTACATTCGTGCTATGATTGTAGGTGGATCAATAGCAGGCACTTCAGCTCATCGGCAGTAGTATCCTTCATCTTCCACTGCCCGTTTTGCTGAGCCCCTTCTTCCTCGGGGCCCTGCGTAGCTCATGCCACTTCTGTTTTAGATTTTTTTTGATTTTTTAAGGTATAGCCGGAGCCTTGTTACCAGCAAAGTATTGTATCCTCCTTTGTAATCCTAGAGGCTCCATAGACAGCAAACTATGGGCCTATGTATGTATATGTATATGTCGCGCGTTGTAAATTGTAACTTGATAGTAATATTAATAGTGTGAGTATGTTTCAAAAATGTGAAATTAGTTATAATTGGTAAGCTATTTGGCTTATGAGTAATAATCAACACAGGGGTAACGCGTGGGGTAGAAAGGCACCCAGGTCCGCTTGACTGGGACTACCCGGTCAGGCGTCGGTCATATCCCTCGATTTGGGGCGTGACAGTTTCAAACCCTCAGGTCATCATCCATACCCATTACTCACCTTGACTCGGCTCGAAAACTAACCCGCAATGCTCTTGCCACGAGAATCGGCCTCCACGGGTGCAGAATCTGATCAAAACTAATAGGAATACATCAAAATAGGCTAAAGAAAAATAACCCAATCGAAATAACTCGAATTACACCTAAAAACACGAAGTTTCCAAAATCCGACCCACTGGCCCGCTTCTCGAAAAATTACAAAAGTCATATTTTCAAAATTCTTATCTCGTCACGAGTCCATGCATGTAAAGTTTATCAAAATCGGACTCTGTTTGCCCATTCAAATCATTGATTTTCTATTTCCCATGCTTAGAGCAAAAATTCCCCATTGTTACACCTTAATTCCTCCATTTTCAGAGATTAATTCCATAGTTTATCAATATATTAATATAAATTGAGTCCATGAGTGCTTACCTGATGATACCCCTTAATTTCTTCCTCAAAATCGCCAAAATCGCCTCTAAGTTCGAATCCCCAAGTGAGTTATTAATTCTGAAATTCGACCATCATTTTTACATTAAACCCCAAGCCTTTTTCGTTTCTGCGGTACTTGGATCGCTTCCGCGTGTCCGCTTCTGCGGATATTTGGTTGCTTCTATGACAATTCATTAAATCATCTGACCGCTTCTGTGGTTTGACATGCGCACCTGCGAGGCCGCTTAAGCAGAACTTTCTCCGCTTCTACGAAGTTTCCCAATCCGCTAAAGTCCGCTTCTGCGGACTATGGTCCGCTTCTGCGAGCCCGCCCCTGCAACATAACACCCGCTTTTACGGAATCTTCACTGGCTAGCCCTGGGATCGCATCTGCGAGACATAATCCGCTTCTGCAGTCCTCCTTCAGTAGGAGCGGAAATCACTGCTGCATAAAAACACCAGCACCTACAAACTTCAAAATTCTTTCTTTTCACTCTCCAAAAACATCCCGAGCCCCTCGGGACCTCAACCAAAATTACAAATCCACTCTAAATCATCACACGAACTTGTTCCAATCCTAAAAACACATCATTTAACTCAAAAATCATCAAATCATGGCGATTTCAAGCCTAAGTTTCAACCAAAACTTCCGAAACCTACATTCTATCAAACACCCGACCAAACGATGTCCAAATAACCTGAATATTTGCAAACATATCCAAAATCACCTAACGAAGCTACTGCAACTGTCGGAATTCCATTCCGACTCCCGAATCAAAATCTCACCTACCGTTCGGATTTCGCCAAAATTCAACCTTAGCCAATTCAAGCATATTTCTACACCAGACCTCCAAATTTTATTCTGATCGCTCCCCTAAGTCACAAATCACCTCCCAAAGCTAACCGAATGATCAAAATTCGATTCTGGGCCCTCTAACTATATAGTCAACTTCAGGTTGACTTTTCAAAAACAAGCTTCACTCAAGAAGGCTATATGCCTTATTTTCAACCAGAATTAATCCAAATTCACCCGATAGACTCTAACACAGATATAGAAACATGAAATAACATAATGAGGGATAACGGGGCGGTAACTCTCGTGACAACGGTCCGAGTCGTCACATTCTCCCCAACTTAAGCAAACACTCGTCCTCGAGCGCGTCAAGAAACATACCTGGAGACTCAAATAAGTGAGGATATCTGCTCCGCATCTCCTGCTCGATCTCCCAAGTGGCCTCCTCCACGGGCCGACCTCTCCACTGAACCTTTACTGATGCAATGTCCTTGGACCTCAATCTCCTCACTCGATGACCCAATATAGCTATAAGCTCCACATTATAGGTCAAGTCATCATCAAGCTGCACTGTACTGAAATCCAACACATGCGATGGGTCGCGAACATATTTCTGGAGCATAGATATGTGAAACACCGGATGAACTCCCAATAGACTGGGTGGCAAAGCAAGCATATAAGTCACCTCTCCAATCCTCCTAAGAATCTAAAAAAAGCCAATAATCTCGGACTGAGCTTTCCTTTCTTCCCAAATCTCATGATGCCTTTCATATGTGAAACCTTCAGTAAGACCTTCTCACCCACGGAATAAGACACATCCCAGACCTTCTGGTCCGCATAACTCTTCTGGCGCGACTGGGCTGTGCGAAGTCTCTCCTGGATCACCTTTACCTTGTCCAAAGCATCCTGGACCAACTCTATCCCTAACAACCTAGCCTCACCGGGCTCAAACTAACCAACTGGAGATCTACACCGTCTCCCATATAAAGCCTCATACGGCACCATCTGAATACTAGATTGGTAGCTGTTGTTATAAGTAAACTCTGTGAGAGGCAAATAATCAGCCCATGAACAATCGAAATCAATAACACAAGTGCGCAACATATCCTCAAAGATCTGAATAATACGCTCGGACTGTCCGTTCGTCTGAGGATGAAATGCAGTACTCAACTTAACATGTGAGCCCAACTCCCATTGAAATGTCCTCCAGAACTGCGAAGTAAACTGAGTACCTCTGTCTAATATGATAGAAACTGGAACGCCATGCAATCTCACAATCTTACGAATGAATATCTCAACCAGCCGCTCCGAGGAGTATGTAGTACACATAGGAATGAAATGAGCTGACTTGGTCAACCTATCTACAATCACCCAAACTGAATCAAATTTCCTCGCTGTCCGAGGGAGTCCACTAAAAATGTCCATAGCGATCATTTCCCACTTCCACTCGGCAATATCAATACGCTAAAACACGCCACCGAGCCTTTGATGCTCGTACTTGACATGCTGACAGTTGAGGCACCGTGCTACATGACTCACAATATCCATCTTCTTTCTCCACCAATAATGATGTTTCAAGTCATGGTACATCTTCGCGGCACCTGGATGGATAAAATACCGCGAGCTTTGGGCCTCCTTCAATATCAACTCACGAAGGCCATCAACATTGGGCACGCATATCCGGCCCTACATCCTCAACACACCATCACTATCAATAGTGACATATCTGGCATCATCTTGCTGAACTCTATCCTTAAGGACAAGCAAGTGTGGATCATCATACTGGCGCTCACGAATGCGATCATATAAGGAAGACCGAGAAACAACGCAAGCCAACACCCTGCTGGGCTCCGAAATATCCAACCTCACTAGCCGATTGGCCAACGCCTGAACATCATATGCAAATGGTCTCTCCCCAACCTGGAATATACACCAAGCTGCTCATACTAACTGCCTTTCGGCTCAAAGCATCGGCCACTACATTGGCCTTCCCAGGATGATATAAAATAGTAATGTCATAATCCTTGAGTAACTCAAGCCACCTCCACAACCTCAAATTAATATCCCTCTGTTTGAACAAATGCTGGAGACTACGATGATCAGTATACACCTCACAGGACACACCGTACAAATAGTGCCTCCAAATCTTCAAGGCATGAACTATGGCAGCTAACTCCAAATCATGAACATGGTAGTTCTTCTCATGAGGTTTTAATAGACGAGAAGCATAAGCAATAACTCTACCCTCCCGCATCAATACACAACCTATCCCCACTCTCGAGGCATCACAATATACGGTATATGAACCTGAAGCTGATGGTAAGACTAACACTAGAGTTGTGGTCAAAGCTATCTTGAGCTTTTGAAAGCTCTCATCGCACTTATCCGACCACACGAATGGTGCTCTCTTCTGCATCAACCTGGTCAAAAAAGAAGCAATAGATGAAAATCCCCGAACAAACCGGCGATAATACCTCGCCAAACCAAGGAAACTCCGGATCTCCGTAGCTGAAGACGGTTTAGGACAACTCTGCACCGCCTCTATCTTCTTCGGGACAACCTGAATACCATCACGAGACACCACATGATCCAGAAAATCTACTGACTCGAACCTAAACTCGCACTTGGAGAACTTAGCATACAATTTCTCCTCCCTCAACCTCTACAACACAATGCTCAAATGCTGTGTGTGCTCCTCCTGGCTACGAGAGTATACCAGAATGTCATCAATGAACACGATCATGAAAGAATCCAGATTTGGCCGGAATACACTATTCATCAAGTGTATGAACGCGACTGGGGCATTGGTCAACCCAAAAAACATTACAAGAAACTCATAGTGCCCATATCTCGTCCGGAATGAAGTCTTCATGATATCAGAATCTCTAATCTTCAACTGATGATAGCCTGAACGAAGATCAATCTTTGAGAACACCCTCGCTCCCTAGAGCTGATCAAATAAATCATCAATGCACGGTAGAGGATACTTGTTCTTCACTGTTACCTTGTTCAGCTATCTATAATCAATGCGCATCCTCATGGAACCATTTTTCTTCTTAACAAACAACACTGGTGTACCCCACGGTGACACACTAGGGCGACTGAACCCCTTATCTAAAAGCTCCTGAAGTTGTTCTTTCAATTCCTTCAGCTCAGCTGGTGCCTTACGGTAAGGAGGAATAGAAATGGGCTGAGTGACCAACACCAAATCAATACCAAAATCGATATCCCTATCCGGCGGCATGCCCGACAGGTCTGATGGGAGCACATTTGGAAAGTCCCACACAACGGGCACATAATCAATACTAGGAGTCTCAGCTCCCACATCCATCACAAATGCTAGATATGACAAACAACCTTTTTAAACCAATCTCTGAGCCTTTAAGAATGAAATCACATGGCTAGGGACGTAATCTATCAAACCCCACCACTAAATATGAGGAATACCAGGAATAGCCAATGTAACTATCTTGGCATGACAGTCCAAAATAGCATGGCACTGGGATAGCCAATCCATGCCCAAAATTACATCGAAATCCACCATACCTAACAATAGCAAATCCACTCGGGTCTCCATACCCCCAATAGAAGTAATACAGGATCGATAAACGTGATCCACAATAATCGTATCACCCACCGGGGTGGATACGTGAACAGGAAAATCAAGACTACCACGGGTCGCACCCAAATGATGTGCAAAATAAGAAGACACGTATGAATATGTGGACTTGGGATCAAATGAAACAAAAGCATCTCTATGACAAACTGAAATGATACATGCAATCACGGTATCTGAGGCAACAACATCTCGCCTATCAGGAAGTGCATAGAAACGTGCCTAACCACCACTCGATCGCTCCTTACTCCTGGGGCGACCTCTAGAAGACTGACCTCCCTACTAGTCTGAGATGGTGCTGAAGAAAAGGGATGGTCCCTCTGATGAGACCTATCCCTGCGAAGTCGAGGGCACTACCTCCTAATGTGGCCAAACTCACCACACTCAAAACAACTGCCTGGAGCTGTAGAAGGGGACTGAAGGGAACCCCTCGCCGCAGATGAACCCTGGGCCGAAGAAGAAGGTGCTAAACTCTAAGCTGGGAGAGCGTCGAGTGAAGACTGGCCATGCTGAAAACCCTAACGACCAGGGCTAGAAGAAGCTCCATTATGCATTGGGTGACCTGACTGAGGAGGTCTAGATGAACGACCTCTGCCTTGATGAAACTGCCCCCGGATGGAGCACCACTAAAACTGCCAGAACCTCGAGGCATGTTGGCCTCCCTCTCCTCTCGCTCACAGCGACGATCCACCTCAATAAAGCGTGCCATATCAACAACCTTCTCAAAAGATGCTGCCAGTACTCTCTCCCTGGTCATCAAGACACGAATAAAATAGTTGAGGCCATTAACGAACCTCCTGATCCTCTCTCGATCTGTCGGGATCATCTAAGTAGCATACCTAGCCAACTGAGTATACCTCAACTCATACTGAGTCACTTTCATATCACCCTGCACTAGCCACTCAAACTGGCAACGTAGCTCCTCTCGACGGGATTGTGGCACATACTTCTCTAAAAAGAGAGTGGAAAAACGCTACCAAGTAAGGGGTGCTGAACCCTACAGGCCTACGCCTCTCAAACTCCTCCCACCAAATGAATGCTGGACCTGAAAACTGGAATACAGTAAAAGAAGCACCACTGGACTCAAGAATCCCCGCTGTACGCAACATCCTCTGACATTTTTCTAAGAATCCCTGGGCATCCTCGCCCTCTATACCACTAAATGAAGACGACTGAAGTCTGCCAAATCTCTCCAATCTATGCTGCTCGTCGTCAAGCACCACCGGTACAACATACTTTGGGGCTGGCGCAACTGGCGCAACTGCCTGAGCTGGGACTGCCTCTAGCGTCTGAAGTCCCTGCACAACCTGCTCTAGTGTGCAAGCTGCGGGGGTCTGATGACCACCCCCGGTCTGACATGTCGCTGCAGCAGTAGTAGCTGAGACTGCCTGAGCCAAACCAGTGCAGACAGATAATATCTGGGTCAATACCACCTGAAGGCCAGGAATAACAATAGGCACTATCAGTGCTTGAGCAGGTGTCGCTGGAGCCTCAACCACTGGGGCTGATCCTGAATAGGGGAAACAAGTGGCTCTACTGGTACTGCCCCTACTGCTCTACTACGGCCACAACCACGGCCGCGTCCACGGCCTTTAGTAGGTGGCAATGGTGGTCGTTCGCCTCGTCCTGTAGCACGAGTCCTCACCATCCGCGAGAGAATAGAATACCAAAGTTTAGTTTCAGATCAACAAAGTCGCACGACATGAATTTCAAGAATTTGAAGTTTTCCTAAAGGTTTTGCAGCCTCCCGAGGATAAATACAGACGTCTCCGTACCGATCCGCGAGACACTACGAACCGGTTCAAGACTCATGAAGCCTAGTAACCTAGGCTCTGATACCAACTTGTCACGACCCAAAACCCGATCGTGATGGCGCCCATCACATTGCTAGGCCAGCCTAACTAATCTCACACAATACCGAGCTATTAGCTCTCACTTTATTTCAAAAGCAATATTTAACAATAATAGAAGTACGATATTTTAGCATAAGTTTCAAAATTGCCCAACACAGTATAACATCTCCCACAGATCGGGAGTCATAAGCTAAGAGCCTCTACCAAGATATAATAGTGATACTAAATACAATCATATATGAAAAATGCGGAAAAAGTCTAAAAATAATAGAAGATAGAAGGGAATGTCAGGTCATGCGTATGCTAGCAGCTACCTCGACAGTCCGGATAAGCTCTCTGAGCAGCTGGGAGTCAGCCCTATTGTGATGTACCTGGATCTGCACACAAGGTGCATCGAGTAGTGTGAGTACTTCCAACTCAGTGGTAATAAGTACGGATAAAGACAATCAAGATAAGAATACCCAATATTGCACTAAGCAAGGCTATATAATATTCTCTTTTACCATTTCTAATAGTATAAGTTTCAGAATTAGCAATAACAACTAAACAGTACAACATGTATATTAATGCAATGCAGATGCATGAACATGACCGCTACGACGCGTATCCCGATCCAGTTGGGTACCCGCGCTCACTGTGGGGGTTCAGACTCCGGAGGGGCTCCTACAGCGACGCGCAACCCGATCCACTATCAGTCTAACTACATGCAATGCAAGCCTCACAGGCACAGAAAATATCATTTTGAAATCTCTTTTTATCAATAACAGTGGAAAACAGTGTTCAGAATTACCAGAGTTTGGAAAACCTTTTTAGACAGTGTTTAGCTCAGGACTGATATAAGAATAACATGCTATAATCACAAAAGCAATGATAACGATCCTCACGGGATCCAAATAACTGGCTCACAGCCCAAAGATATCCACAACCATCCATGTAGGAGGTTTACCGACTTATTTATAGCCAACAACACAGTATAGTATTACACAGTCGGACTAAGCCATAGTACCTAATCACATTCGACCCCGCACTCACAATAGAGTATGTGTCTCGCCTCAATACAGCGTCACATAGTGATATATCGAGGTTTCAAACCCTTAGGTCATCATCTATACCCATTACTCACCTCGACTCGGCTCAAAAACTAGCCCGCAATGCCCTTGCCATGAGAATCGGCCTCCACAGGTGCAGAATCTGATCAAAACCAATAGGAATACATCAAAATAGGCTAAAGGAACATAACCTAATCGAAATAACTCGAATTACACCCAAAGATACGAAGTTGCCAAAACCCGACCCCCGGGATCGCTTCTCAAAAAATTATAAAAGTCACATTTTCAGAATCCTTTTCTCGGCACGAGTCCATGCATATGAAGTTTATCAAAATCAGACTCCGTTTGCCCATTCAAATCATTGATTTTCTATTTCCCACGCTTAGAGCAAAAATCCCCCATTGTTACACCTTAATTCCTCTATTTTCAGAGATTAATTCCATAGTTTATCAATATATTAACATAAATTGAGTCCATGAGTGTTTACCCGATGATACCCCTTGATTTCCTCCTCAAAATCAGCAAAATCGCCTCTAAGTTCGAAGCCCCAAGTGAGTTATTAATTCTGAAATTCGACCATCACTGTTACATTAAACCTCAGGCCTTTTTCGCTTCTGCGGTACTTGGCCCGCTTCCGCGTGTCCGCTTTTGCGGATATTTGGTCACTTCTGCGACAATTCATTAAATCACCTGACCGCTTATGCGGTTCGACATGCACAACTGCGAGGCCGTTTAAACGGAACTTTCTCCGCTTCTCTGAAGTTCCCCAATCTGCTAAAGTCCGCTTCTACGGACCATGGCCCGAATCCGCGAGCCCGCCCCTGCGACCTAACACCCGCTTCTGCCGAATCTTCACTGGCCAGCCCTGGGATCGCATCACATATCCGCTTCTGCGGTCCTCCTTCCGTAGAAGCGGAAATCACTGCTGCATAAAAACACGAGCAGCTACAAACTTCAAAATTCTTCCGTTTCACCCTCCGAAAATATCTCGAGGCCCCCGTGACCTCAACCAAAATTACAAATCCACTCTAAATCATCACACGAACTTGTTCCAATCCTAAAAACATCATTTAACACAAAAATCATCAAATCATGGCGATTTCAAGCATAAGCTTCAACCAAAACTTCCGAAACCTACATTCTATCAAAAACCCGACCAAACGATGTCCGAATAATCTGAAAATTTGCAGACATATCCAAAATCACCAAACGAAGCTACCGCAACTGTCAGAATTTCATTCCGACTCCCGGATCAAAATCTCACGTATCGACCGGATTTCGCCAAAATTCCAACTTAGCCAATACAAGCATATTTCTACACCGGACCTCCAAATTCAATTCCGATCACTCCCCTAAGTCACAAATCACCTCCCGAAGCTAACTGAATCATCAAAATTCGATTCCGAGCCCTCTAACCACATAGTCAACTTCAGGTTGACTTTTCAAAAATGAGCTTCACTCAAAAAGGCTATATGCCTTATTTTCAATCAGAATTAATCCAAATTCACCCGATAGATTCTAACACAGATATAAAAACATGAAACACATCCATTACCTCATAAAACAATTTTTTTCCTATATAAAATTTAAAGTTTTGGTTGTGTTCAGCTATAATAAAAACTCCCAAATAACGTCTTTCTTTGTTCTGGTTTACAATTGCAGGGTTTTCATTTTTCTTGCTTTGGTCATAGATAGACCTTACTACTACATAAAAGCGTTGTGTCTGCTAAGAAAGATTTTGGAGGCAGGAATGACTAAAGAAATCAAAACAGAGCTTCGAGGTGGAACTAAAATGGAAACAATTTTAATTCCATTAATCATTAAGGGAAGAAAGTATGTGAGAATATAAATCAAAATTTGAATTAATTTATTTCCATTTTGCTTTCATTAATTAATCATTTATTTTTCGGCAAGAAAAGTAATCATTTAGATCCATTAAAAATTATTCAATATGTGGCATTTCGATATATTAAGTGATGAATTATTTTGGTTAAATGATTGTCTTTTTACGGAGTCAAAATAGGTATAAATTCAAACTTCTACCAAGGTATTACTAATTATTATTTTTTCTCGTTAATAGAGTTGTCAATTTGTTAGTTACCAAAAGAAAAAGGAAGAAGGGAGAATTTGTTAAGCAGTTGAATGTACTTAATTAAAGTAATTATGCTTAAATCTCAATTCACCTTGCAAATGGGCTCCACGTCTTGTAAATACCAATTCCCTAATATACCCACAATATGTGGGCATTTGGACACTAGAATTGTAAAATTCCAATAGACAAAAGAGAAAAAGAATTTCAATTGAAAATTAGAATTATGTTTGAATATGAATATAATTTGGATTGTTTTTTAAGTTTTGTGTGTGATCTGAGTGATAATTTTGAAAATAATTTTTTTGGAGTTTTTTAAATTTTCAAAAAATTCTAAAACTCATATTTAAGTGAATATTAAAAAAATTATAACTAAACACTGATTTCGATTTTTTTTTTTAAAAATAAAAAAAACTCTTATGTCCAAATGGGCTCTGTATGTCTCTTATTCCCTGATATATCCAAATTGGACGGCTGACATGGGGCTCCCCATAATTTGCCACGTGTCAGCTGACGGAGGGAAGATACGAAAGACCGCACGCGAATTCGTTTGTCTCGTGAATTTGTACTATCTGTTGTCTGAATCACACTTAATAAAGATTTATTTATTATAAAATATGTAATAACTTATTTAATTGAAATGATTAATTAATTAATTAATTCGAGATTGAAAATTTGAAAGCAATCTTGAATGGGCGGTTTTCAAATTTGACTTCAAAAAGAGTTGCTTTTGTTTAATAATTCTTCACCACAAGTCATCTCAAACCATTTTATACTTTATTTGAAAAGTTAGGCAAGGAAAGAGGATGGAAAAAATATAAATTAAAGACAAGAATATCATTTAGTTTATTATTATTATTCTTATTGTTATATTATTTGGCCAGCTAATTGAAAGGGTTAGCAGACTTTTATTTATGCGATAGAACTTTTCTTCAGAATATGTTCGAAGATTTGCTCAATATTTGTTAAATTAGTTGGAGTATTTAATTGAGATTTGGAATTACTAAGTCTTTTTAAACTATAGTTGGTAGTTAGAAAATAGTTTAATTAGTGAATGTACTCCTCCTATATTTTTTTAAGTGATTTTTAAGAGTTTGACGTACTCAAAAGTTGTAAAAATTTGACAATTATGGAGAATAAAAGGTTTAGCTTGAGGCGTGTAAAGGATACTATCTTTAAGGATATTTTACCTACACCGAAATAAATAATATTAGGCGTATCCCCCAGAATTTAACAAGCCCTTCTAGTATAACTAGGAGCAGAAACAACAAAATTTGACGAGAAGAAAATCCAGCACAAAGAAAAGGAAAAGAAAAGCTTTTACTATTTTTTCTTCACTGCTTTTTTCAAGGTGAAACAAAGAGGTATATATATTGTCTAAATAAGATAGACTATCCGATCAGAAAACAGTCAAATACATAAAGCCATAAAGGCTTTTTTCAAATTTTCAATACGTTAGAAAAAGCCATTAACGCTAAGAAACATTAAAGCCATTAATATTAAATCTATACATAACTTATGCATATAAGTTATTGTCATTCAATTGCTTTATCTTATTTGTTAAAGAATGATTCAAACTTATCAAATTAGCTGTTATAAATATTAATAATTATTCAAAATAATTAGCATAATAAAGATTTATTAATCTAATATTAAAAGAATGAATCTAGACATAATTTTGGACAATTATTTTTGAGATATTAAAACTAATTTTTTCCAATAAAAATCACTTGATAATATTAATTAAATTAATATTACACCAAAAGACACTTTATCCCTCTTAAAAGATTTCTTCAATTTCTGTTTCATTTACTGTCGACTAATTGTAATTTTGTTACGCCCATATTTTTACGTGAAAGTATTTTATATGTTAGCTGATATAAAGTCGGAAATGAGATCTTCTTTGAAAGTATATAAAGTGATTTGATGATATTAGGCCCCATTTTCGTAAGCCTCTAAGAATTAATATTTCAGGACGAATGATTCTAAGCGGGAGGGATATTACACCCTGTACTTCAAACGTCACTGTCATTATAAGATTATCTAATGTAAGCTCAAAAATGACGAAATCCTTCTACAGGGATAAGAAAGGTTTATCGAAGTCTTAAGTAAGATAAGATTAATATAAGACTTGTTAATTATAATTTAAATGAGTTTAAATTCATAATATGATGTTTGATATAAAATATAAATTATTGGAAAAATTAGATTCAAGTTGCGAAAAAATCGACTAAGGATTTGCCTTGTAATATAGCTTTTCGAGCAACATATTTTGTGTGTTATATGAGATCTTTTTGGGACATATTACATACCAAATTGAAGGTCTTGAAATATAGTTTTCAATGCTCTTAACCATCCGTTCATACGTGATAATAAGTTGGATTTATATAATTTGGGAATCGTTTATGCCATAGCTTGATTATTCTGTGATAATATAGTTAATGACGATAAATTGGCTCTAATTGTGAAATTCACACATTGCAGGAGTGAGTTAGCACGTATAAAAAATTAAAGTTGCGATTGGAGCTAAATTGAAGCAAGAAAAGCCCCTTGGAGCTGAGTACATGGGAAGACGAGAAAAAAGAAGAGATGAAATGAAGATCTGGACAAGCGCGACCGCGCTAGTCGGATGGTCGAGGCAGAATGATAGGGCATATGCGCGGTCACTAGCGCGACCGCGCTAGCCTAGTTCCGGAAAAGTAAATTTCAGGGGTAAACTTGGAAGTTCGGGAATAAATTCACTTAAGCTGTAGAAGGTCCAGCTCGACCAAGATTCATTATCAAGGTTTTGATAACTTAATTCAAGGCAAGGAGGATAAATGAACGTCGAGTTTTTCCTTTTCCCCTTTTATTTTTACAATTTGTGATGACTTTGAATATTGTTATGATGAACATTAGTATGAATAGCTAAATATTTAATCTAAGGTTTTGGTGGAACCTATTGAAGGATGAACTTCTTGTTATGTTAATATTGTTTGCCCAGTTTAATCTGTATTTGTTCAACTATGTTCTTATTGTAGTTAATTGATGGGATCCTCAATTAGTTGTGTCTATTTAGTGTGCATAACTCGGAAAAGAGTGCATATTTAGGTCAATTATTGAACAACACTACTCCTAAAGTATACGAGAGATCAATAACCGATAGTTTAAAGGCGGGATTAGGGATAGTTTAAAGGCGGGATTAGGGATACCGAAGCCTTGGGTGCAATCTAAGGTGAGTTGTAATAAACAAAGCTAGCTAGCGTAACTCGGAAGAGTGCGTCTATTAAATTGTCATGATTACTCGAGAGAGATTTGCGGTGATAAGAGTGCTCATGATTGATAGAAACGATAAGGCAATTCTATAAAAAGCATAACCGGAAGGGACTCCATCAATAGAGGAAATTATAACCTTAGAAAATTCTCTTAATTGTTTACAACTTAATCATATTTGGTTTTCAGTTGCTTATTTACATTCATTCTTAGTTAGTAGTAACATCATTAACAGTTATTCAGAAAGTTTGGGAAGTTGATTACGTATAATTTTGTAAGTATAACGAGAGTAATTGATAGGTTAATTTCTTGTGGGTTCGACTCTGGGCTAAATACTCATATTATATTTACAATATCCGTGTGTTCTTTTTATAAGGCATAATTAAATTAGTTGGAGTATTTAATTGAGATTTGGAATTACTAAGCCTTTAAACTATAGTTGGTAGTTAGAGAATTATTTAATTAATAAATGTACTCCCTCCTATATTTTTTAAGTGATTTTTAAAAGTGTGACGTACTCAAAAGCCACTTGGTAATATTACTAAAGTTAATATTATACCAAAAGACACTTTATCCCTCTTAAAAGATTTCCTCAATTTTTATTTGATTTACTGTCAACTAATTGTAAATTTGTTACGCTCATATTTTTTACGTGAAAGTATGTCATATGTTAGTTGATGTAAAATCGGAAATGAGATCTTTTTTGAAAAAATATAAATTAATTTAATGATGTTATGCCCATTTTTGTAAGCCTTTAAGAGTTAATATTTGAGGACGAATTATTCTAAGCGGGAAGGATATTACACCCTGTACTCCAGACGTCACTGTCATTATAGGAATATCTAGTGTAACCTCAAAAACAACGAAATTCTTCTACAAGGATAAGAAAGGTTTATCGAAGTCTTAAGTAAAGATAAGATTAATATGAGACTTGTTAGTTGTAATTTAAATGAGTTTAAAGTCATAATATGACTATATATATGATGTTTGGATATAAAATATAAAGTGTGAGAAAAATTAGATTCCAGTTGTGGAAAAAATGACTTAGGATTTGCCTTGTAATAAAGCTTTTTGAGCAACACATTTCGTGTGTTCTTTGAGGTCTTTTTGGGACATATTATATACCAAACTAAAGGTCTTGGAATAGTTTCCAATGCTTTTAACCATCCATTCATACGTGTCAATAGGCTAGATTTATGTAATTTGGGAATTGTTTATGCCCCGGCTTATTATGTTTTACTGTGATGATATAGTTAAATGATGATAAATTAGCTCTAATTTTGAAATTCACACATTGCAGGAGTGAGTAGAACGTATGAAAAATTAAAGCTATGATTGGAGCTAAATTGAAGCAAGAAACGCCCCTAAGAGCTGAGTACGTGGGAAGACGAGAAAAAAGAAGAGATGAAATAAAGACCCGGACTACCATGTCCACTAGCACGATCGCACTAGTCCAGATGGTCGAAGTAGAATGACAGGGCATATGTGCGATCACTAGCGCAACCGCGCTAGCCCAGTTCCGAAAAAGTAAAATTTAGGGGTAAACTTCGAAGTTCGGGGGTAAATTCACTTAACCTATAGAAGGTCCACCAAATATTCATTATCAAGGTTTTCATAACTTAGTTCAAGGAAAGGAGAGGCAAGAGGCAAGGAGGATAGTTCAACGTCGAGTTTTTCCTTTTTCCCTTTTGTTTTTACAATTTGTGATGACTTTGAATATTGTTATAATGAACACTAGTATGGATAGCTAAATATTTGGTCTAAAGTTTTGATGGAACCTATTGAAGGATGAACATCTTGTTATGTTAATATAGTTTGCACAGTTTAATCTCTATTTGTTCAACTATGTTCTTATTAAAGTTAATTGATGGGATCCTCGATTAGATGTATCTATTTAGTGAGCATAACTCTAGAGAGAGTGCATATTTAGGTCAATTGTTGAACAACACTACTCCTAAAGTATATAAGGGTTCAATAACCGAGAGTTTAAAGGAGGGATTAGGGATAATAAAGCCTTGGTGCAATCTAAAGTGAGTTGTAATAAACTAAGCCAGCTAGCGTAACTCGGGATAATGTGTCTAGTAAATTGCAGTGATTACTCCAGAGAGAGTTGCGTTGATAAAAGTGCTCATGATTGATATAGACAATTAGGTAATTTTATATAAACATAACCGGAAGGGATTCCATCAACAGGAGAAATTATAACTTTGGAACCTTCTCTTAATTGTTTACAACTTAATCATAGTTAGTTTTCAGTTGCTTATTTACATTAATTCTTAGTTGTTAGTAACATCCTCAATAGTTATTCAAAAATTTTGGGAAGTTGATTACGTAGAATTTCGTAAGTCTAACGAGAGTAATTTATAGGTTAATTCCTTGTGGGTTCGACTATGGGCTAAATACTCAGATTATATTAGTAACGTTTGCGTGTCCTGTTGCTGGGGAATTAACGGTGTTATCAATTACAATTGAAAGAAATACCAAAACTCTCAGTGTAGTCATTGTTCTTCCTTTCAAATTTTTACATTGAAATTTTAACGTTTGTTGACTTGGTTGTACAAGTGCATGCCTAGAAACTCATCGAGAACTGGTGAAGTATTCGAAGCTTTATCTGATCTCGAGAATGTTTTTAAGGCCTTGAACCGGGCCAACCAAAAAAGCAAACAACAACAAACAATTGAACAAATCGAATCGAACATAGGAGATTACGAAGAAAACCCGGCTGCACCAATAGCGCCAATGGCACCTCTTGTGCCAGAGGCTACTCTCTATGACTGCGCACAATCCAGAGCTGAAAATCTAGCCACAACGATTTTAGTCCCACAAATACATGCTGAGTCATTCCAAATTACGAACAACATGCTGCACTTATTGCAGAATAAGAGACAATTTTTGGGGTCACAAATCGAAGATCCTCAACAACATTTGAAGAATTTTCTGTCAATATGCAAAACTCAAAGGCAACCCAATATAACTCAGGAGGCAATCAAGTTGTTGTTGTTTCTATTCTCAGTGGTAGGAACTGCTCAGACCTAGTTAAACTCACTCCCCATTAATTCCATAATAACTTAGGAGAAGTTAGTCAAGCAAGTTGTGAATAAGTTTCATCCACCCAACAAGACTGCTCAGCAAATTGATGAAATTTTGAGTTTCAAACAAAGACAATAGAGACACTGCAAGAAACAAAGGAAAGATTCAAGGGGATGTTGGTAATATGTCCACACCATGATATTCCAGATCAGATGTTGGGGCAACAGTTCTACATGGGTTTTGGTAGATGGCATAAAGAGTAATGTTGATGCTTCAGCCGGTGGAGCATTTTTGAGCAAAACATGGAGAGAAAGACAAAGTCTACTTGATAAGATGGCGCAAAATTTAGGGTGGACAACCAGGAACGCAACTATCACTCCAGTGGTGCACTCAGTGCCTTTAGATCCATCCAACACTCTTGCCGAAAACATGGCTATGTTAATGACTAAGATGAGTAGACTCACCAAAAAGGTGGAAGAATAAGGTCAGAAGCAGCAGGTACATATTGTAGATACTACCAATGGGGGCTTATGCACATCTTGCATTAGTCAGCCAATTGGTAACCAGTGGAATGCAGAAAGTGATCTTCATCACTACCCTGAAAACATGAATTATATGTCTAACTATGGAGTCCAGAGACAGGGTGCTCAAAATTGGGGTCAGCAATAGCAGCAACCATACCGGCAAGTCCAGCCACAGTTCAACAATGGACACATGGGAGGAATGAGACCTCCCAATAATATGGCACCTTATCAAAGGCCACAGGGATACAATAATCAAAATCAGCAACAGGGATATCCTCCTCCTCAACAACAACATGGTGGATGGCAGGAAGATGGTTTGCTAGACTTGAAGCAATGATGCAGCAAGTTATTGGGTCTAATGCAAATATTAGTGAAAGAGTAGATGCACATGATTCAGCTATCAAGAATATTGAAGTGCAGATGGGCCATGTTTCGATGTTTCTAAACAATCGTCCTCAGGAGACATTACCAGTAGACACTCAAATAAATCCAAAAGATCAAGGCCCCAAGCAGCTGATAGCAGTGAGTCTATGAAATGTCAAAGATTTAGACGTGGAGCAAGAGAGAGCTTGAGAAAGCAGACAAGCTAAGACACTTGTACCCGTTCCCAGTAAGCTAGATGATTCAACGAAACTAACAGAGGTGATAGTACAGCCTGCCCAGAAAGAACCTAACACCCAGAATGAAGTCGAGAGAGAAGCTAAGACAACCCGAGAACCAGTAATTGAGGTGGAAGTTGATAAAAAGCAATCCCAAATCATTGGGAAGAAGAGACCTCCCACACCATTCCTTCAGAGGCTGGCCAACTACCAAAAAAAGGAGCAATACAAGAAATTCTTGGAGATGCTTACACAAATCCAGGTAAATATTCCATTGATAGATGCTTTGAAAGAGATGCCTGGGTATGCAAAAATGATGAAGGACTTAATGTCCCAAAAATTTCATTTCCAAGACTTGGCCACAGTGACTCTTACCCAGACATGCATTGGTGACTAGACTAATTGCTAAAAAACTATCTGACCTAGGGAGCTTTACAATTCCATGCACCATTGGTAATTTTGTTTTTGCCAAGGTACTTTGTGATCAACGGGCCAACATAAATCTTATGCCCCAGGCGATTTATAAGAGGCTGGGAATTAGAAGAGCTACAACCAATTTTATGTTATTGCAGTTGGCTGACAAGACCATAAAAATACCCTCTGGTATCCTGGATGATGCGTTGATTCAGGTAGGGATATTTGTATTCCCTATAGATTTTGTGATCTTAGATTGCAAGGTGGATGAAGATATTCCCATAATTTTAGGAATGCCATTCTTGGCCACTAGGAGAGCTATCATTGATTGTGAGGCTGGGGGGCTCAAAATGATATTGAACGATAGATACATTCAATGTGCAAACTCTATGAGGCGACCAAGTGAATTCGCCAATTGTTCTCTTATTGATGTCATGGATGTAATTGTAGAAACTGATGATGAGATGCTGACTATTGAGGACCCTTTTGTTGCATGTATGATAAATTTAGATGAGCTGAATGGAGAAGAACTGGTAGAATGGATGTTGACGTTAGAGGGCTGAGGGTTCTAGAATAGAACTCTTGAATTTGAGCCCTTGCACTTAGAAAATAGAGAAACTTCTCCAGCCAAGACATCCATTGAAGAACCACCAAAGTTGGAATTGAAGCCACTGCCTGTCCACCTCAAGTATGAGTTCCTTGGACCTGACTCCACATTACGTGTTATTATCTCATCCAGTTTGTTAGATGTGCAGGCACAACAACTCTTGGAGGTACTCAAGGAGTGTAAGACTGCCATTGGGTGGACCATTGCAGACATTAAAGGGTTCAGCCCCGCCTACTGTATGCTTAAAATTCTGCTGGAAGAGGGACACAAACATTCCATGGTACACCAAAGAAGGCTGAAGCCCAACATGAAGGAAGTGGTGAAAGAAAATGATAAAACGGTTAGATGTGGGAATAATTTTCCCAATCTTTGACAACATCTGGGTCAGCCCGGTGCAATGTGTGGATAAGAATATGGCATGACAGTGATAAAAAATGATAACAATGAATTGATCTCAACACGAATCGTCACGGGATGGAGAATTTGCATGGACTACAGAAAGTTAAATCTAGCCACCCGGAAAGACCACTTCCCACTACCGTTCATTGATCAGATGTTAGATAGATTGGCATGGAGGTCACACTTCTATTTTCTGGATGGGTGCTCAGGGTACAATCAAATATCCATTGCACCAGAGGACATAGAGAAAAACTCTTTCACTTGCCCATATAGGATTATGCTTTTTGGAGGATGCCCTTTGGCCTATGCAATGCACCCGCCACATTCCAAAGGTTCATGATAGCCATATTCATTGACATGGTAGAGGACATAATGGAGGTTTTCATGAATGATTTCTCAGTGGTGGGGAACTCATTCGATGAATGCCTTATAAATCCAACTTGTGTACTAAAATGGTGTATTGTGACTAACCTGGGTTCTTAATTGGGAGAAGTGCCATTTCATGGTACAAGAGGGTATAATACTGGGGCACCGGGTGTCAAGTAAAGTAATTGAGGTGGATCATGCTAAAGTTGACGTGATAGCAAAACTAGCACCTCCAACTTCAGTCAAGGCCATAGGAGCCTCCTCGGGCATGTCGATTTTTACCGGAGATTCATAAGAGGCTTTTGAAAAATTGCCAACCCTATCTATAAGTTGTTAGAAAAAGATCACCCCTTCTTGTTTTCTAATGATTGCAAGGTAGCATTCGAGGAGCTAAAGAAGAGGCTAGTCACAACACCCATCATCGTTGCCCCCTACTAGGAGAAGCCATTAGAACTAATGTGTGATGCCAATGACTACACAGTGGAAGCAGTGCTAAGACAGCAAAAAGACAAACTAATACATCCAATCTGCTATGCCACTAGAATGCTGAGTGGAGCCCAGCTGAACTACACTATGACTGAGAATAAGATGTTGGATGTGATGTTTGCTTTCGATAAATTCAAGTCATACCTGATTGGCTCTAAGGTAATTATATACACTGATTATTCAGCTCTCAGGTACTTTATTGAAAAGAAGGAGTCAAAACCACGCCTGATTTGTTGGGTGCTGTTATTGCAAGAGTTTGACCTTGAAATTCGTAATCATAAGGGCAAAAAAATTCAAGTCGATGATCATCTATCACGACTTGGGAGCTGAAAATTCAAATAAGGTTAAGAAAATTCTTGAAACCTTTCCAGACGAGCAACTGCTCGCTACAAGTCTTGAGGAAGTGCCATGGTATGCAAACTTTGCAAACTACCTAGTATGTGGTATATTTCACTATGATCTTTCTTCTGTACAAAAGAAAAAGTTTTATCGTGACTGCCGCATGTATTATTGGGATGAACCTTATCTGTTTCGAATGTGTGTTGACAATATGATCCGGAGGTGTGTCCCCAAGATAGAACAATCTTCTGTTTTGTAGGCATCTCATGCATCAGCATATGGAGGGCATTTTGGAGGAGTCGGGATAGCTGTAAAAGTTCTAGAGGCTGGTTTCTTTTGGCCAACAGTGTGTAAAGATGCGCACCAATGGGTGAAGGGCTACGATGAATGTCAGCAAACCAGGAACATTTCCCATCACCATGAGATGCCCATGAACCCGATTCAAGAGGTGGAAGTATTTGATGTCTGTGGGATTGACATCATAGGACCATTCGTCAGCTCCTTTGGAAATAAGAACATACTTGTTGCTGTAGATTATGTGTCCAATAGGTAGAATCTGCAGCATTTCCCACTAATGATGCAAGAGTAGTGGTGGGATTTTTGAAGAAGAACATATTCACCCATTTTAGGACATCGATAGCTATTATCAGTGACAAAGGCACCAACTTCTGTAATCGAGCCTTCGAGAAGTTGCTCGCGAAGTATGATGTACGCCACAAGGTGGCAACAACTTATCATCCGCAGACCAGTGGCCAGGTAGAAGTGTCTAATAGAGAGATAAAGAGTGTATTGACCAAGACAGTGAACGCCACAAGAATTGATTGGGCGAAAAAGCTAGATGATGCACCTTGGGCTTATAAAACTGCTTTTAAAATACCAATTAGTATGTCACCATATAAGATAGTGTTCGGGAAGGTCTGCCACTTGCCAGTGGAACTTGAACATAAAACTTGGTGGGCACTGAAATAGTTGAACCTAGACATTGAGGATGCAGGCACAATGAGAATCACTGAATTGCATGAGCTTCACAAGTTTCGATACCTGGCTTTTGAGAGAAAAAGATTGTACAAGGAAAGAATGAATAAATTGCACGGCCAGAACATTGTTGAGCGATATTTCAGCCCCGGGGACATGGTACTGCTCTATTATTCAAGATTAAGGCTGTTCCTGGGTAAGCTTAAGTCACGATGGTCTGGTCCATTTCGAGTAGTTAAAGTATTCCCGTCAGTGGTTGTAGATATTTCCTCAGAGAAAGACTCTCACACATTTAGAGTCAACGAGAAGAGATTGAAGCTATACATAGGCATGAAAGAACCAAAGGAAGTGTCAGAGATCCACTTGACGGAACCTCAGAGGTTGAGCGAGCCTTAAATGTGCTTGTCTGCGTCGTGCTGCAATGTTAAATTAGGTGCTGCATGAGAGGTTGACTATTAAATTATTGTAATCATTGTGCCACGATATTAACTAAGATGCTGGTTTGGAGGCAACCCAACGATGACAGTTGTTGTTAATTGTGTGTTTTGGGAAGTGCTAACCAACACAGGTGATAATGGGCGGGTGATAAGGCCATCGGAAGTGGTAAGAACAGGTGAAAAACATGGGGAAAAAATTCGCCCAGGAGCGCGCCCGGACATATGGGCAAGTATTCTGCCTGGGCTAAAAAATATTAGCGCGCTACTGGCCGCGCTACTAGCACGATCATGCTAGTGGCCATGCATATTGCATTGTATTCTACCTGGGCTAGCGCGACCGCGCTTGTACCGCGCTAGTTAACCCCCAAAAAAGTTCATGACGAGTTTGGTGTTATAATTTTTTATTTATGTTAATTCCTTTTTTCCCTTAGTCTGTTAACCCCATATAATAACCCCCTCCCCCTTACTTCTATACCTAACGCCCCAAATTAAAATAAATCAGAAAACCATCCTCAACACTTCTTTTTCAATGATCCCCCTTCTCCTTCAACTCCCATCTTCTTCAAAATTCCTACCATCACTGTCCCAAGTCTCTTGACATATTCTACCCATACTCTATCTCTACATGTATGTGTTTTTCGCTCCATTTTTCCTTTTTATTTTATTTTTTTAATAGAATTTCATGGTTTTTTTAGTATTACATTTATGTAGTTGGTTTTCTCTGTTTTGAGTAGTAAAATTGGTAATATATGTTGTAGTGTTTGTGGGTGATGAAATTTGTGGAGTATTAATTTACTTGGTTTGTGATTTTGGAAGATATTATGGTGGGTTAAGGTTGTAATATGTGTGAAATGGAGTACGAGTGTAGAATGACAACAAGGTGTTTGTGTAAATGCCTTACATAATTGTGTCATTGTGACCACTTATGCGTGTGAAGTCTGAGTAACCGCATTGAATCATAATTTTGTGTTGGGTTGTGCTAATGTGCTCCCATTTTTCAAGTACTATGGCTCAATCTCGGAAACACCGCACCACATGTGCCTCTTCTAGCAGCCAAGCTGGCTCTTCCAGGGCACGCAGGGTAGCCTCTTCCTGCCCCTTTGATAGTAATAAATTTGGCTCTGCCAAGGCTCGGGATTGCTTTATGGATAGGCCTCTAAAAAGCCAATTCCGGAGAGGGAATTGACATAGTATCGGTCTAGCTACACTACCCTCACATGTAAATTGAGCTGGTGAGGCGGGGGTTGCAAACTTTCATTGATGAGTCGGGTGATGGAAATGTAATGGTTGCTAGAGAGTTTTACACCAATGTGAAGGAGCATGTCGATGGCATAGTCACGGTGCACCAAAAGGAGGTGAATGCCTTTTTTGAGGCTATACGGACGTCGTACAAGTTTCCCCCTCCCCTGTATCCGTGTTATGACTTTTATATGGGGTATGGCAGCAACTACGTGTATTGGAGAATATGGATGACAGAGTTCTTAAAGGACTAAGTCGAGAAAAAAAAGAAAAAGAAAAAAAAGGGAATATGGAGACTCTTCCTGATGACGGATCCTTTAGACAATTAGTACATCTAGAGAAAAGACCAAAAAGTTTTATTTTTATTTTTAGGTAGTGTAGTAACTCTCCCTTGGTTTTTCTTTGGGCCACAGTTCTTTTTCAAGGGTTTAGCTTAAACCGGGTGTAGGTTTGTAAGTTAATTTTCCTTTTGTTTTTAGTTAGGATTAATGGGATACAAGCTAAAATCGAAAGAGAAACCCTTAACATTGATACACCTAAACAAAATAGACACTAGAGTGTAATGCTTAGTCTCAATGGTTGATTCTTGCTAAAGTACCTTAAATTGTATATTTGTCACTGTCTTGAATACTCAGAAGAGAGTGTCCTGATAAGCCAATTTGGAGTGATTGAGTTATACTGTATTCGATGATTCACATTTGATGCCTAGAACTTTCCCCGTGAGTTTGCAAAGCAAAATAGTAGTTTTATTCAGTCTTAGAAGTGATATATGCATTTCTTTATTGAGCCAGAAATATAAAGTAAACTCACCTAAATGTAATACATCTTAGCCAACCCTGTTGAGCCTATAAGCTTATTTCTTTGGCAACCATATTATGAACCTTACCCAGTAATTTGAACGGACATATGTTTGAACCCCTTTACCTCCTATAAGCACTTGAGTGGTATTATAATTATGCAAAAGCAAAAGTGCGGGGTGGTGGTATGGTTTTTGAGTGGGACTATTGAAAGAGAGAAAAGGTGCAGCGTTTGGAAAAGTAAAAGAATAAGTATCACTGGAAGAAAAAAGAGTTAATGTAGTAATCAATAAGTGGTGGCTAATACAATTGCACCTAATGGTTTGGGATGTTGTAAATAAAAAGTGGTGGAGTAATTTTTTGACATAAGTATGGTTTTGAAGGCTAATGTAATTGTATTAAAAGTGCCTAGGAAGGTTCACTATATTCAAATATATCATACCCGTCTCTTAGTCTACATTACAATCAAGTGAAGTCCTATTGATCTTAGACTGAGTGGACTCGATAAGTAGAGTAGTACATTACGGTTAAGCCTATGGTACATCTTTGTGGCATGTGAATGTTCTTTTTGAGAGTGAGTAATTTTTGTTTATCTAAGTTCCTAATTGTTCTTGAAGTTAATATTTGTTGAACTACTCTCTTGTGTGATGTGGGGGCATGTG
The DNA here is from genome assembly GCA_032618575.1 of Nicotiana noctiflora. NCBI lineage: Eukaryota > Viridiplantae > Streptophyta > Magnoliopsida > Solanales > Solanaceae > Nicotiana > Nicotiana noctiflora. Next base: position 203,773 of record JASVEL010012143.1, read on the forward strand.
ATTCACGAAGGAAAGGCAAGTCTTGACTTTTGTGTTGAGTAATTTGAGTGAGTATGAATAATGCACGGCACGTGAGAGTCGACTTCTGAGGAGAAAATTATTCACTACTAGGCGGAACTTATGTGATTTGTTCTTGGTGTGATGCGTTAGGGAATAATGCTTAGTGAAGGAACCTATATAGAGTGTGGTAGATTGCTAGAGGATTAGCAATGATTTATGTTTGGAGTATTGATAATAGGCTACATTTATGTAATTTGGCGATTTTTTATGCCCCGGCTTGATTATGTTTCATTGTGATAATATAGTTAAATGATGATAAATTGGCTCTAATTATGAAATTCACACATTGCAGGAGTGAGAAGCATGTATGAGGACTTAAAGCTATGATTGGAGCTAAACTTGTCACGACCCGAACTGGAGGACCATGACTAGCACCCGACCATACTTGCCGAGCACCAACATACATTTTATCTAACCTTCTTTATTATCTTTTAGGGCTAACGAGACCAATATAAATGGTAGACATGGATCATGGGCAACCAACAATAAAATATGATTGCATGAACCTACATAACATGGGATGACCAGACAATCAAGAAACTATATACATATGGTACAAGCTACCATGCTAAAATGAAAAACTATACAACAAAAACCAGCCGACAAGGCATACCAAACTATACATGAGTCGACACTTGTCTATGAGCCTCTAAAGGAACATAAGTGCTGCAACATAGCTGGAACAGGGCCCCGACATACCCATAATGTCTATAACAAAAATGCATACCAAGACCAAGGCAAGTCCGGAGAAGGGATCTCGCCAATCACCGCTGAATTGGACAACCTACTGTGATGGGGGAGCTGCATCTGCCTGTCTATCAGGACCTGCAGCACGACATGCATCGTCCACAAATAAAAGGACGTCGGTACGAATAAAGTACTGAGTATGTAAGGCAGAGAACCATAAATACGAACAGTAATGTAAGCAGGGATAGAGAATATACAACCTGTAACATCTGAGTACCTCTGAGGGCTACTGACATGAAATGCATGATACATATGTATAAATACATAATCTTTAAAACATACGCCTCTGTGGGCATCATCATCATCATCATATCGTACCCGGCCGTAATAGGCTCGGTAAAAACATACCTGGCCATTATAAGGCTCGGTAGAATCGTACCCGGCCAGTGGAGCTCGGTAAAACCCAACTGATCAGTGGTTGCACAATAGGTGCCGCACCCGGCCGACTATAGCGCGGCTCGGTAGAGTAAAATAGATACATATATATAATGCATGCTCGACTCATGGAAACACCTTGTAGACCTTTCGGAGTGACGTAAGGTCGGTATCCTATGTACACCTTATTAGGACTAACTCTTCACTATGAACCTTATAGGAATCAGGAAGTACCAACAAGATTGATAACATAAGAATAAGAGAAGCAACATCAACATCAATTGTTCCATAAGAGGGAAAACAATGTAAGTACTGCTTAGCTTCTAAGAATAGAGTATCTTTGGAAGCTCGTTCATTACATTATGCTAATCGGAGTCGTGCAAAAGAAGGAAATGGATAGCCACACATACCTTGTATATACTGCCACAACCTCAAGCTATTCAAACATCACGACTCCTTAGTCTACAATAGGAGAAATGACACTATCATTAACGTTTAAGCGTCGCAACTATTATGTAATCACAACCTATTTTGTGATGAAACGGACAGCACCTCCCCTATATATATGACTTCACACCATTCAAAACAATCACCAAACAGCCTAAACAACATCAATAATAAACATATTGAGCCTCCCAAAACAGTCCACACACAACCTAATCACATCATACATATGACAGCCACTATAGTCGTATCAAATGACCCAAAAATATTACGAAGAACTAGCAGACCACAACCCAACATATATATGGTGTTTCTCCACACCCTGCCTCCTCCAAAACTCCACAAAACAGTAATAAAAACGCAGCCCAACAACAACACAAAACAGTCCACAAAACAGTCCGCTACAGGTGAATAACTTGAACTCACGGCTTCCGATCACCGTACCGTGAGTTCTTACATGTATATAACGAATTACCATGAATTTACAGCAGAATAAATGTATGAAATATAGCAGTAAACTCACCTTAGTTGTTGGATAACTCAGCCTTTAACTTGGTTCTTCAAACTCTAGTGTTTACCCCCAATTTGAACTTGAAAGAGAGGGAAAATCAATTAGGGTTTGTGGATAATTTTTGGGAGGAAGTTTGTAGAGTTTTAGGTCTGGTTATTTGTGAAATATAAAGAGGGATATATTGCAGAAGATAAGCCTTTTAATGGGCTCCTTTTCTGACCCGAAATTTCCTCTTTTGGGCCGACATTTAACCAAGTAGCTGACTCACCTACTTGCACCTAGCAGCTTGTGCAGGCTCACGAAAATGTCTATATCTCTCTATCCCAATATCGTATTGCTAAACCGTTTAATGCGTTGGAAACTAGACTCATAGATCTTCAATTTGGTGGGTAGATCACCCCGTAATTCCAAGTATATTGGGATAAAGACTTAATAATATTTGACCTAAAGTTTAGGTAAAACTATGAACCTAAGTTGCAACAACGTTTGTCGACTTTTGTTTCATAACTCGTTTGACTTCAAGAATTATGATACGGATATTATATGATTCAAATACCTTAAATCATGACCTCCTAAGTATACTAAGCATCTATAGGTTTACCCAAAAGTATGAGTTACAACATCCTTGATTCGTTTAACTTCTAATACTTGTTAATCACCCTTATGCACCATTGTATCACTTAAGATTAATCGGATTAACTTCTTATCATCTCAAGGATAATTCCTTCTTGGATTTGTGTTATCTAACTTATGGAATGAACTAATGTGTATGGATATGGGTTGTAACACCCTCCCCCCTTAGGAACATTCGTCCTCGAATGTAAGGGTTTATGGGGAGTCCAAATCATCATGGATTCCAACGGAAATATTTGGTCAATTTTCCCCTATAAAATGGTCACTAGCAAAATTTGCAAGCAGTGAAGCTCAAAGTATGACCACACAAGGCTACACTAAGCATTATGGACATGGACATTATTTACATATCACCACTTTGTATTAAGGAAGAGAGTTCTCAAGTTATCGCTTACCTCATAAAGCCATTTCACCTTTATAATGTATCTTGCGTTCCACCAACATCCTTGTTATCATCATTCCGGAATAGGTAAGGGTATTTAGACTTCATCTCTTCTTCCGCTTCCCATGTCATTTCTTTCATATTCTTGTTCCTCCACAATACTTTGACGGAAGCTACATCTTTTGTTCTCGGCTTGCGGACTTGTCGATCTAATATAGCCACTGGCACTTCTTCATATGATAGATCCTCTGTAACTTGAACATCTTTGATAGGGACAACTCGAGAAGGGTCTCCAATACATTTCCTCAACATAGATACATGGAATACCGGGTGGACAAATTCTAATTCGGATGGCAATTCTAACTCATAAGCAACTTGTCCAATTCGTTGAAGAATTTTATACGGACCGATATACCTTGGACTCAGCTTACCTTTCTTCCCAAAACGCATAACACCCTTCATTGGTGAAATCCTCAAGAAAACCCAATCACCAATCTCAAACTCTAGATCACGATGTCAGACATCAGAATAAGACTTTTGCCTGCTTTGTACCGTCCTCAATCGTTCCTGTATCACTTTCACCTTCTTAATGGCTTGGTGAATCAAATCTGGCCCATATAATTCTGTTTCACCGACTTCGAACCATCCTACTGGTGATCTACATCTCCTCCCATATAGTGCCTCATATGGGGCCATTTTAAAACTGGAATGGTAGCTATTATTGTAGGCAAATTCTATGAGTGGAAGATGGTCATCCCAATTTCCCTTAAAATCTAGAACACATGCTCGTAGCATATCTTCCAATGTCCGAATGGTACGTTCAGCCTGTCCGTCAGTCTGCGGATGAAATGCAGTGCTGAGATTCACCCGTGTGCCTAAACCTTTCTGAAAAGACCTCCAAAAGTTAGCCGTAAATTGAGCTCCTCGATCTGATATAATAGATACCCGCACACCATGAAGCCTAACAATCTCCTTGATATACAACTTCGCATAATCTTCAGCCGAGTAAGTTGTCTTAACTGGCAGAACATGAGCACATTTTGTAAGTCGATCAACTATCACCCAGATAGAGTCAAACTTATGATAAGATCAAGGTAATCCAATAACGAAGTCCATATTAATCACCTCCCATTTCCAGGTCGGAATTTCTATATTCTGAAGCAATCCACCGGGTTTCTGATGTTCTATCTTTACTTGTTGACAATTGGGACACTGGGCTACAAATTCTGCAATAGACTTTTTCATGTTATCCCACCAATATTGCTCCTTGACATCATGATACATCTTTGTTGAGCCCAGGATGGATGGAATATCGGGATTGATGAATTTCATTCATAATCTTTTCTCGCAACCCTGCTACATTCGGCACACATAATCGGCCCTGGTATCTCAGTGCCCCATCTCCTCCGATCTCAAAAGCCGTAATTTTACACTGCTGAATGTTCTCTCTCAATCGTAGTAAGATAGGATCTTCATATTGCCGTGCTTTTACCTCGGCTACCAAAGATGATTCTGATGTATTCTGTACAGTAACACTTCCGTCATCAGAGTCTAACAATCCGATTCTCATATTGGCTAGCTGATGAAGCTCTTTAGTCAACCCCCATCTACCTGTATCAATATGTACTAAGCTTCCCATTGACTTACGGCTGAGAGCATCTGCCACAACATTGGCTTTACCGGGATGATACAATATCTCGACGTCGTAGTCTTTTAGTAATTCAAGCCACCTACGCTGCCTCAAATTCAACTCTTTCTGCTTGAAGATGTATTGTAGACTCTTGTGATCTGTGTAGATGTCAACATGGACGCCGTATAAGTAGTGCCGCCATATCTTCAAAGCATATATTACTGCAGCCAATTCCAAATCATGGGTTGGATAATTCTTTTCATGCTTCTTCAATTGTCTTGATGCATATGAAATCACCTTCCCATGCTGCATTAACACGCACCCCAAGCCTATACCTGAGGCATCACAATATACCACATATCCTTCTGTTCCTTCAGGGAGAGTGAGCACCAGTGCGGATGTCAATCGATCCTTCAGCTCCTGAAAACTACGTTCACAAGTGTTAGACCACTGGAACTTGGTAGCTTTCTGTGTTAACTTATTCAATGGTGCTGATATAGAGGAAAACCCTTCTACAAACCGCCTATAATATCCTCTTAGCCCTAGGAAGCTACGAACTTCTGATGGTGTTGTAGGTCTCGGCCAATTCTTTACTGCATCAATCTTCCGAGTGTCGACACTAATACCCTCGTCAGATATCACATGGCCAAGGAATGCTACTGAGTTCAGCCAGAATTCACATTTGGCGAGCTTAGCATATAACTTATGATCCTGAAGCATCTGTAATACTATCCGCAAGTGGCTCGCATGTTCCTCCTCCGAACGAGAATACACCAGAATGTCATCAATGAATACCATCACGAACACATCAAGATAGGGCCTGAATACGGTATTCATGAGATCCATAAAAGCTGCTGGGGCATTTGTTAGCCCGAACGACATCACCAAGAACTCAAAGTGTCCATATCTTGTCCGAAAGGCCGTCTTTGGAATATCCTTCTCCTTAACCCTTACCTGATGATACCCTGAACGTAAGTCAATCTTGGAGAAATACTTGGCACCCTGGAGTTGGTCAAACAGGTTGTCAATTCTTGGAAGTGGATACTTGTTCTTTATAGTAAACTTATTCAACTGCCGATAGTCGATACACATCCGTAATGACCCATCTTTCTTCCGCACGAATAGGACTGGCGCACCCCAAGGTGAAGTGCTAGGCCTAATGAAGCCCTTATCTAGCAAGTCCTTTAACTGCGCCTTCAACTCTCGCAGCTCTGCCGGGGCCATTCTGTATGGAGGGATAGAGATCGGTTGAGTGTCAGGCAACACATCAATGCTAAACTCAATCTCCCTTTCTGGAGGAAGGCCTGGGAGTTCATTTGGGAAAACATCTGGAAATTCATTGACCACGGGGATAGATTATAGAGTAGGCAGCTTCGCCTCAGCATCCCTAACGCGAACAAGATGATAAATGTAACCTTTTGAGATCATTTTCCTTGCCTTAAGATAGGAAATAAACCTACCTTTCGATGTAGCAATGTTCCCCTTCCATTCAATGACGGGTTCACCAGGAAATTGAAACTTAACCATCTTCATACGACGGTCAACATTTTCATAGCGTGAGGCCAACCAGTCCATTCCCAGTATCACATCAAAAATCAACCATTTCTAACTCAAATAAATCTGCCGAGGTTTGACGACTACAAATCATCACAGTGCAACCTCTATATACCTTTCTAGCAATCACAGAATCTCCTATTGGAGTAGATACCGCAAGGGGTTTACTTATCAATTCAGGTTCAATGCCAAACTTATTAGCCACAAAGGGTGTAACATATGATAATGTAGATCTCGGATCAATCAACGCATATACATCATAAGAAAACACAGATAATATACCTGTAACAACATCTGGAGACGATTCGAGATCCTGTCTACCTACTAGAGCATATGTTCAATTTTGAGCACCACTCGAACTCGGTCCTGCACCTCTACCTCTACCACGACCTGTCGACTGCTGAAAACCCCGTGCTGGAGGTCGAACTGATGAGGAAGAACCAGACACAGATCTAGTCGGCTGAGCCATACCATCACCTCCCCTGTTAGGACAATCCCTCATCATATGGCCAGGCTGTCCGCAAGAATAACACGCATCAGAACCTCGACGGCACAGTCCAAAGTGGGCCTTGCCGCACTGATCACAATGTGGTGTTGGGGGTTTCGTCTGACTAGTATCCCTGTGATGTTGCGATCCAGATGCCTGCGAACTCTGACCTGGACCAGAATAGGATCGATCATATCGAGGCCTCCGAAACTGTGGAGGAGCACTAGCTACAGATGGCGCCGAACTCCTCGAAGACTGGGGCCTGGCGCTGCCTCTGAAGTCATCAGAATACCTTGCAAATCTCGCCCTCTTATGCTGGCCCCTATCCTGCTCCCTATCTCCCCTCTGCTGGCGCTTACGATCCTCTAGGGTCTGAGCATAAGCTTGAATACGGGAAATATCCATGCCTTCTACCAAAGGAGGCTGTCATACACTCATTTATCAGATGGGGTCCCAACCCGTTCACGAACAAATGCACCCTATCACTCATCTCGGCCACCATATGGGGAGCATACCTTGCTAAAGAATCAAACCGCATGCTATACTCTCGCACAGTTAAATTACCTTGTCTAAGGTTCAAGAACTTATCAGCTCTAGCTCGTCGTATCTCAACTGGCAAATAGTGACGAAGAAAGGCCTCAGAAAAATCCTTCCACACAGCTGGAGGAGCGTTCGGACCCCTGGATCTCTCCCGACTATCATACCAAAGAACCGCTAAATCCCGTAGCCGATAAGAAGCCAATTCTACTGCCTCTGTATCACTAACATGCATAACCCGTAGTGTACGATGAACCTGGTCAATAAAAGTCTGCGGATCCTCCTTGGGGTCTGATCCGGTAAACACCGGAGGGTCTAAATTAATAAAATCACGAACTCTTGTACTAACTGGTTATCAGCAGCACCTATATTCTGCCTCTGAGCCTGAGCCGCTACCAAGCTAGTCAATAATTGCAAAGCACTCCACATATCCTGGTCTGTAGTGCCAGACCGAGGAACTGGAGGTGCTGGGTTCCTCCTAATATCATCTGGAGGAGAAGGAGTAGATAAGGTATGAGATGGCATCTCACTCCGAGCCTCACTTTGGCCTACTCTGGCTTGGGGCACCTGACTGGTACCCTCTCCCCCAGCTGTATCAAGCCGTCTACTAATTGTTTGTTTCCTAGTCGAAGGCATTGCTGAAAGAAAACAAGGTGAATATTAGAGACGAACACTTACGACTCAACTCTATGCACGATCTAGATTCGGGAAGAAGGTAACAACCCTAGATGTCATGTAGCCTCCTGATTATAAATGTGGCGCGCTACACATCCATAATCAAGACTCTACTAGACATGGCTCATAGACAATCCCTAGGACAGACTTGCTCTGATACCAAGTTTGTCACGACCCGAACTGGAGGACCATGACTAGCACCCGACCATACTTGTCGAGCACCAACGTACATTTTATCTAACCTTCTTTATTATCTTTTAGGGCTAACGAGACCAATATAAATGGTAGACATGGATCATTGGCAACCAACAATAAAATATGATTGCATGAACCTACATAACATGGGAAGACCAGACAATCAAGAAACTATATACATATGGTACAAGCTACCACGCTAAAATGAAAGACTATACAACAAAAACCAGCCGACAAGGCATACCAAACTATACATGAGTCGACACTTGTCTATGAGCCTCTAAAGGAACGTAAGTGCTGCAACATAGCCGGAACAGGGCCCCGACATACCCATAATGTCTATAATAAAAATGCATACCAAGACCAAGGCAAGTCCGGAGAAGGGATCTCGCCAATCACCGCCGAACTAGACAACCTACTGTGATGGGGGAGCTGCACCTGCCTATCTATTAGGACCTGCAGCACGACATGCAGTGTCCACAAACAAAAGGACGTCAGTATGAATAAAGTACTGAGTATGTAAGGCAGAGAACCCTAAATACGAACAATAATGTAAGGAGGGATAGAGAATATACAACCTGTAACATCTGAGTACCTCTGAGGGCTACTGACATGAAATGCGTGATACATATGTATAAATACATAATCTTTCAAAACATATGCCTCTGTGGGCATCATCATCATCATATCGTACCCGGCCGTAATAGGCTCGGTAAAAACATACCCGGCCATTATAAGGCTCGGTAGAATCGTACCCGGCCACGTGGAGCTCGGTAAAATCCAACTGATCAGTGGTTGCACAATAGGTGCCGTACCCGGCCGACTATAGCGCGGCTCGGTAGAGTAAAATAGATACATATATGTAATGCATGCTCGACTCATGGAAACACCTTGTAGACCTTTCGGAGTGACGTAAGGTCGGTATCCTATGTACACCTTATTAGGACTAACTCTTCACTATGAACCTTATAGGAATCGGGAAGTACCAACAAGATTGATAACATAAGAATAAGAGAAGCAACATCGACATCTATTGTTCCATAAAAGGGGAAACAATGTAAGTACTGCTTAGCTTCTAAGAATAGAGTATCTTTGGAAGCTCGTTCATTACATTATGCTAATCGAAGTCGTGCAAAAGAAGGAAAGGGATAGCCACACATACCTTGTATATACTGCCACAACCTCAAGCTATTCAAACATCACGACTCCTTAGTCTACAATAGGAGAAATGACACTATCATTAACGTTTAAGCATCACAACTATTATGTAATCACAACCTATTTTGTGATGAAACGGACAACACCTCCCCTATATATATGACTTCACACCATTCAAAACAATCACCAAACAGCCTAAACAACATCAATAATAAACATATTGAGCCTCCCAAAACAGTCCACACACAACCTAATCACATCATACATATGATGGCCACTATAGTCGTATCAAACGACCCAAAAATATTACGAAGAACTAGCAGACCACAACCCAACATATATATGGTGTTTCTCCACACCCTGCCTCCTCCAAAACTCCACAAAACAGTAATAAAAATGCAGCCCAACAGCAACACAAAACAGTCCACAAAACAGTCCGCTACAAGTGAATAACTTGAACTCACGGCTTCCGATCACCGTCCCGTGAGTTCTTACATGTATATAACGAATTACCATGAATTTACAGCAGAATAAATGTATGAAATATAGCAGTAAACTCACCTTAGTTGTTGGATAACTCAGCCTTTAACTTGGTTCTTCAAACTCTAGTGTTTACCCCCAATTTGAACTTGAAAGAGAGGAAAAATCAATTAGGGTTTGTGGATAATTTTTGGGAGGAAGTTTGCAGAGTTTTAGGTCTGGTTATTTGTGAAATATAAAGAGGGATATATTGCATAAGATAAGCCTTTTAATGGGCTCCTTTTCTGACCCGAAATTCCCTCTTTTGGGCCGACATTTAACCAAGTAGCTGACTCACCTACTTGCACCTAGCAGCTTGTGCAGTCTCACGAAAATGTCTATATCTCTCTATCCCAATGTCGTATTGCTAAACCGTTTGATGCGTTGGAAACTAGACTCATAGATCTTCAATTTTGTGGGTAGATCACCCCGTAATTCCAAGTATATTGGGAGAAAGACTTAATAACATTTGACCTAAAGTTTAGGTGAAATTATGAACCTAAGTTGCAACAACTTTTGTCGACTTTTGTTTCATAACTCGTTTGACTTCAAGAATTATGATACGGATATTATATGATTCAAATACCTTAAATCATGACCTTATAAGTATACTAAGCATCTATAGGTTTACCCAAAAGTACGAGTTACAGCATCCTTGATTCGTTTAACTTCTAATACTTGTTAATCACCCTTATGCACCCTTGTATCACTTAAGATTAATCGGATTAACTTCTTATCATCTCAAGGATAATTCCTTCTTGGATTTGTGTTATCTAACTTATGGAATGAACTAATGTGTGTGGATATGGGTTGTAACAAAACTGAAGCAAGAAAAGCCCCTAGGAGCTGAGTACGCGGAAGACCAGAAAAAAGAAGATATGACATGAAGACTTTGATTAGCGCGACCCCGCTAGCCCAAATGGTCTAGGTAGAATGATAGGGAATATGCGAGGTCACTAGCGCGTCCATTAGCGCGACTGTGCTATCCCAGTTCTGGAAAGTAAGTTTCAGGGGTAAACTTGGAAGTTCAGGGTTAAATCCACTTAACATGTAGAAGGTCTAGCTCGCCTAAAGATTCATTATCAAGGTTTCCATAACTTAGTTCAAGGCAGGAGAGGGAAGAGGCAAAGAGGATAATTCAACATCGAATTTTTCCTTTCTCCCATTTGTTTTTACGATTTATGATTACTTTGAATATTGATATGATGAACACTAGTATGAGAAGCTAAATATTTAGTCTAATATTTTGATGGAACCTATTGAAGGATGAACTTCTTATTATGGTAATATAGTTTGCCCGGTTTAATATCTATTTGTTCAACTATGTTCTTATTATAGTAAACTGATGGGATCCTCAATTAATTGTGTCTATTTAGTGTGCATAACTCGGGAGAGACTGCATAGTTAGGTCAATTTTTGAACAAAACTACTCCTAAAGTATATGAGAGATCAATAACTGAGGGTTTAAAGGAGGGATTAGGGCTAACGAAGTCTTGGGTGGAATCTAAAGTGAGATGTAATAAATAAAGCCAGCTGGTGTAACTCGGGAGAGTACGTCTAGTAAATTATCGTGATTACTCTAAAAGAGATTGGGGTGATCAAAGTGCTCATGATTGATAGAGATAACCGGAAGGGATTCCATCACTAGGTGAAATTATAACCTTAGTACCTTCTCTTAATTGTTTACAACTTAATCATAGTTAATTTTCAGTTGCTTATTTACATTAATTCTTAGTTGGTAGTAACATCCTCAATAGTTATTCAGAAAGTTTTGGGAAGTTGATTACATAGAATTTTGTAAGTCTAACGAGAGTAATTGATAGGTTAATTTCTTGTGGGTTTGACTATGAGCTAAATACTCAGATTATATTTGCAATGTCCGCGTGTCCTTTTTATAAGGTATATTTGGGCGTGATCAATACGACATCTGTATAAAAAGATATAAGCATTAAAAGAAGAGTCAATGCTAGGGTGCCAAGTAGCACCTTTTTTACCTTTCAAAAGTGGATATTTATATCACTTATGTTGTCTCTTTCTTTATATTTCTGAGACCACAACCAAAATAGGATCATAAACTTACCATTAAGCTCTCTGCAAGGGTTTCAAATAAGATTAACATCCCGAGTACCAAATTAAGAAGCGATAACATTAGAATGATCCCTATGACATAAGTATCGCTATATCGTCTCTATTTTTCTTTGTAGTTTTAGTTTTGGAAGGTACTTCATAGCTAAGAAAATGCTTACTTTATGTATATAAAATTTTAAATATCAAAAAAATTTGATAAATTTATTTCCTAATATTTAGAATTAATGGGATGGTGATCGGAAGTCATGAGTTCGAGTTATTCAACTTGTAGTGGACTATTTTGCGGGATGTTTCGTGTTATTTTGGGGCTGTCTATTTTACTACTGTTTAATAGACTTTGGTATGAGAAAAGGTGTGGAGGAACACCACATAATGGAAAAATAATGGGTTAGTCATTCTTTGTAACATGTTCGGGTCGTTTAGCACTATTATAATTGTCATTTTGTGTATGAAGTGATTTGGGTGTGTTGGACTATTTTATTGTATTTGTGATGGATATAAGTTGAAAATGATGTATATATGTTGTCATGGCTGAAAATGGGAAAAATAACTTGATTATGATATAGTTTATGTTGTTATGCATGTCTATATATTTATCAAGTGAATTGGTGAAAGAAACGTATGAAACTTGAGATTGGAAATTAATATTAGCTAAGTCACTTCTATGGTGTTGTATTGCCTACAAGGATTGTTATAAGCTAAATGTAACTCTGATTTCGACTTGAAACTATTGTAGAGGTATGTATATTGTGTTCTTGTATGTGCTTAAAGTTATCTTGTTATTGATTAAGTTAAATGGATGAACTAGACATGAACTAGTAAATAAAGTTGTTAATTGAGTATAATTAGAGTTGTGCATTATTTTATTTGTTATAAATATATGGTATAAGGCTGAAATAATTGATTATTGACTTCATTATCATGTTAATGATATTGTTAAGTTAAATTAAGAGGTCTATAAGGGGTGATATGGGGTAAACATGTTTCAATTGGAACTTGTCGTCGTCGTGAAGTAGTTGTGACTTCTTGTTGTTATATGGTATCTTGTTATTGATAATTACGTATTGTTGGATTGCTCTAGCCATTGTTGTTGGTATATGGTATTGAAGGAGGCTCTTGTTACAGGGGCGATGCTGCCTAAATTTACATAAATGAGTTACTAGTTTAAGTTGCAGACTTAGCCTTTACTCAACACTGATTTTGAATCTCTTTGCGCTATGATAGATTGAGTTGAGTCATTCGAATAATTGCTTAGAAGGTATTAAGCACTCAATGTAGTTAAGGTATGTTAAGGCTATACCTTCTTTTATTTGGCATGATCCATATGATACAAACAAAACAAGCAGAGGGGCACTTTCACAAATGACTTTATTCTCAGAAGTACCAGGGGTGCCTATGTTCTTGATTTTCTATATGTCCTATTATTATATTGTCTATTCAATGGGTCTCAGAAAATACGTACGTTGATAAATTTTATTTCATGATATTAATCGAAGGCATAATGATCTTATTACATTTCGAGAGATCTTATTGGCTTACTTTATTATGCATCGCATTCATTTTTACATGAACATTGACCCACGATCAGGTGTAATTATATGAGCGTATACTATATGAATATGGGGTATGGGAAAAAGTTATGGTGTTATATACGCACCACCACCTGATCAGCTTAACATTGATGATTTCACCCACAATGACCGAGATGATATGATGGGATGCCCTTTGAGGCTTGATGATGATATATACACATATGCATGACATTGTAATTATTTCATGATTCACAGAGCTATTCATACTTACAGGTTGAGTCTTTTACTTCATATTTCTTTTATGTCTATTATATACTCTATTCATACCTTACATACTCGGTACTGTATTTGCACTGAGGTTCCTTTTGACTGGGGAACTACATTTCATGCCCGCAGGTCCCGATAAATAGGTTGACAATCCTCCAAGTAGGCTATCAGCTCATCGGAAGGTGTTGGTGCACTCCATTTGCCATGGAGTTGTCTATTTAGTTAGTATGATTTAAACATGTATTGATTGGTATGACGGGGACCTGTCCCGACCATTATGATATTTATGTACTCTTAGAGGCTCGTAAATAGATGTCATGCATACGGATAATTGTATGGCATTTTCGGGCTATGTTTTGAGTATACAAATTATCATGTCGGCCTTATAGACCCATATATCACGTGTATAAATTTCTATATCATGTTGGGTCGTCTTATGTCTAGTATTCCCTTATATTTTATTTTGGTTATTTTATGATGGCCCTTCTCTCCCATTTACCCATGATGGTATGATAAAAAATATATGTTACATTGATACTCGGTTGAGTAAGGCACCGAATACCGGTCGCGACTCTGCGTTTGGATCATGACAAATTTAAGACTTTATAAATATTTGTTTGTTTGTACGTTCATTCTGTCTCTGATATTTATTGTTCTTCCTACTATTTTTAAAGCAATCAATATAACTTGAACTAAAATCCAAATTAACTCATTTAGATGTTAACATCTTTGTCTTATTTAAATAAATACATTAATTGTTGATTATCAGTGTTGGATTTTTTAATATATTTAATTAATATATTAAATATTTAAAAGAGGATGAATAGGAAATAGAGGGAATGAAATTTTTGAGTAAAATTTTAAGTTCCCCCTCCTTGGTAAATAGGCATTATCCCATATTGGAAGAGGAAGATGTTTTTAATAGGTATATAAGCAATTGATCTTCTTCTAGCTCTTAAAGAGTTGAGAAGAAAACAAGCCTCACGCCATCGTCGTCGTCGCTCGCTCGGCTTCGGCTACGGCTATGGCTACGGCTATGACTTCGGCTTCGAATTTGGATTTGGATTTGGTCAAATGATCGATTGATTGATTAAATTTTGGACCAAATTTATTTATTTATAGTAAAATATTAACAGAAATGTTATTAAATATTTATTTTAATAACATAATATCAATATTAAATAAATATTAATATTAAATCCTTATTTCAGTGTTGTATTTTTGTAACAGAAAATTAAATACCTATCAATTTTCCCTCTTTATTGTTGAGTAAATAGCCATTTATGCAATGATATTTATGCTGTGGCGGTTTTGCAGAAACAACCATTCTGAAGAGTTGCACCTCTTCATATTTCAGCCAACTTTGGTTATAAATACAATACTATTCTGCTCAGAATTTTACTATGAATTTTCTGAGTTTCTCCTCCTTTCTTCTGCATATTTTCACTACAAAGAAAGCAAAAATTAAGTGTGATTTGCTACTCAACTTTGTGTTCGCTGAAACACTGGGGTTTGAAGTACCACTATACGAGTGTGTAATTCGTTCTATTCTTGGAGGAAATAATCCATAACCTTGGGTATTAGGAGGGGATTAAACTCCTTAAAGAAACAATGTGAATTCAATGGGCTCGAATTATTTTTTTTCATTTCTGTTTATGCATATTTTTGTTTGTATTTATTTATATTTCCAGAATTATTTTATAAATACAGTCTACTAACAAGCTTAAGGAATTTAAAATATTTCTATATTTGTTATTACTGTTTCTGGAAGAGCAAAACCTTTGTGGTTTTGTACTCTATTAAAATCTATGTGATTTTAACAGTTGTGTCATTCTTTACAGAAATGACTAATGAGAATGAGAATCAAGCTGTTCCAATGGTGATTGCTAACGCCTCAACAAGCCGAACGACTCCGAGAGCATTGGCACCGGCGGAGAAACCCAAAAATGTTTTCGGGATTGATTTCAAGCGATGGCAACAAAAGGTATTCTTCTATTTGATTACTCTAAGTCTCCAGAAGTTCATCAAGGAAGATGTTTATGTGTTGTCCGATGAAGCTCCAGAAACTGAACGCTTTCTCGTGATTGAGGCGTGGAAGCATTCAGATTTTTTATGCAACAATTATATTCTGAGTGGGCTGAAAGATGCTTTGTATAACGTCTATAGTGGCGTAAAAACGTCAAAGGAACTGTGGACTGCGCTTGAAAAGAAATACAAAACTGAAGATTCCGGGTTAAAAAAGTTTGTTGCTGCAAAGTTTTTGGACTATAAAATGGTAGATAGCAAGTCTGTTACTACCCAAGTACAGGAATTTCAAGTGATCATTCACGATCTCCTTACTAAAGTTCTTGTTATCAATGAAGCATTCCAAGTAGCAGCAATGATTGAGAAGTTACCTCCTTTGTGGAGGGACTTCAAAAACTACATGAAACACAAACACAAGGAGATGTCCTTTGAAGATTTCATTGTTCGGTTGAGAATCGAATAGGACAATAAAGCTGCTGAAAATAGAGGCCGTGGAAACTCAACAATAATGAGAGCAAAAATTGTTGAAGAGAACAAAAAGAGGAAGAAGGCTTCTGGACCGAAATACAACCCAAGCAAAAAGCGGTTCATTAGAAACTGCTACAACTGTGGAAAAACCGAACATAAGTCTACGGAGTGCCGTGCTCCAAAGAAAGACAAGGAGAAGGGTCAAGCGAACATGGTTGAAAAGCATGATGATGTTGATGACTTATGTGCCATGCTTTCCGAATGCAACTTGGTGGGCAATCCTAAAAAGTGGTGGATTAATTCTGGAGCCACTCGTCATGTTTGTGTTGTTATAGAAGAGTTTGCTACTTATGCTCCTGTTGGACCCGATGAGACGATTTCTATGGGAAATGCTTCAAAGTTCAAGATTGAAGAATGTGAGAAGATATTTCTCAAAATGACTTCCGGCAAAGTGGTGACTTTGAACAACGTCCTTCATGTTTCCGAGATTAGGAAGAACTTGGTCTCTACTGGACCTCTTGTTAAGAATGATTTTAAATGTGTTTTTGTTTCCGATAAGGTTGTAATAAGTAAGAATGAAATGTTTGTAGGAAAATGTTACCTCACTGAGGGCCTTTTCAAGCTGAATGTAATGGTGGTTGAAATAATAATAAAATTTCAGCTTCGTCTTACTTACTTGAGTCAAATGAATTGTGGCATACACGTTTGGGTCATATCAATTATAAAACCTTACGGAAAATGATAATTTGGAAGTATTGCCTAAATTTGAATGTGACAAATCAAAATGTCAAGTATGTGTGGAATCGAAGTATGTTAAACATCCTTATAAGTTGATTGAAAGAAATTCAAATAATTTAGACTTAATTGACACAGATATTTGTGACATGAAGTCAATACCATCTCGCGGTGGAAAGAAGTATTTCATAACTGTTATTGATGATAGTACTCGATATTGCTATGTTTACTTACTTAATAGTAAAGATGAAGCAATAGACGTATTCAAGCACTACAAAAATGAAGTTGAAACTCAACTTAACAAGAAAATCAAAATGATAAGAAGTGATATGGGTGGTGAATATGAATATCCTTTTGAATAAATATGTTTAGAATATAGAATTATTCATCAAACAATGACCCTTACACGCCCCAATCCAATGGTATTGCAGAAAGAAAGAATCACTCATTAAAGGAGATGATGAACACATTATTGACGAGTTCTGGTTTGCCACAGAACTTGTTGGGGAAAGCCTTTATTACGGATAACCAAATATTAAATCGAGTACCCCATAGCAAAACACAATCTATTCCATATAAAAAATGAAAAGGAAGGAAGCCAAACTTGTATTATTTTAAAGTGTGGGGGTGATTGGCAAAAGTGCAAGTTCCTAAACCCAAAAGGGTAAAAATAAGACTGAAAACCGTTGATTGTATTTTCATAGGATATGCGACTTATAGTAAAGCATATCGATTCCTGGTTCATAAATAAAAAAATCCCGACATTCATAATAGTACGGTTATAGAATCAGATAATGCTGAGTTCTTTGAAAATATATATCCGTATAAAAAGGATGTGAGTCGATTAGCGAAGGATATAAACAACCTCGAAAAGAAGCAAAATAAAGTACACTTAACCAGGAGGATCCAAGGCGTAGTAAACGTCAAAGAACGTCTACTTCATTTGGACCAGATTTTGTGACTTTCTAATTGGAAAATGAGCCTCAAACATTTGTAGAAGCTATGTTTTCTTCGAAATCATTGTTATGGAAAGAGGCAGTCAATAGTGAAATATAATCCATATTGAACAACCATACATGAAAATTGGTTGATCTTTCTCCTGAAAATAAACCGTTGGGTTCTAAATGAATCTTTAAGAGGAAAATGAAAGATATTGACACTATTGATAAATATAAGGCAAGACTTGTGGTCAAAGGGTATAGACACCGAGAAGGTCTTGATTATTTTGATACATACTCTCTCCAGTTACAAGAATTATGTCCATACGAACGTTAGTAGCGTTAGCTGCAGTTTATGGTCTTGAGATTCATCAAATGGATGTTAATACGACCTTCTTAAATGGAGAGTTGGAGGAAGAAATCTACATGGAACAACCAGAAGGGTTTGTGATTCCAGGTAAAGAAAAGAAGGTCTGTAGACTTGTTAAGTCCCTCACGGATTAAAACAAGCACCCAAACAGTGGCATGCGAAATTTGACCAAACAATGTTGTCAAATGGGTTTATGATAACTGAATGTGATAAATATGTGTACATTAAAAATATTCCAAATCACATAGTCATTGTTTGCTTATATGTGGATGATATGCTCATAATTAGTAATGACATTGCCAATATAAATGCTACTAAGCGTATGCTAACTAGCAAGTTTGATATGAAAGACTTGGGAGTTGCGATTTAATTTTGGGAATTAAGATCCATAAGACTTCTCAAGGTATGGCGTTGATACAATCTCATTATATCAAGACAGTACTTGAAAAATTCAAGCACTTGGGCTTTAAAGTTACAAAGACTCCAATTGACATGAATATTGCATTAGCAAAGAACAAATGCCAAAGCATATCACAATTGGATTATGCTTGTGAGCACGTGATTTTTGCCCTATATGAAAATAACTCTTAAAAATAGACCAAAACAATTTTAATTGATTTTTAGGTGTTTTTCTTTATTTAGTTGCATTTCATGCATTTTTAATATTTTTAAAATCATAGAAAAATCATAAAAAAGTTTCATAGTTTAATTTCATGCCACCTGTTTAGTTTGCATTTAGGAATTAATTATATTGAGTTAATTGTGCTATTAATCAAAATTCACAAAAATAATCATTTTTACATAGTTAGATAATTAGCTTAGTTTTATAATTTTGAATTAATTTAGAAATTTATTTTAAAATTTTAATTAATTAAAGAAAAAAAAGAACAACAAAAAAAAGAGGGAAATGAAAATGCTTGGTCTTCAAATTCAAAATTAGCCAAACATCTGAAAAACTCAAATTTTCCCCAAAAAGACTTTCCCCAAAATGCGTTCCCCAAAACTACTCCCCACCCATCACTATAAATACACACACAATATACACTAAAAAAAAAAAACGAAAAAAGGACCCCATTGGTCTTCTTCTTCATGACAGCTCCCAAAAACGACTTCCCCATTC
This sequence comes from Nicotiana noctiflora, assembly GCA_032618575.1. Classification (NCBI taxonomy): domain Eukaryota; kingdom Viridiplantae; phylum Streptophyta; class Magnoliopsida; order Solanales; family Solanaceae; genus Nicotiana; species Nicotiana noctiflora. The sequence goes on from JASVEL010012143.1 coordinate 223,223, forward strand.
GACCATAACCTCCCATCAACAAAAACCGAAAACCAGTCATCTTGTTCCTCCATTTTTAGCCATGTGAAGTTACATATAGCCATTTGAACTCCAGCTGAAAATCAGCAGCCACCACAACCCCAAACACACCCGAAAATCACCCTAAAAACTAGCCAAAGAACTACATTAAACCACATCTTAGAGCAGCCCCTTCTGCACCTAAAACACGGCAATTTTAGTCGGGTCCAAGTTGAAGTTTTCCGACGAGCTTTTTCCGTCGAGGTCGAGTCTCCCGGTGTGGTCTTTGGTTAACGGGTTCGAGATTGCGATTCCGTTCCGCATGCCTAGTCTGTAGCCCGCTCGAAGGTTTTGCTATTTTTCTAACTTTATTTTCATTGCATTTGCTCCAGAATTTCAATAATAGAAGGCCAGTTCTTCCATTTTCGTTCTTGTTCTGCTGCTTTGTTTCCGCGACAAATCCTGTCAAGCTATCAATGTTATAACCTGAAATACATTTGTTTTGCTGGAAAAGCTTAAGTGCAATTTGAAATCCGTGTATATGTTGTGATATGCTATGGCTTTGGAGTTGTATTTACGTTTCAGTTTCAGCTCCATGCTACTGTTTCAAGCTTTTGAGTTTAAAAATGGCAACTGAAATTGTGTTTTGATTCCGTGGTGCTCGGGGCGGGGCGGGTGCGGGGCGGGGCGGTTTTCAGCTTATGCGGGGCGGTGCGGTTTTCAGTTTATGCGGGGCGGGGCGGGGCGGGGCGGGTTCAAGAATTATTTTTTAAATTTAATTGCGGTTGTGGGGCGGTTGCGGGTTACGCATTTGTGTAATACTTGCATCGCACATTTGCTGCTTTTCGTCAAAGAAGATTAAATCTTTTCATGCATTTTGCAATCTTTTTTCTTAATTAGAATCCGTTTTATAAACTTTCCCTTGCTTATCTTTATATCTTTATTTTAATTTTAAATTTTGTATTCATTAATCTCCTCTTTTCTTGCTCTTTTAAGCTTAGATGTGTGGGTAATATCATATACCCTAGTTATACATTATCAACATATTAGGATATTATCAATTTTTGGAGCATTAAAATATTGGTTCGCCTATCCGGTAGAAATATTGCATACTAGTTTTAAGAAGATATATTTAAAATTGATTATTATAATTAACTTACTAATCAAATTACTATGCTAAAAATATTTTCTAACAGGATTAATAGAAGACATACCGTAATTGATGTTTAATAATTAATTACAATTTGAATAAACATAATCCAAAGATTTCTTATGTCTTTTTAACGGTTTAATATGAAAATGAACATATAAGTATATAACTTAAAAAATATTTGTAATCGTAGATCTTCCCTAACCATCTCAGTCTGCGTATGACGTATGTGTATATCACCTTGTAAAAGATGAATTATTTTAAGGATTGATTCATATTTCTCAATAATTTGATTTTTTCTTGTATATACTAATAATTAACTTAAATATATCATACATGATATATGTACCAGACCTGATCATTATTGATAATGTTAATAGATCCATAAAATAATACAATTGAAATTTTATAAAATATTAAAAAAATTCAATTGAAATTTCATAAAATATTGAAAACATTATGGACATAGGTGAAACTACCTAGAAAAGAAGGTAATAGGTTATCATTAATTTTTTTAGGTTTTTTTTAAAAGAGAAACTACTTGTAAAAAATGAAAAATGAATTTTTTTACTTTGCGGTGCGGGGCGGGGCGGGTTTATGCGGGGCGGGGCGGGGTGGTTTGAAAACAGAAAATATTCCTATGCGGGGCGGGGCGGGGCGGGTTAAACATTATGCGGGTTAAGGATAAACCCGCCCCGCAACCGCCCCGCACCGCCCCATTGCCATCTCTAGTTTTGATTCCGTGGTGCTGCGGATGGAATGGTGTTGGAAATTTTTGGTTTCTTATGTCATAAAATGCAATTGCTTTATATAATTTTGGGTGAGATTTTTCCGTGGTCTTTTTATCCTTAATTGAATCAGTTCACTTGCTTATTTGGAGTTATAGGACTGTTTTGACTTTCTTTACAAGACTTTTGTATCGGGTCGAATCGGATACGAGTAATGTAAGTCGAGTACATCTCCCTAAACGGTCGTAAATGTTAAATAACATTTTCCTTCACGTCCATAAGACGAGAGGGAGTACGCCCCAATCATAAAGGCGTATTGGCAGACTCGCCCGTATAAGTGTTCTGACTCCTTCGCCTAATTCCGTCGCTGTAATAGCAGTAGCTCTGAAATAACATAATGTATTGGCGAGTGGGCTTTCTTTCTATATAAGGAAGGGTCTCCCTCGTTTGTAAGACAAGTGTTATTATTCATTAATAATACAATCTCTCTCTATCTATCATTCTCTCTTTATTGTTGGCTAGCTTTAACACTTCAATAAGTTCACTTGCGATTTTATTAGAACAATCTACATATGAATCATAGATCTGTCTTTGAATATATTACCATTGATTTCGATTTACCCTCTTATATAATCTTTGATTGTCCTTAACTAAAAAAGCAATCGATAGCTTTTGAGCCAAACAATTTGGCGCCGTTTGTGGGGATTTCGAGAATCAAACATGTAGTATATATCCAAAGGATCAGATCATCAGACAAAATCCAAAAATGGCCGAAAACAACACCCGATCCAAAGCTATAATGGAAGTTACCACCAACCTCTTGAGTTCCCTTAACGAGGTCGGGGGTAGCGCTGCCATCAACACCACCCCTGATATTACACCTGAGGTAGAAGCCTCACCTTTCCCCTTCGGGAATCTTGCAACCTTGCAGGAGAAAGATACCTCCACTTCAAAAGAAGCACCTCCAGCTGTTAAGAAATTACTGGAGGAATGGCTAACAAGCGCCCTGAGCGGCTTAGTGGAAAAATCACCGCGGAGTTACGAAAATGCAGCACCAACAACAAGCAACACCGCCACAGCAGACGAGCAGAAGGAAACACGAACCAACAACCAACCCGCCGAAACGCAAATGCACGACGATACGCTGGCCTCCATTCTTTTAGAAAGATGGAAGAAATGGAAAGCGAAAATCAAGCTCTCAATGACCAAATGAAGATCAAGATAGGGTCGACAAGATCCCTGGAGCGCCTAAACTGCTACCCAAATGGGACGTAGGAAGGTTTGTAGAGCAACCCTACTCCGAGGAAGCCACCCCATATCCCACCCCGAAGACTTTCAAGATGCCCCCTACCTGAGGGTATACGACGGAACCACCGATCCCGAGGATCATCTCACCCACTATGTCACCGCTGTGAAAGGTAATAACTTGTCTAAGGAACATGTACCATCTGTGCTGCTGAAGAAGTTCGGCGAATCATTGATCGGAGGAGCCCTGACCTGGTATTCTCAACTACCTGCCAAAGCAATCTCAACCTTCCAAGAAATGGCGGATAAGTTCGTCACAGTGCACGCCGGCGCTAAAAAGGCAGAAGTAAGGGTAAAAAACATTTTCGCCATCAGACAAACCACGGGCGAAAGCCTCAAGGACTTCCTCGCCAGGTTCAACAGGGTAAGAATGAGCCTACCGAACGTGTCGGAGGACATGGCGGTAGTAGCTTTCCAGAACGGACTCAGTAAGGACGGCTCCAAAGCAACCAAGAAACTGCTAAGCCGGCTCATAAAGTATCCTCCTACAATCTGGGACGAGATCCATAATGCCTACTGCGCCGAGGTACGGGCAGATGAAGAGGACCTCAACGGACCGACCCGACGACTAACAGCTATACATCTAGACACAAGGAGAGATCGACAACACGAAGGATGCCGGGAACTCTCCCTCGCCCCAGTAAGGAACGGCACCAGCCTTACATGAGATCTCACCGCTTCCTCGCCATGCAGACGCACTACAATGCCATCTCGCCCCACTCAAAAACAAACAAGGTACCGCCCCTTTACTTTCATCACATAACCTCTGTTTTTCTCTTTCAGAGTTCGTGTACGCACTAGAGAAGCTCGGCACTAAGGTGCAATGGCCTCAGAAAATGAAATCGGACCCTGCCATAAGAAAATCAAACGTTCTGTGTGAATTTCACCAAGAACGGGGGTGTAGGACCGAAGACTGCATTGGCCTACGACAAGAAGTTGTCAGGATGCTAAACCAAGGGTATCTGAAGGAGCTGCTCAGCGACAGGGGGAAAACTAATTTTGCACGCGGACAAGATGTAACGACCCGGCCCGTCGTCACAGGAATTACCACCCCATTACCTTGCATTTACATATCTTATGCTTTTAAATCAGTATTAGAATATATCGGGTGAGTTAGGAGTGATTCGGGCTGAAAATAAAGCAAATGGCATGATTGAATGAAGCTTAGATATGGGAAGTCAACCTAGAGTTGACTATTGAGTTAGAGTGCTCGGAACCGGATTCCGATGATTTGACTAGTTTCGGGCGATCAATTATGACTTAGGAGAGCAATCGGAATTGAATTCGGAGGTCCGGTGTAGTTTTAGGCTTGAATTGGCAAAGGTTGAATTTTGGCGAAAACCGGATGGTAGGTGAGATTTTGATCCGGGGCCAGAATGGAATTCCGACAATTTTTTTAGCTTCGTTATGTGACTTCGGATATGCCTGCAAATTTTTAGGTCATTCGGACGTCGTTTGATCGGGTTTTGGATTGAATGTTAGTTTTGAAAGTTTTGAAGAAACTTAGGCTTGAATCCGTGTGGAAATGGTGATTTTGATGTTTAGGATGTTGTTTTTAAGATTGGGACGAGTCCGTATCATGTTTTGGAGTATGTTTGTAGCTTTCGTTGGGGTCCCGGGGGCCTCAGGAGGAATTCGGGGGTCCAAACAGACCATTTTTGGGAAAAAAGGAGAAGGCTGGTTGCTGTCATAAAAGAAGCAGGGATTTGCTCTCCGTGATCGCGGGGCGGGGGACGCGATCGCGTAGGGTTAGGGGCTAGACCAATGTGATCGCAGGAGCAACAGTCGCGATCGCGTAGAGTTAACCGGGTAGCCATCGCGATCGCATGAGTACCTACGCGATCGCGTATGAGAGAAATGGGGTCCAGGGAAATTGTGCTACGCGATCGCAGGAAGAGAGACGCGATCGCGTGAGGCCGGCTTTTTGAACATCGCGATCGCGTGAGGCGAGTCGCGATCACGTAGGGTTGAATTGCTGTCAGTGAAACAAAAATCACAGAACAGAGGGCTCGCAGGTTTATACCCCAAAAACATAATTTTGAACCCTAGAGAGAAGAAAACACGAGCAAAACACTGAGATATCATCGGGTATTCATCGAAGGTAAGATTCTTGACTCAAAAACATAATATTATGGTAGAATTAACATCAATCTTCATGAATTTGGGTAGAAATTTGAAGAATTGTGGCCTAGGTATTGAAAACGGGATTTTGAGTTTTGAAAGGCCATTTGAACTCCGATTTTGATAAATTTTATATGCACGGACTCGTGGCGAGACGAGGATCGCATTGGTACTAATTTCAGAATTTTCCGAGCAGTGAGCCCGGGGTCGAGTTTTACCAACTTAGTGTATTTATGCGAATTTCATGTAAATTGAAATGGGTTATGATTCTTTGACCCATATTTGATATAATTATTGTGGTTTGACTAGATTCTACGCACGAGGGAGCGAAATTCAAAGGAAAAGGCATCGCGGACGAGTTTACGACCGGCTAGAGGTGAGTAGTTTGTGTATATGGTAGCCTGAGGGTTCGAAACCCCGGCTTAGCACATTGTGACGCTAGTAGGGCGTGGCTCGCACACCGTGGCAAGTGCGCGATTGGTTGTGACTGGGGATTGAGACTTGGTCCATCCCGGATGTGAATAATATGCTATTAGTGTTGGAAATACACTGTATTTGATATATTTATGGGCGGTAAGCCTTGTTTGGGGCCTTGTGCCGACCAGTAGCGTCCTTAGAGGACAATATTTATGTGATAGCTAGATTTGCTTAATCACTGATCTCAGTCATGGAAATTGAAATCACATTATTGATATACTAAGTCACCGGCTTTTGCAAATTTGATAAAGTTAAAGTACTTTTTATAAATTATGAACTGGAAACTGGAATTAAGAAAAATGAACTGTTTTTGTGACTTATCTAATTTATGTGGACTGAGGATGGATCGGGCTGCACGCCGCAGCGGTTTATATGAGGATCGGGCTGCACGCCGCAGCGGTTGATATGAAGATCGGGCTGCACGCCGCAGCAGTATTGCGCTTGGGCTGTAGGAGCCCTTCCGAAGTCTGTACACACCCCCAGTGAGCGCCGTCGATGTTAAATGGATCAGACTACACGCCGTAGCGGTTATGTGCATTGCATTGCATCTTTATTTGTTGAATTATTTGTGATAAATGTATTGTACTGTTGTTGTTAGTTCGTAGGAGGATTAGACTGTAGTTTAGCTTCATTATGTGGAATTATGTGGATTTCTTACTTTCAGCTACTTGTATATATTTATTAGTCACCGAGTACTTAGTACTCACCCCTACTCCATGCACATTGGTGTGCATATTAAGGTACTCAGGAGCAGTAGACATGCATTTCCAGCGTTTGCAGAGTCATACCGAGTTGATGAGGTAGCTACCGACGTTCGCAGAACCTAGCTTCTCCTCTTCTTTCTAGTTGTTATTTTGTATTCAGACTTGAGTATTTCTATACAGTATTCTCTATTCCTGTTGGGTTTTGTTAGAGTCTCTAGACTTGTGGCTCCAGATCTTTGGGAGTGTCAGTTGTTTTCACACTTCTCAGTATTTTTGTTCATTATTATTATTATTAGAGTTTTTTGACTCATATATTCTTCTTGGGATGTCCATTTTAGACTGATATTCATTGTGATGAGTAATTGTTGGTCTGACTGGCCTAGCTTAATTGTTGGGCGCCATCACGACCGGATTTGGGTCGTGACACAAGAACATTCCCACAAACCCCCAAAACCACCTTCTCCGATGCGCACAGTGAACATGATCGTCGGAGAAGGGAATGATGTCGCCATCAATCATGACAAATTCGCCAACACACACAGACTGAAGAGGACCATCTCCCACGAATGGTACGATGACCTAGAAGGAAGTATCACCTTCGATAAGTTTGACGCTGACAGTTTGTGTTTCCCTCATTATAATGCTTTAGTTATTACTCTACGTATCATTGATACTCATAAGGAGAGTCATGATCGATGACGGAAGCGGAGCCTGCATCATCCATCCGAGAGTCCTCTCACAGATGGGACTCGAGGATAGGATAACCCCTCGCTACATAACTCTAATTGGTTTTCACAATACAGTGGAGCGCACATCAGGAGAAGTGACTCTACCCATCCTCGCAGGGGGAGTCATCTTGGAAACCACCTTCCATGTGATGAATCAAGAGACAACATACAATGTCATCATCGGGCGCCCATGGATAAACGCCATGCGAGCGGTCCCCTCGAGCTCATATCAGGTAGTCAAGTTCCCTACTCTGTGGGGAATATTCAGCATCAAGGGAGAACTGCGCACAGTGCAAGAGTGCTATAAAATAACACAAGACTGTGCCCACACCCGACAACTGAGTGGGGCGAGCGCCGAAGCATAGCAATCAGCCGTGTCGGGGACCAAAGCGGACCTGACGGCCGACGCCATCAGAGACCCAGACATTGTGGAAGCTTGTAAAGCTACGGTCAAGGATCTCGACCCGGTTCAGCTGGATCGTAACAACCCCGAAAGGAAGGCGTACATCGACTACGGGCTCGCCGACCCGGGTAAGTATCATGAAGTTCTAACTAACCATGCGACATATTTGCTTTTTCCCATGCAGACATGCTAGGGATCTCGTCAGATATCGCCATCCACAGGCTCAACATGGACCACTACATCCGCCGGAAAGGCAAATTAGGAGAAAGTTTAACGCTGAAATCAACGAGGCAGTCCGCAAAGAAGTAGACAAACTGCTAGCCAACTGCTCTGTCAAAGAGTTAAAATATCCACAATGGGTCGCCAATGTGGTGATGGTAAAAAAGAAGAACGGAAAATGGAGGATGTGCATAGACTTCACCGACTTGTCGTAAGATTTCCTTCCCCATCCCTCACATCGATCAGACATGAACTACTAAGTTTCTTGGACGCATACTCTAGCTATATCCAAATCCTGATAGCCGAGGAAGATCAAAAGAAAACCACGTTCATCACACACCAGGGTACCTACTGTTACAGAGTGATGCCCTTCGGGCTCAAGAACGTAGGGGCCACTTACCAAAGACTGGTCACTAAGATGTTCAAAGAGAAACTTGGGAAAACCATGAAGGTTTACATCGACGACATGCTAGTGAAGTCGGCAAGGAAGGAAGACCACATCGACCACCTACGAGAGGCATTCGAGATACTGAAAAGATATAGGATGAAGCTGAATCCCGAGAAATGCGCCTTCGGTGTGGCGTCAGGAAAGTTTCTAGGGTTTCTCTTATCCTAAAGAGGGATCGAAGTCAACCCCGATCAAATCAAGGCCATCACCTCAATACCCGAAACGCTAAACAACAATAAACAGGTCCAGAAGTTGACGGGTCGAATAGCCTCCCTCTCCCGCTTAATCTCCCGATCCTCAGATAGATGCCACAAATTCTTCAGCGTATTGAGAAAGGACAACAGATTCCACTAGAATGACGAATGCATCAAAGCCTTGCAAGGACTGAAAGCATATCTATCGTCTCCACCATTGCTGTCAAAAGCAAAGCCAGGTGAGCCTCTACTGACATACCTAGCAGTATCAGAAGTTGCGGTTAGCGCGGTACTGGATTGTGAAGAAAAAGGTACGCAATCGCCTATCTATTACATTAGAAAAATCCTAGTAGATGCCAAAACTCGATACCCACACCTCGAGATTGGCTTTGGCACTGGTCACGACTTCTCGAAAGCTGAGACCTTACTTCCAATGCCATCCCATCAGAGTAGTGACCACCTTCACTCTAAGAAGCATCTTGCACAAGCCCAAACTATCGGGCTGACTAGCCAGATGGGCTATAGAGCTCAGCGAGTAAGATATCACTAATGTTCCCAGAACCGCCATCAAGTCACAAGTCCTCGCCAACTTTGTGGCCGATTTTGAGTGTCAAAATATCACTAGAGGCGGAGAAGGAAGCCCTACATGCCGCTTCAAACACCAACCTCTGGATCCTTGACACCGACGGGGCCGCAAAATCCTCGGGATCGGGACTGGAACTTGTCCTCGAAGTCCCTACAGGCGAAATCATTTGCCAGTCCATACGATGTCCCGAGATGACTAACAACGAGGCAGAATATGAGGCCGTTATTGCAGGTATAAAGTTAGCCATCAGGTATGGAGCTTGCCGACTCATCCTACACTGCGACTCACAACTCATGGTAAATCAAGTCACCAGGACTTACCAGGTTAAGGAGCAAAGGCTACAGAAATATCGGGTAGAAATCTGCAAACTAATGGCACAACTCGACGAATTCCGCTTTGAACAGGTTCCTAGGGTGCATAACGCCGAAGCAGACGAACTGGCTAAACTGGTTGTTGCTGCCACCAACCTGAATAAAGAAAGCACCGTCATCCTCCTTCACTCAGCGATCGACCATACCGAGGTACTCTTCCTGCATCTGATTTGAGACTGGCGCAATCAATTTGTATCATATCTGTAGGATGGAAACCTACTACCCGACAAAAACAAAGCAAGAAAGCTTCACACACAGGTAGCAAGGTACTGTATGATAAATAACGACCTCTACAAAAGGACCTTTGGAGGACCCCTGGTTTAGTGCCTAGGCACCAACCAGACGACGCCAATATTGGATAAGGTCCACGAAGGTCATTGCAGTGCTCATACAGGCAACCGAGCACTCGTATGATGTTTAATACGGGCTGGGTACTACTGGCCCACCATGAAAAAAGATGCGGCAGAATATGTTTGCCAGTGCGAGAAATGCCAAAAGTTCGCCCCTCTGATACATCAGCGGAACCCCTCCATTCAGTCACTTCACCATGGCCCTTCATCAAACGAGGAATGGACATCGTTGTCATCTTTAGGATCTCTGGATAGACATGCGGTAGTCCGCGTAGCGTATACATAGATACAGTAAATTGTATCCTTTAGCTTAAAGACTGGCGGTAATCCGCACAATCAATAAGGACTTAAGAGTCGAAATATAGAAGAATTTTACAAAGTTTAATGACTGTATGGTAACCTTTTACCCGAGCAAGGGGCCTGTCTGGAATACACTAGTTATCTATATTAGCTCTTGTCTAACCGTTCTGACCGTGATGAAGATGCCCTAACACACTCAGCTTAGTGGGATAAAAACACGGCTTGTTAAACGGAGCCAGTAAAGATAGTAATGTGCCCGACTGTACCACCATCTCGGAACCAAGTCAGAAATTCTTTATAAAATTCCTTTATATTTTGATAAGTCTAGATCTTTCATAGTAAACAAGTATAATACGTTAGAAAACTAACATAGAAATGAATATTCTCAGCCGGACATAGTCACGGCTTAGAGAGAGGAGAAGGAGAAGACAGAAAAGAAGAAGAAAAGAAGTACCTTAGTCCTTTAGGGAATACGTATCACTTGTATTCTTCTTGAATAAAAACTTTACAAAGTCTTATTATTGATAAAATAATCACTTCACTTATAGACAATGATTTTGAATTTTCAATTCACGATTATTCTGATATTTTTGTAGATGATGGTATCAGAGCCTAGGCACTTTCATAGTAAATAAAATTACTAGATGTGAAGAATCTAGCATAGACATGAAATATTTGGACATGGATCCAGGAGAAACTAGTACTAAAAGTACTAGATTAGAGGAGGTAGATATACCTCTTAATCTTGATTTGTTAAATAAATGGACTATACCTAAAGTCCCTATGAAAACCATTTATGATTATGGTTTGTTTGATAAACTGTCTAATAAACAATTGATTAGAACAACAGAGCAATCTTTAGCTCTAAACTCATCTGAACAAACGATTCGTTTACTTAGTAAGAGAAATATTTCTTCTTATAAAAACCTGTATAATTATATGCATATTGGCATGGTTCAGATTGCTTTTAAACCATTAACCCTTAAAGGGTTACTAGAGACTTTCTTAGCAGCTCTTAGAGATGATAGAAATTTAAATTTTAGACAGTCTCTAATGGGTTCGATTGAATCTACTGTCACCTATGGTCCAGTACATTTCAATACTCAACCCAATTTACAATTATCTCTTTCTGATGTTAATATTCTTGATGCCTTGACATTAAATGTCAAAACACAAGGTTATAACTATGCTCCGGGTTCGGAACTTATATGTTTGTCTTATAGAATTTATTTTAAATTATTGTCAACTTTGAATCCGAGATGTAAATTATATGATACATCTGATCAAACGATTTTGGATAGAAACTAATTTTGCCAAATCAAAGGTCACCCATTAAGTGGGAAGAAATTAACTTTCCAACCACTTGGACCTTAAATTCGGTCATATCTCCCGAACAATTACTAATGCTCTGTTTCTCGGGACGAGTATTCTCATATTACTCAAAATCCTGATGGAAGGATTTGTATCCAGTTTGATAACGAGACCCCTGTTTATAGCAGAAGGTCAATTTCTAGCCATTTCCCGGCTATTCAACATATCTCTCCTATTGAAAAGGTGGTCTATGGACCAGCTCGAAAGAGTGCAGCATCCCTGCACACGATTTCCAGTAGAAATAATAATAGCTACGTTGAAGAGGTACGAATCAACCCTCAAACAAATAGTAAAAATATCCCTGATAAGGACATCCCTTCTCCATCTGAAATGGATTTTGACCCAGATAGTGTTTAATGATTCCACACCAAATTGATTTTAGTCCGGGTTCTCCGGCAAGAAAGTTTATTCATAAAGAAACTTTTGATAAAAAATGGAACCAGTTTAAAACTTGGTTTTTGACACTAATAGTGAAAATGATTTAAATTGTATTTCGCAAATATTCTTTGAAACTTGTGCTTTGCATAATCAAATTATATATTTTGTCCCCTGGTTTATAACCACTTATTTGCCTTATTACATAAAGGTATTAACGCGTTCTTATCAAGAAAACAATGGTAAGATTGTTACCGCAGTATATCCTACTCAAGCCCCGTTTGTTTTACCAAATAGTACTGGTATAACATTTTCTTCTTTTCAAAATTTTATTGAAAAGGATGTCGGGCAAGTTAGTATTAACAAGATTAATAATCTCTTTTCTCAAAATAATTATTTGAGCCTTTATGTTAAAGTTTTAGGAGAACATATTAGTTCTCTTGATCAAAAGCTTGATAAGCTTACAGTTTTGATAAAAAGTATGAGTAAAAAGACTACTATTGAGGTAACACCTACTTCTAGTGTTGCTTCAACTTCAAATAGTCAAACTTTTCCTACTCATATTCAGCTTCCTCCTGAGATTACGGATTTTAAGTCTTCTACTTTTAAAACTCTTGAAGACCTTCTCAATGAGAAATTTGCTAATCTCAATCTTAAACCGATAAATCTTTCAAATGACTTTGCTGATAGAATAGAGTCCACTTCAGACTATAAAGAAGAAATTTGGTCAGAGTCTAATAAACTCAAAGGGTCCAGAGGCTTGATTAAACCAAATAGTAGGTATGGTGATAATCCTGAGACTGACAAATTTTTATTATTCTCGACCTACTCCTCAAGATGTCTTAATTGAGGAACGTGATTGAAATCAGACTAATACGTCTTATAGTGGCACCCACATTTACGAATGGAATCTTGGTGGTTTAACTGATAGACAATTAACCATCTTTGTTTATAGAATACTAATGTATTCCACTATCTGTAAAGCTACTGGTAATGCAAATAAGACTATTGCTAAAATGATAGTCGCCAGCTTTACTGGATAACTTCGTGGCTGGTGGGATAATAGTCTTACTTCTCCTCAAAAGGCTTCAATTATGGAAGCTAAAGCCAAAGAGGCGGGTTTTGATAACCTAGGTCTTCCTCTTGCTGCAGATTGAGAAGATGCAGTCTATACTCTTATCTTGAATATTATAGAACATTTCAGTGGTAGATTTACCAACCAAAATGAAAATGTTCGTATTCTTTTAAATAGTTTGAAATGTAAGAATCTTAGTGAATTTCATTGGTATAAATATACATTTCTTAGTCGGGTTATGGAATTACCCGAAAATGCTACCTCATTTTTGAAGGCAAAGTTTATAGATTGTCTTCCCCCCTTGTTCGCCGAAAGGGTAAGAAATACCCTAAGGGGAAATAATACTCATATTCCCTATGATACCTTTAGCTATGGTAATTTGGTAGGAATTTTTACCCAAGAAGGGTTAAAACTTTGTAATGAGCTACATCTAGCTCAACAAATTAAGAATACTAGGCGCCAAGAAAAATCTCAATTAGGAGATTTCTGTACCCAGTTTGGGATGCCTAATAACTCGAGAAAAACGAGTTATAAGCGTAGTAACACTGATTACTCCGATAAGTCTTATCAAAAGCAAAGATCTAGATATAAATCGAAAGAAAAACGTGATACTAGAAAGGCACATCGTAAATCTACTAGATTTACGAATAATAGATCCAAACGGGATCTTGCCAACATTAAGTGTTACAAATGTGGAAAATTTGGCCACATAGCTCCGAATTGTAAGCTTCAGAAACTTAAAGCTTTAGAACTAGACAATGAATCTTACAACAAGATTTATGGTCTTTTGTACACTTCCGGATCAGAAGCTGATATCTCAGACTCTTCTGAGTACGAATCCGAAGCTGACTTAATTAATTTAGAAGATCGTGATATATCTTCCTGTGTAACTTGTAATAGCACTGCTTGTACTTGTGAAAATAATGAATTTTATAAATTACAAGCTGTTTTTCAAGATTTGAATGTGCAAACCATTTCTTCTAAGAATGTCATAGATCTTTTAAAAGAAGTTACGGACGATAAGCTTCGTCAAAAAATTATTAATTTTGCTTCAAGCTCTAGTAATACTACTGAGTCTTCAAATGATTTCTTTTCCAAGAAAAATATTGAGTATACTCCCCCTTATACGATTGATGAAATCAATCGACGACGAGAAATAGAGTCAATGTGACTCGCGATGCCTCTTTTAACAATTTAAAGGAGGAAATTGAAAATCTGAAAAGAGATATTAAATCTCTTAAACAGAATCAAATGATTCATGATCACCGAATCATTCAACTAGAAAATTATAATTCTCTAGTTCAGTCTCCTGCCGATAAAGGTAAAAGTACTGTTACTCACGAAGATGACAAACCTCCTTCTCTAGATATCAGTCCTGCTAAAGATATGCTTCTAGGAATGATGAAAATTGTGACTGCTCATAAATGGTACATTAATTGCACTATTCTCATTAATAACGATTTCACAATGTCTGGTGTTGCTATGGTTGATAGTGGTGCAGATGTTAGTTGCATCCAAGAGGGATTAGTTCCCACTAAATATTTTCAAAAAACTACTCATATGGTTAAATCTGCTTCTGGCCATGCTTTAGATATAAAGTATAAATAGCCTAACACGCATATTGTCAAAATAAAGTATGCATTCCTCACTTCTTTTTTCTGGTTAAAAATCAGTTATACCCTCCTATTATTTTAGGAACTCCTTTTATAAATGCTGTCTATCCTTTCACTAATATTGATGCAAAAGGTTTTAATGCTACTTATGATAATAAAAATATTTATTATTCCTTTGTTACAAACCCCGTAACTCGTGATATTAATGCTTTAATTGATATGAAACAAAAGCATGTAGATTCTTTGCAATTAGAACTCTTTAGCATGAACATATTCGATACAATGAATTCTGCTAAAACAAAAGAAAAAATCAAATTGATGCCGATCATCCTAGTGCTTTTTGGAATCGAAAAAGCACATTGTTACTCTTCCATACGAAGATACTTTTTCTGAGAATAATATTCCTACTAAATCTCGACCCTGCCAGATGAATTCGGAATTGGTCGCCTTTTATAAAACTGAGATTGATAGTCTCTTACAAAGAGGTTTAATAAAGCCTTCAAAATCCCCTTGGTCTTGTTCGACATTTTATGTTAATAATGCTGCAGAAAAAGAACGAGGAATTCCCCATTTGATTATCAATTACAAACCTCTTAATAAGAGTTTAAAATGGCTTAGATATCCGATCCCCAATAAAAAGGATCTTCTTTCTCGTTTATATGATGCCAATATATTTTCAAAATTTGATTTAAAATCTGGATATTGGCAAATTGAAATTTTTAAAGAGCATACTTATAGAACTGCTTTTAATGTTCCCTTTGGCCAATATGAATGGAATGTTATGCCATTTGGTCTGAAAAATGCTCCTTCTGAATTTCAAAAAATCATGAATGACATTTTTAATCCATACTTGGATTTCATCATTGTTTATATTGACGATATTTTGGTTTATTCAAAAACCTTTGAAACATATATCAAACATCTTGATATTTTCAAAAAAATTGTTATACAAAACGGTTTGGTAATCTCTAAACCAAAAATGAGTTTATTTCAAACTGAGGTTTGATTTCTAGGACATAATATTTGTCAAGGAAAGATAAATGCCATACAACGTGCAATTGAATTTTCTTCTAAATTTCCTGATATTATTACTGATAGAACTCAATTACAAAGGTTCTTTGGAAGCCTTAATTATATTTTCCCTTTTATTAAAGATTTGTCGCGTGATTTAGCCCCATTATACGACCGGCTAAAAAAGACCTACAAACAGCCTTGGACTAATTTACATACAAAAATAGTCCAAAATATTAAGCAAAGGGTAAAAGCTCTACCCTGCTTAACTCTGGCCAACCCTACTTGGCAAAAGATCGTTGAGACTGACGCGTCCAATATAGGTTATGGTGGGATTTTGAAACAAATCAATCCCATTGATAAAAGAGAATATCTGATAAGATATCATTCTGGAAAGTGGAACGATGCCCAGAAGAAATACGCTACCGTGGCCCATGAAATGTTGACAATTGTCAAATGTGTTTTAAAATTTCAAGACGATTTATACAATCATAAGTTTTTAATAAAAATCTGATGCCCAATCTGTCAAATATATGTTTGACAAAGATTTCAAGCATGATGTATCTAAGCTCATGTTTGCTAGATCGCAGGCTCAACTAGCACCTTTTGATTTTTAAATTGTTTATAAAAAAGGAATTGATAATTCTCTTCCTGATTTCTTATCTCGAGAATATCTTGAATAATGAGTCATTACACCAACTTCTTAGACGATGAGACTCTTATCACTATTATAATAGTGATTCCTCTAAATAAAGACTTACAAAGTCTTATTATTGATAAAATAATCACTTCAATTATAGACAATGATTTTGAGTTTTCAATTCACGATTATTCTGATATTTCTGATCAGGATCTTATTTTGTTATACCGTGATGAAGATTACTACTTTCCTGAATGATTTACTATCTGTGCAGAATGGACCCTCCTTGGGCCATCAGAGGAAGGGGTAAGGGAAAAACACCCTCCCGATCATCCTCAAATTCTCAAAATCGATCATATCAAGGATCGTCATATGGATCCTCATCTTCCCTAGTAATACAATCGGGAAGAAAATAATTGATAAATTCAAAAATAGTCCAGCAAGAAGGATTTTCTTCTTCATCAATACATCTGGAAGATATCCCAGAAGACAGTCCGTTATACGGATACTTACAAGCATATTTAGCCAGAAAAAAGCAAAGTGATACATTTGCTTCAATCGCTAAAGAGGAAGATGATACTAAATCCTATGAGAAATTTCTCAAAAAAGAAATGATATTTCTTTTAGAAAACTCTGAAATTCAGAGAAAAGACGAGCCTTAGAAGATATTCCAGAGATACCTAATTAATGGTTTATATTATCCGGGTGAATCATATAAAACCCGATCTTATTATGAAACTATCCTTATAACTACGGGTAGTGCGGAGATTCAAGCACTTCTCTGGTTACAATACTTCTGAGAATGTTTATAGCTTCACAAAGATTATTATCAAATAGATAATATCTGTTGACGAGTGGGGAATATCTACCATGAAAGAAAGGCAGATAAGCCTAAACAAATCCCTTATGAGTTTCACTTACTGGGATTATATCACAGCATTTGATAAAGTGCTATACTACAATAATGATCGACATAAACATACTTGGTTTATCAAGATATGTGCAAAGATATTCTCTGCACTTATTCCAAACTGGTTTATAAACTGGTGGTCATATCATGGCCCTACGGTAAATATTTTACCTGAACCATTTCTGAAGTTATACAAAAAATGGGCAAAGATTTCTCCATTTCTTACCCAGTTATACCATGCCGATCATATATGTTTTTTAGAATGTATAGATCAACTATATTTCTTTATTGAATTCTCAATCCCTTGGATTCATAAATGGAATCCAGAATTCAGTTATGCCGAAGAAAATATCCTTTGCTTATACAGGGTATTTTACAATAATTTCTGGGATAAATTAATGAAAATAGATCCCAAAACAAAGCAACTTTATGGACAAGAATTATTGGACACCATTAAGTCACAAATCCAGTTATACTCAGAGGTGACTCAGAAAACCATATTATATGATGACTGTTCAGTGAGGCATATTGCCCGAAGAATCTCTATTCAGGAAGGAGATAAAACCGAACTAATCCAGCAATACCTGGACGAAGTTAAAAGAAACTTGATAGACTATTAATAAAACTGAAAAGTCTGACTCATCAATGCGAAGTGAAACAAGCAACGAAGATTTACAAGACTCTCAGCCAATGGAAACTGAGAAAATATTATCTGATAACGAGATCCGAAAGATGGAAAATTTCCTCCAGTTAGTGGAAAAAGACGGAAAAAAAGAAACAGTAAAGCCGTCGGACCCACTGACAAGACAGGTGAACAGTAGATATACTGTGCAAAGGCCCGCATGAGGGACCTACTTACTATTCATGAATAGTAGAAACACTGTGTATGTGCCCATATAAGGGACCCACTTTTTACTATTCATAGATTCTTTTTTCTTTTATAAATAAGTAGCCTTCATTCATTAGGAAGGCAAGGAAGAAAAATTTTAGTTTTCTTTTCTTAAGCTCTCTCCATCTCTCTCTCCATTCTCAATTGTAAAGTTTTTATTCAAGAAGAATACAAGTGATACGTATTCCCTAAAGGGCTAAGGTACTTCTTTTCTTCTTCTTTTCTGTCTTCTCCTTCTCCTCTCTCTAAGCCGTGACTATGTCCGGCTGAGAATATTCATGTCTATGTTAGTTTTCTAATGTATTATACTTGTTTACTATGAAAGATCTAGACTTATCAAAATATAAAGGAATTTTATAAAGAATTTATGACTTGGTTCCGAGATGGTGGTACAGTCGGGTACATTACTATCTTTACTAGCTCCGTTTAACAAGCCGTGTTTTTAGACCACTAAGCTGAGTGCGTTAGGGCATCTTCATCACGGTCAGAACGGTTAGACAAGAGATAATATAGATAACTAGTGTATTCCAGATAGGCCCCTTGCTCGGGTAAAAGGTTACCATACAGTCATTAAACTTTGTAAAATTCTTCTATTTTTCGACTCTTAAGTCCTTATTGATTGTGCGGATTACCGCCAGTCCTTAAGCTAAAGGATACAATTTACTGTATATATGTAAAGGCTACGCGGACTACCGCATGCCTATCCAGAACAAATTACTAATTCGGTCATATCTCCCGAACAGATTACTAATGCTGTTTCTCGGGATGAGTATTCTCATATTACTCAAAATCCTGATGGAAGGATTTGTATCCAGTTTGATAACGAGACCCCTGTTTATAGCAGAAGGTCAATTTCTAGCCATTTCCCGGCTATTCAACATATCTCTCCTATTGAAAAGGTGGTCTATGGACCAGCTCGAAAGAGTGCAGCATCCCTGCACATGATTTCCAGTTGAAATAATAATAGCTACGTTGAAGAGGTACGAATCAACCCTCAAACAAATATTGTCCAGGATAGTAAAAATATCCTTGATAAGGACATTCCTTCTCTATCTGAAATGGATTTTGACCCAGATAGTGTTTAATGATTCCACACCAAATTGATTTTAGTCCGGGTTCTCCGGCAAGAAAGTTTATTCAAAAAGAATTTTTTGATAAAAAATGGAACCGCTTTAAAACTTGGTTTTTGACACTTATAGTGAAAATGATTTAAATTGTATTTCGCAAGAATTCTATGAAACTTGTGCTTTGCATAATCAAATTATATATTTTGTCCCCTGGTTTATAACCACTTATTTGCCTTATTATATAAAGGCATTAACACGTTCTTATCAAGAAAGCAATGGTAAGATTGTTACCGCAGTATATCCTACTCAAGCCCCGTTTGTTTTACCAAATAGTACTGGTATAACATTTTCTGCTTTTCAAAAATTTATTGAAAAGGATGTCGGGCAAGTTAGTATTAACAAGATTAATAATCTCTTTTCTCAAAATAATTATTTGAGCCTTTATGTTAAAGTTTTAGGAGAACATATTAGTTCTCTTGATCAAAAGCTTGATAAGCTTACAGTTTTGATAAAAAGTATGAGTAAAAAGACTACTATTTAGGTAACACCTACTTCCAGTGTTGCTTCGACTTCAAATAGTCAAACTTTTCCTACTCATATTCAGCGTCCTCCTGAGATTACGGATTTTAAGTCTTCTACTTTTAAAACTCTTGAAGACCTTCTCAATGAGAAATTTGCTAATCTCAATCTTAAACCTATAAATTTTTCAAATGACTTTGCTAATAAAATAGAGTCCACTTCAGACTATAAAGAAGAAATTTGGTCAGACTTTAATAAACTCAAAGGGTCCAGAGGCTTGATTAAACCAAATAGTAGGTATGGTGATAATTCGAGACTAACAATTTTTTATTATTCTCGACCTACTCCTCAAGATGTCTTAATTGAGGAACGTGATTGGAATGAGACTAATACGTCTTATAGTGGCACCCACATTTACGAATGGAATCTTGATGGTTTAACTAATAGACAGTTAACCATCCTTGTTCATAGAATACTAATGTATTTCACTATCTGTAAAGCTACTGGTAATACAGATAAGACTATTGCTAAAATGATAGTCGCCGACTTTACTGGCCAACTTTGTGGCTGGTGGGATAATAATCTTACTTCCCCTCAAAAGGCTTCGATTATGGAAGATAAAGCCAAAGAGACGGGTTCTGATAACCTAGGCCTTCCTCTTGCTGCAGATAGAGAAGATGCAGTCTATACTCTTATCTTGAATATTTTAGAACATTTCAGTGGTAGATTTACCAACCAAAATGAAAATGTTCGTATTCTTTTAAATAGTTTGAAATGTAAGAATCTCAGTGAATTTCGTCGGTATAAAGATACATTTCTTAGTCGGGTTATGGAATTACCCGAAAATGCTACCTCATTTTGGAAGGCAAAGTTTATAGATGGTCTTCTGTGACGGCCTGGCCCGTCGTCATGGGAATTACCACCCCGTATATTATAATTACATATTTTATACTTTTTTATCAGTGTTGGAGTCTATGGGGTGAGTTAGGAGTGAATTGGATTGAAAACAAGGCATATAGCCTTTTTTAGGGAAACTTGAATATGGAAAGTCAACCCAGAGTTGACTATTTTGTTAGAGGGCTCGAAATCGGATTCTAATGATTCGGTTAGTTCCGGGAGGTGATTTGTGTCTTAGGGAAGCTATCAGAATTGAATTTGGAGGTCCGTTGTAGAAATGGGCTTGAATTGGCTAAGGTTGAATTTTGGCGAAATCCGATCGGTAGGTGAGATTTTGATCCAGGGGTCGAAATGGAATTCCGACAATTCCTGTAGCTTCTTTATGTGATTTTGGATATGTCCGCAAATATTTAGGTCATTCGGACGTCGTTTGTTCGGGTTTTTGATCGAATGTTTGTTTCGGAAGTTTTGAAGAAACTTAGGCTTGAATTCGTGTGTAATTGGTGATTTTGATGTTTAGGATGGTGTTTTTATGCTTGAAACAAGTTCATATCGTGTTTTGGAGTATGTTGGTAGTTTTTGTTGGGGTCCCGGGGGCCTCGGGATGAATCCGGACCATCATCCGGCATTTTTGGAACATGAAAAGTCTGTTGTAAATTGCAGACCACTTGGCACAATTTAAGCCTTCGCGTTCGTGAGGGCTAGGCTGTCATGACCCCAAATCCGGTCGTGATGGCGCCCAGCACACTGCTAGGCCAGCCCGACCAATCAACAACGATCATAGAGCTATGAGCTCGCCTTATCCCATTCAAACATAACAATTGTAAATTAACAGTAATGGATATATCAAAAACGGGGAAACCAAGTCCCAACGCATACCAACTCCCATAGACCGAAGGGTCAAGAGTCCTGAGCCTCTACAGAACATAAGTGTAATACGGTTTACAACCAAAGCTCGGAGCGGAAAGAAATAACAATACATAATCAAAGACAGTAGGAAGGGATATCGGGTCCTGCGGACGTCGGCAGCTACCTCGAAGTCTCCACAGAACGGGGATAATAAAGCGGTTGCGACAGCTCAACTGCCCTTCTGAACCTGTATATCTGCACACAAAAATGCAGGGGAGTGGGGTGAGTATATTTCAACTCAGTGAGCAGCAATAATAAATAATAACTGGAAGTAAGAACTCATGTACTGTCACTAAACAGTTCTAAGGCAAACCCCCACAGGTATGTCATCACTACAATGAGTTCTCTGATCTCCAGTCCATATCCATCTCAACTGGGTCCCACACTGACCACATCCTCACTCGTACCACTACAGTGTACAACCATCTCAATATATAGAGACCTATACATTTGTCTATAACACATAAGTATTTACATATTTATAAGGATATTAATAAGTATAATGCTGCGGCGTGCAGCCCGCTCCAATACATATACCGCTGCGGCGTGCAGCCCGCTCCATTTAACGTCGACGGCGCTCACTGGGGGTGTATACAGACTTCGGAGGGGCTCCCTAGGCCCAAGCGCTATGGTGCTATGGCGTGCAGCCAGGTCCACCATATATCACTGCGGCGTGCAGTCCGATCCAATATATATATATACATATATAATTATACTGCTGCGGCGTGCAGCCCGATCCCATAATATACCAGCGCTCACTGGAATGTGTGCAGACTCAGACTCCGAAGGGGCTCCTACAGCCCAAGCGCAATAATACTGCGGCGTGCAGTCCGTCCCACATGTATATTACATGTATATTACATGTACATTACTGCGGCGTGCAGTCCGATCCAATATAGGTATCTATATACATAATACCTCATAATGGGTCCTCGACCCTAACCCAGTCAGTATGCACTTGGCCTCTCAGGCCCAATATAATATATCACAATGGGTCCTTGACCCTGTCTCGGTTAATATAGACTTGGCCTTTCGGGCCCAATATAACATCTCATAGTGGGTCCTTGACCCTATCTCATCTCAATCGGTATAGACTTGGCCTTTCAGGCCCACTCAGCTAGAACAGGGAATTCCACCCTAGATAATCTCTCTCAATGTACACATCAAGTACGGGCTCATATTATGCTATACAGCTAGAGCTATGGCCGAGTGTATATTTCCAACACGATATAAAGGTCACCTAGCTCTATAGGTTCCCTAATGCTCTACAGATCGGCACAAGGCCCCAAATATGGCTATTAGCCCAATTGTACAGTCATAACCTCATTAACAGTCGTACAACACAGTATTCTATTAGCCGGGAAGGACTAAGTCCGAACCCCCTATCACAATGTCACCACGCCCGTCATAGAACGCGTGTCTCATCTCAATATAGCACTGTAAAGTGCTAGTACGGGGTTTCAAACCCTCAGTACATTATTTACTACCACCACTCACCTCGATCCGATAGAAGCCTTAATCCGCCTTGCGCTCGCCTCGCAATTCAATCACCTTGAATGCCGAATCTGCTCAAAATCAATGAGAATACATCAATATAGGCTAATTAAACACAACCCATTCGAAATAACTCAATTTACATCAAAATTCCCAAAGTTGCCAAAACCCGAGCCCCGGGCCCACATTCCGAAAATTTACGAAATTCACATTTCTGGAACCCTCGTCTCGCCACGAGTCCATACATATAAAATTTACCAAAATCGGACTCCGTTTGCCCACTGAAATCGGTGTTTTTCTTCAATTTAGGCTTAGGGCTCAAACCCACAATTAATCTTCCATTTACGGGGAATTAACCAAGGATTTCATGTTAAAATGATGTAATTAAGCCACAAAACTTACCTCCAACGAAACCCCGATGATTTCCCAGCAATCTCCCATCAATTTCTCCTCTTGGAACTCAAAAATGGAGTTTTGGGTTAATGAACCCGTATGTGAAATGTTTCTGGTTTTAATTCACTGCCTGGGCCGTTTACACTATGCGATCGCATCCCATCCTTGCGATCGCGTAGAACAAATGATAGCTCGAAATAATTAAGGCTATGCGATCGCACTACCTCTCCGCGATCGCATAGAACATCTCACCCAGGCTCCAAATTACTACTATGCGATCGCAAACTTACCACGCGATCGCATAGAACAATAAGCTTCTTAGGCACCCCGGATCATTTTACCCTATGCGATCGCACAAGTGACCCTGCGATCGCAGAGTGCCAGGTTCCATACCTATGCGATCGCATCTCCTATTACGCGATCGCATAGAACAACTCTGGGGCTCACTTCCATCCTTCTATGCGATCGCATTAACCCTATGCGATCGCATAGAGCATCCGTCTGCAACAAAACCAGCAACCAACAGCAGTTCAAAAATAGAAGAAATGGTCCGTTTGGACCCCCGAAATCAACCCGAGGCCCCCGGGACCCCAACGAAAACCACCAACATACCCCATAACACGTTTCAAACTTGTTCTAATCATAAAAACACCATCCTAAACATCAAAATCACCAATTACACACGGATTCAAGCCTAAATTCCTTAAAACTTTCCGAATTACGCATTCAATCAAAAACCCGACCAAACGACGTCCGAATGACCTGAAATTTTGCAGGCACATCCAAAATCACCTAACGAAGCCACTGCCACTGTCGGAATTCCATTCCGACCCCCGGATCAAAATCTCACCTACCGTTCGGATTTCGCCAAAATTCAACCTTAGCCAATTTAAGCCTATTTCTACACCGGGCCTCCAAATTCAATTCCGATTGCTCCCCTAAGTCACAAATCACCTTCCGGAACTAACCGAATCATCAGAATCCGATTCCGAGCCCTCTATCCAAATAGTCAACTCCGGGTTGACTTTCCTTATTCAAGTCTCCTTCAAAAAGGCTATATGCCTCATTTTCAATCCAATTCACTCCTAACTCACCCGATAGACTTTAACACTGAGACAAAAGCAATAAAACATGTAATTGTAACATGACGGGGTGGTAATTCCCGTAACGACGGGACGGGTCGTTACATTCTCCCCAACTTAAACAATCGCTCGTCCTCGAGCGTACCAGAGTTGTACTAGAAGCCACCCAATAGCCGAATGACCTTACCAAGCATATATCCGGCGATCATACGTCATCCTATCTCACATAAGTCCGAAAACACCATATAGTCAAAATTTCACAGACCATCCGAACCATAAATCACATTGCACTTTCCGAAATCATATCCCAATTGCTAATCCCATGTCTATATTCACGATACACTAGAATCCACTGCAATAACCCACACTCACCACTCCGGGTGAGATCATATGATGTATCAAACAACCCAATCGCTCGAGACAATAGTCTCTAATCACAATAATTTCTCACGATAACCAAATACCAACTGAAAAACCCTTTTCATTAGATAGAGTTTTGTTCCAACACCTTCATATCATGCCCACGGTAACCGAACACGCGATATATCGAACCCATCTCTCGGGTCAACCATTCGTGAATCTATTTCTCTTTTAAAATTGATACCACAATAAGTTTCGGAGCCAAACCTCGATATTACCTTTCTAACGAGCTGAAATCATATATGCTCGCTCTCATTAATGACTTGAATGATCATTTCGGTTATAACACACCACACTGGTAACATGACACCTCAGCATCGGCCTAGGCCACAACGAGCACAACACAGGCTCCAATAAGAACGATCCGAACACACTCGAATCCTGACAACTGACTCGCACAAAAAGCCATAATTCAAATTCTTCCATACCATCACAACACATAACTGAGATTCTTGTCTCACATCATAGGATTAGAGTGCCTGAATCCTCCTCGAAAGGTCATAACATCACGTGGCCTTGCCAAAACTCATGATTCTATCCAAACACTATTACCCATGGAGCATCTCAAGTCGAAATGCTCAAAACGGTCAGCCACCACATATTTAGGTCTGACTCAAGCAATCAATCACACGCGGTGATACATTTAGTATATGTTATCGAATCCTGAATGGACACAACCGATGTGCTATTCCCCGAGCGATACCCAATACGGACTATTCCTCAGAAGAGAGGAAGTATTGTATACAAGGTACATATAGGAAGCTATATTTCCCACATCACACCGTTGCAGCGCGCAACCCGTTCCAATAGCATCCTGTGGCGGCGTGCCACCCGATCCAGATACTATACATGTGGCGGCGTGCCACCCGATCTAGATACTATACATGTGGCGGCGTGCCACCCGATCCACGTATAAATCTAGCAAAAGGGAATGCACATCGACTCAAGTTGCTCACTGCAACAAACATGTATATATATAGCCTCGAGCTCGGTCACATGAAACTTATCCGACAAAGTTCCTCAATACCGGAACTGAATCAATGGTAGATACCTCTACACTGACATCCGCCACGAAGTCCCAACTGGCAAAGCAATACCTACCAGCCGTCCGCTGGCCCTAGGGTACATCCACCCTGCTGGAGCATGATCTGATGCGCTCCGCCATGCAGTTTGCGACATGTTTCTGACATAGTCCATATCACATTAGTCTGGACAACCTGGCTTATGACAACCAGTCAGCAATCGTATATCATTATTCAAATTCGTCATATAAAGTGACGAGATAGCCACTAGGGCTTCCAATTTCCGATAACCGCTACACCGTGCCGATACACACGATATACCACCGCTGCGTAGGCGGGTTACGAGAACTTCTAGTCTCCAACACATACATAACACAGGAATCACTATGCCTGATTCCGTACTTCACCGTACGATTACATAACGCACCTCAAGCGTCCATTCATACCACGAAAGCCATTCATAAATTTCACTATGTCATCAACGACTCAATTATTACAGTCGATCCAACGAGAAAATACCACCATACTACTACATATTATCAATTTACATTACCTTGTCCATTTGCACCATATACCCTGCCAAATTACTAGAATAGCAGTACCATTTTCTTAAATCATCAGAAAGATCAATTCTTGAATCACCTGCAGCCGTCCGCGCTGCTCAATAATTTTATTGACTTCCCATATATTATGAACTGATCTCAAAACCTTGAATATGCCATTATCAACTTTCCATAACACATCGCGTATACCATATCACACTAAGACAACATGGAAATTCATATCCCTTTCCTCCGCCGCAAACATCGGCGCACTCAACTCGTCAAGGGCTTTCATGATCCCATATAGAGAAAACTCATTACACATTCCCAGCCTTGCATACCAACAGGAAAAATACACTCATTTTCAAACTACGGTATAACACATCGCAAACTCTTTCTCCCAATTACATTGCATAAATTAAACCGCCAGGACTCAGTCCTTATACCCATATCAAGTTACACAACTGCCAGCTCTCAAAAGCTTTGCTGCACAATATCTGTAAGACTCATTACTTCAACCATATACCAGGAATTAGTCGTATTCCTTTTCATACCATTCTGGTTTATTAACAAGTTGTTCCATTTATCCAGTTTCCTTTCTAATTCATCTTTAATTTAATATTAGCCATTATTGTAGCACCATAACACATCAACTCATTCCACACGAGACTCGTACATAAGACCACACGGTCTAAGACATATAGGCCACTGAATATTCTCTCAATATTTCCCGAAGGATCACATCCTACAATACTTTATTTTGAAGAACCTCTTGCGATTTGAATTCGTTATCATTACCTTCCAATACGGATTACATAGAATCCCATCATTCACATAATATAACACAAGTACCGATCTCTTCTAACGAAACCATCATCTTTAGCCACATGCACAATCTTAAGGCACCTGACTGTTACAAGCAAAATCTGAACACTGCAAAACCATTCTCGGGCATCATTCACCCTTATTCAGCTGTAATTCAACTGTCCTATTGAGTAGAACCACTCATTTTTTGTTAGAACTCTGACATCGCAGAACATGATTACTTACAGGTACAATTCGCTATCTTTCCTTTCTATACACCGAACATTCTCTACCAACAGTAGTTCAAAACATCCTAGTATTTCTTCAAATCTACGAAGCACCATAAGCCTTTATCAAAATTTCCCAACATACCTAGAGACAGAGCCAACACAAGCACACGACAGTGCAATCGGATAATCAATAACAACCTCCCCAACTTAGCTCGAAGTCATTCATCAAAGCACTTTCAACCACTCATATCATTATTACTCAAATGATGCCACAAAGTTCTAGTTAGATTAAACTCAGTCATTTACAAGCTTCGGCGGAGATTCGAATCATCAGAAATATTAACCCTTTTGCAATTCTTGCATTCATTCACACACAACAGTTACGCCCCCTCTTTAGGTGGCAAAATCTTTTCTAAGTCCCGGATTTTCCAAAAATTTCGGCAGAGTTTCCTTTGTAAATTGGCCTATCCACCTGCCAGAGAATCACCAAACCATTCTAACAATACATCCACAACTCAACAAAACATCACAATGTATTTCAACAACATTAAATCTCAATACTATACGAATCATATTATCACAATTATACCTGATCATGTACTGCACCTGCTCGAATCATAACATATATCAAATACCTTTCAATTACACATGAGAGTCAATCCACTTACCTCGCCTCAATTTAGCATCTCAGTACAATACCATCCACCAGGATACACATAGCATAATCACTTTAGTCTTCCCGAGTTTGAACTCGTTCCGCTACACATAAGGCACTTTACCTTCCAATTAAGAGGCGATGAAAATATTTCTCACGCCCATAGCTAGGGCTATATATCAAATCACAATAAAGACCAATACCGATCGTATGCACTTCATGATACCGGCTCGCGAAATTAGTACCTTGGTGCTCAAGCCATAGACAAAGATCCGGCCTCAAGTCCTCCCGACTGGCCCAACATGAATTCACGGGGATTATATCTCGCCCCTCGTTCGGAGAAATCGCAAGCCATAAGGTCAATTATATTACTGAGCGCTCGATGCGTACACGGACGTGTGGAAGGAATTTCAAAAATTATATCTCAAGCTGAATCAAGTACGCACGATAAGAATTCCAAGAAGTGTGAAGTGTTTCCTAAAGGTTCGCAGCCTCCCGAGGATAAGTACAGGCGTCCCCGTACCGATCCACAAGACTCTACTAACCGGCTCAAGACTCACGAGGCCTAGTAAACCTAGGCTTTGATACCAACTTGTCACGACCCCAAATCCGGTCGTGATGGCGCCCAGCACACTGCTAGGCCAGCCCGACCAATCAACAACGATCATAGAGCTATGAGCTCTCCTTATCCCATTCAAACATAACAATTGTAAATTAACAGTAATGGATATATCAAAAATGGGGAAACCAAGTCCCAACGCATACCAACTCCCATAGACCGAAGGGTCAAGAGTCCTGAGCCTCTACAGAACATAAGTGTAATACGGTTTACAACCAAAGCTCGGAGCGGAAAGAAATAACAATACATAATCAAAGACAGTAGGAAGGGATATCGGGTCCTGCGGACGTCGGCAGCTACCTCGAAGTCTCCACAGAACGGGGATAATAAAGCAGTTGCGACAGCTCAACTGCCCTTCTGAACCTGTATATCTGCACACAAAAAAAAATGCAGGGGAGTGGGGTGAGTATATTTCAACTCGGTGAGCAGCAATAATAAATAATAACTGGAAGTAAGAACTCCTGTACTGTCACTAAATAGTTCTAAGGCAAACCCCCACAGGTAAGTCATCACTACAATGAGTTCTCTGATCTCCAGTCCATATCCATCTCAACTGGGTCCCACACTGACCACATCCTCACTCGTACCACTACAGTGTACAACCATCTCAATATATAGAGACCTATACATTTGTCTATAACACATAAGTATTTACATATTTATAAGGATATTAATAAGTATAATGCTGCGGCGTGCAGCCCGCTCCAATACATATACTGCTGCGGCGCGCAGCCCGCTCCATTTAACGTCGACGGCGCTCACTGGGGGTGTATACGGACTTCGGAGGGGCTCCCTAGGCCCAAGCGCTATGGTGCTATGGCGTGCAGCCAGGTCCACCATATATCACTGCGGCGTGCAGTACGATCCAATATATATATATACATATATAATTATACTACTGCGGCGTGCAGCCCGATCCCATAATGTAACGACCCGGCCCGTCGTTACGGGAATTACCACCCCGTTACCTTGCATTTACATATATTATGTTTTTTTTTAAAAAGCAGTATTAGAGTATATCGGGTGAGTTAGGAGTGATTTGGATTGAAAATGAAGCAAATAGCATGTTTGAAGGAAGCTTGAATATGAAAAGTCAACCAAGAGTTGACTATTGAGTTAGAGTGCTCGGAACCGGATTCTGATGATTCGGTTAGTTCCGGAAGGTGATTTGTGACTTAGGAGAGCGATCGGAATTTAATTTGGAGACCCGGTGTAGAAATAGGCTTGAATTGGCTAAAGTTGAATTTTGGCGAAATCCGGATGGTAGGTGATATTTTGATCCGGGGGTCGGAATGGAATTCCGACAATTTCTGTAGCTTCGTTATGTGATTTTGGATATGCCTGCAAAATTTCAGGTCATTCGGACATCGTTTGATCGGGTTTTGGATTGAATGTTAGTTTTGAAAGTTTTGAAGAAACTTAGGCTTGAATCCGTGATTAATTGGTGATTTTGATGTTTAGGATGATGTTTTTATGATTGGAACAAGTCCGTATCATGTTTTGGGGTATGTTGGTGGCTTTCGTTGGGGTCCGGGGGCCTCGGGATGGATTCGGACCATCAACCGGGCATTTAGAACTTGGAAAAATTCTGCAGAAAACTGCAGGTTCTGCCCAGGTCCTTAAGCCTTCGCGTTCGCGTGACCAGTGTCGCGATCGCGAAGGCCAAGGCTTTTCATGCATCGCGTTCGCGGGAGAAGCCGTCGCGTTCGCGTAGGTCTGGGGTACGAAGCATCGCGAACGCGTTGCCAGGGTCGCGTTCGCGTAGAGTCGAGATGTTGTGCTTCGCGTTCGCGTGAGGTCCATCGCGAACGCGTAAGAGGAAGAGACGAAGCATCGCGTTCGCGTGGTTTGGGACGCGAACGCGTAGAGGAAAAATCCGGGCTAGGAAGATTTGGTCTTCGCGAACGCGTGACTGTACGTCGCGTTCGCGATGAAGGAGCGAGCAAGGCATCGCGTTCGCGTGGAGACCATCGCGAACGCGTAGGGTAAATTCGGCTGGCAGTGAATTAAAATCACAGAACAGAGGGCTCTCGGGTTCATTAACCCAAAACCCCATTTTTGAGTTCCAAGAGGAGAAATTGACGGGAATTGCTGGTACTTCATCGGGGATTCGTTGGAGGTAAGTTTTGTGGCTTAATTACATCATTTTAACATGAAATCCTTGGTTAATTCCCTGTAAATGGAAGATTAATTGTGGGTTTGAGCCCTAAGCCTAAATTGAAGAAGAACAAGGATTTGAGTAGGCAAATGGAGTCCGATTTTGGTAAAATTGATATGCTTAGACTCGTATTGAGACGAGGGTTCCAGAAATGTGAATTTCGTAAATTTTCGGAATGTGGGCCCGGGGCTCGGGTTTTGACAACTTTGGGAATTTTGATGTAAATTGAGTTGTATTGATTGGGTGTCGTCCCATTGGCCTAAATTGTTGTATTTTTACTGTATTTGATCCAGATTCTACGCGTGCGGAGCTTGATTCTCGTGGCAAGGGCATTGCGGAATAGTCGTCGCGCTGTATTGAGGTGAGTAATATATGTGGGTGATGACCAGCGGGTTCGAAACCCGGTATACCACTTTGTGACGCTGTATAGCGGCGAGACACGCACACTCTTGAGAGTGCGGGGTCGATCATGAACTGGAGACTATATATATATTAGTCCGACCTGTTGATACTGTATTATTGGCTATTCTAGAGCCGTCGAACCTCCTTCTCGGATGGTTGCATATATATATATATTGTGATAATGGCCACTCTTGAGCCGAGGAACCCCCTTCTCGGGCGGTTGATTATATATGTGGGCCGTGAGCCAGTTATTGGATCCCGCGAGGATCGATATCATTGTCTTATCACATAGACATGCTAGTTTACTACTAGTCCGCAGCTATTTTTGTTATTATGCTATTTCCAATCTCTGGAACTTGATATTTCTGTTTTCCAACTGAAAAATGATAAAAAGAGTTTTCAAAAACTACTTTTGAGCCTGCGAGGCTGTATCTGCATATTAGCCTGACTAGTAGTGGATCGGGCTGCACGCCGCAGCGAGATATATGTTGGATCGGACTGCACGCCGCAATGATATCTCTATGAGATGTGCTTGGGCTGTAGGAGCCCCTCCGGAGTCTGAACCCCCACAGTGAGCACGGGTACCCAAAATTGGAGTCGGGCTACACGCCGTAGCGTTCATATCATGCATTGCATTGCATTTAGCTACATCTGCTAGCTGTTATGCTATTTATTGGTATTTGTTGGAACAGGTACAGTGAAGATTGATTCTATGACAGGGTAGCTGATTATAGCTTTACATAGTGCTTTATTGCGGATTTCTTATCTGCGATGTCTTACCCTTGTTTATTACCATTGAGTCTGCCAGTACTCATTTTACTCCCTGCACCTTGTGTGCAGATCCAGGTACCTCTCAGCAGTGATCCAGTAGCTGTGCGAGGCGACGTTTGTGGATATTCGAGGTAGCTGCAGAGTCCGCAGGACCCGATATTCCTTCCTACTGTCTTTTGATTTTGTATTGACATTTCTTTCCGCACTTGGTATTTTGTAAACTTTTATACACTCATGTTCAGTAGAGGCTCATGACTCTTGACCCTTGGTCTATGGGAGTTATTGTATTATGGGACTTGGTTCCCCGTTTTCGTTTCATGTATCACTGTTATATCGTTAATTAATTTGCTTAAATGGATTAAAGAGAGCTTCTAGCTCCGTTGTTGTTATTAATTGGTCAGGCTGGCTTAGCAATGTGCTGGGCGCCATCACGGCCGGATTTGGGGTCGTGACAAGTTGGTATCAAAGCCTAGGTTTACTAGGCCTCGTGAGTCTTGAGCCGGTTAGTAGAGTCTTGTGGATCGGTACGGGGACGCCTGTACTTATCCTCGGGAGGCTGCGAACCTTTAGGAAAACTTCACTTTTCTTGAACTCCGTCGTGCGATCTTATTGTTCTGAGAACTAAATTTCTATATTCTATTCTCTCGCAGATGGCGAGAACGCGAGCATCGGGACGAGGTGGACGACCTCCGTTGCCACCTGTTAGAGGCCGTGGGCGCGGTCGTGCTAGAGGTAGAGGTAGGGCGGGCGAGGCAGTGCCGGTTGACCCGCCTGTTGTACCGGTTCAGAGCAGCCCCCGGTGGTTGAAGCTCCAGCAGTCCCGGTTCGGGGCCGGACTATATCTATTGCCATTCCCGGTCTTCGGGAGACTCTTGCTCAAATATTATCGGTGTGTTCCGGTTTGGCTCGGGTAGTTTCGGCTACCGCTACGGTAGCGACATCTCGGTCGGGGGTGGTCGGCGGACCCCTGCGGCTCGCACGCCGATCCGGTTGTTCGGGGACTTCGGACGCCAGAGGCTGTCCCCGCTCGGTGGTTGCACCGGTTATTCCTCCAGCTGCACCGGCTCCGGCTCCAGAGCATATGGTTCAGGTTATGCCCGAGGACGAGCGGCGTCGTCTTGAGAGGTTTGGTAGACTTCAGCCACCCCATTTCAGTGGTGTTGAGGGCGAGGATGCCCGGGGTTTCTTGGATAAATGTCAGAAGATGCTGCGTACGGCTGGTATTCTTGAGTCCGGCGGAGTTTCATTTACTACATTTCAGTTGACTGGTCCCGCATTTGATTGGTGGGAGGAGTTTGAGAGGCGTAGGCACGCAAGAGCAGCACCTCTCACATGGCAGCAGTTCTCTACTCTCTTTCTAGAGAAATATGTACCTCGGTCTCGTCGCGAGGAGCTACGTCGCCGGTTCGAGTGGTTGATTCAGGGCGACATGTCTGTGACTCAGTATGAGCTTAGATTCACTCAGTTGGCTAGGCATGCCACATGGATGATCCCCACTGATAGGGAGAGGATCAGGAGGTTCATTGATGGCCTCAACTACTCTGTCCGTATTCTTATGACCAGCGAGCGAGTTCTGTCATCATCGTTTGAGCAGGTTGCTGATATGGCACGCTCCGTTGAGGCGGATCGTCGCCGAGAGAGAGAGGAGCGGGAGGCCAAGAG
Organism: Nicotiana noctiflora; assembly: GCA_032618575.1. Taxonomy (NCBI): domain Eukaryota; kingdom Viridiplantae; phylum Streptophyta; class Magnoliopsida; order Solanales; family Solanaceae; genus Nicotiana; species Nicotiana noctiflora. Next base: position 256,834 of record JASVEL010012143.1, read on the forward strand.
GCCTCGTGGTTCTGGCAGTTTCAGTGGTGCTCCATCTAGAGGGCATTCCCAGCAGAGCAGAGGTCGCTCATCTAGGGGTTTCAGCAGGGTCAGTCATCACTTAGTGCCCTCCCAGCCCAGAGTGCAGCACCTACTTCTTCAGCCCAGGGTTCTTCTGCGGCGAGGGGTTCCCTTCAGTACCCTTCTCCGGCACCGGGTGCATGTTATGAGTGTGGTGAGTTTGGTCACATGAGGAGACAGTGCCCTCGACTCCATAGGGACAGGACTCAGCAGAGGGATCAGCCCTCCTCTTCAGCACCATCTCAGGCTAGTAGAGGTGGAGGTCAGTCTTCTCGTGGTCGCCCCAGGGGCGAGGAGAGATCTGGTGGAGGCCAGGCACGGTTCTATGCACTTCCTGACAGGCGTGATGCGGTTGCCTCCGATGCTGTGATTACAGGTATCATTTCTGTCTGTCACAGAGATGCCTCTGTTCTATTTGATCCAGGGTCCACATATTCTTACGTGTCCTCTTATTTTGCACATCATTTGAGTGCAACTCGTGGTATTCTTGATTTACCTGTTCATGTATCCACCCCCGTGGGTGATACGATTGTTGTGGATCATGTCTATAGATCCTGTGTTATATCTATTGGGGGTCTGGAGACCCAGGCAGATTTGCTATTGTTGGGCATGGTGGACTTTGATGTTATATTGGGTATGGACTGGTTGTCTCCGTACCATGCTATATTGGACTGTCATGCTAAGACAGTTACGTTGGCCATTCCTGGTATTTCTCAGATTGAGTGGCGGGGTTCGACTGATTTCGTCCCTAGCCGTGTTATTTCGTTCTTAAAGGCTCAGAAAATGGTTGAAAAAGGGTGTTTATCGTACTTAGCTTTTGTGAGAGATGTGGGAGCTGAGTCTCCTAGCATTGATTCTGTACCTGTTGTGAGGGATTTTCCGGATGTGTTTCCCTCAGACCTGCCGGGCATGCCGCCGGACAGGGATATTGATTTTGGTATCGATTTGGTGCCTGGCACTCAGCCTATTTCTATTCCTCCGTATCGGATGGCACCAGCTGAGTTGAAGGAATTGAAGGAGCAGCTCCAAGAACTCCTAGATAAGGGGTTCATTCGGCCGAGTGTGTCGCCGTGGGGTGCACCAGTCCTGTTTGTTAAGAAAAAGGACGAATCTATGAGGATGTGTATTGACTATAGGCAGCTAAACAAAGCAACAGTAAAGAATAAGTATCCTCTGCCTCGTATTGATGATTTGTTTGATCAGCTCCAGGGAGCTAGGGTGTTCTCGAAGATTGATCTTCGTTCGGGCTACCATCAGCTGAAGATTAGAGAGTCTGACATTATGAAGACTGCATTCCGGACCAGATATGGTCACTATGAGTTCCTTGTGATGTCTTTTGGGCTGACCAACGCCCCAGCGGCATTTATGCATCTGATGAACAGTGTATTCGGGCCGTATCTTGATTCATTTGTGATCGTATTCATTGATGACATACTTGTCTACTCTCGTAGCCGGGAGGAGCATGCTCGGCACTTGAGTATTGTGTTGCGAAGGTTGAGAGAGGAGAAGCTGTATGCCAAGTTCTCCAAATGTGAGTTCCGGCTTGAGTCCGTGGCATTCTTAGGGCACGTGGTGTCCTGTGATGGTATTCGGGTAGATCCGAGGAAGGTCGAGGCGGTGCAGAGTTGGCCCGGACCGACCTCAGTTTCTGAGATCCGTAGCTTTCTGGGATTGGCGGGGTATTATCGCCGATTTGTTCGGGGGTTCTCTTCTATTGCTTCACCCCTTGACTAGATTGACTCGGAAGGGCGTTCCTTTCTTATGGTCCGAGGAGTGCGAGGAGAGCTTTCGAAAGCTCAAGACAGCATTGACCACGGCACCGGTCTTGATATTACCGTCAGCTTCAGGTTCTTATACTGTATATTGTGATGCCTCGGGAGTGGGCATTGGTTGTGTGTTGATGCAGAGGAGGGTAGAGTTATTGCATATGCTTCTCGTCGGCTAAAGCCCCACGAGAAAAACTACCCTGTTCACGATTTGGAATTAGCTGCTGTTGTTCATGCCTTGAAGATTTGGAGGCATTATCTATATGGTGTATCTTGTGATGTATATACGGACCACCGCAGCCTTCAACATTTGTTCAAGCAAAGAGATCTAAATTTGAGGCAGCGGAGATGGCTTGAGTTGCTTGAAGACTATGATATTACTATCTTGTATCATCCTGGGAAAGCCAATGTAGTGGCTGATGCATTGAGCCGGAAGGCTATTAGTATGGGCAGTTTGGCGTATATTCCAGTTGGGGAGAGACCCCTAGCAGTTGATATTCAGGCGTTAGCTAATCAGATGGTAAGGCTGGATATTTCTGAGCCCAGTCGGGTGATGGCTTGTGTAGTAGCTCGTTCTTCTTTATATGATCGTATTCGAGAGCGCCGGTATGATGATCCACACTTACTTGTCCTTAAGGACAGAGTTCAACATGATGATGCTAGAGATGTCACTATTGATAGTGATGGTGTATTGCGGATGCAGGGCCGGATATGCGTGCCTAATGTTGACGGCCTTCGTGAATTGATATTGGAGGAAGCCCATAGCTCGCGGTATTCTATTCATCCAGGAGCCGCGAAGATGTACCAGGATTTGAAGCAGCATTACTGGTGGAGAAAGATGAAGAAAGATGTTGTGAGCCATGTGGCTCGGTGTCTAAACTGTCAGCAGGTCAAGTATGAGCATCAGAGACCTGGTGGTGTATTCCAGCGTATTGATATTCCGGAATGGAAGTGGGAAAGAATAACTATGGACTTTGTTAGTGGGCTCCCTCGGACAGCGAGGAAGTTTGATTCAGTTTGGGTGATTGTGGATAGGTTGACTAAGTCAGCTCACTTCATCCCAGTGTGTACTACCTATACCTCGGAGCGGTTGGCAGAGATATTCATCCGTGAGATAGTGAGATTGCATGGAGTTCCTATTTCCATCATATCAGACAGAGGTACCCAGTTCACATCTCAGTTCTGGAGGACATTTCAGCGAGAGTTGGGATCACAGGTAGAGTTGAGCACAGCATTTCATCCACAGACGGATGGGCAGTCTGAGCGTACTATTCAGATATTGGAGGACATGTTGCGTGCTTGTGTCATTGATTTTGGTGGTTCATGGGCTGATTATTTGCCTTTGGCGGAGTTCGCTTATAATAATAGCTATCAGTCCAGCATTCAGATGGCACCGTATGAAGCCTTATATGGGAGGCGGTGTAGGTCTCCGGTTGGTTGGTTCGAGCCCGGCGAGGCTAGGTTGTTAGGGACAGAGTTAGTCCAAGATGCCTTAGATAAGGTGAAGGTGATTCGGGAGAGACTTCGCACAGCTCAGTCGCGTCAGAAGAGTTATGCAGACCGGAAGGTCCGAGATGTGTCTTATTCAGTAGGTGAGAAGGTGTTGCTGAAAGTTTCGCCTATGAAGGGTGTTATGAGGTTTGGAAAGAAAGGAAAGTTAAGCCCAAGGTTTATTGGACCTTTTGAGGTGCTTAGGAAAGTTGGGGAGGTGGCTTATATGCTTGCTTTGCCACCCAGTTTGTCGGGAGTTCACCCGGTGTTCCATGTATCTATGCTCGGAAGTATGTCGGAGACCCGTCTCATGTGTTGGACTTCAGCACGATACAGCTAGATGAGGATTTGACTTATGATGTGGAACCGGTAGCCATTTTGGGTCGACGGGTTCGTAAACTGAGATCTAAGGACATAGCTTCAGTAAAAGTGCAGTGGAGAGGTCGTCCCGTGGAGGAAGAAACTTGGGAGACCGAGCAGGAAATGCGGAGCAGATATCCACACTTATTTGATGCTCCAGGTATGTTTCTTAACCCGCTCGCGGACGAGCGTTTGTTTAAGTTGGGGAGAATGTAACGACCCGGCCCGTCGTTACGGGAATTACCACCCCGTTACCTTGCATTTACATATATTATGTTTTTTTTTAAAACAGTATTAGAGTATATCGGGTGAGTTAGGAGTGATTTGGATTGAAAATGAAGCAAATAGCATGTTTGAAGGAAGCTTGAATATGAAAAGTCAACCAAGAGTTGACTATTGAGTTAGAGTGCTCGGAACCGGATTCTGATGATTCGGTTAGTTCCGGAAGGTGATTTGTGACTTAGGAGAGCGATCGGAATTTAATTTGGAGACCCGGTGTAGAAATAGGCTTGAATTGGCTAAAGTTGAATTTTGGCGAAATCCGGATGGTAGGTGATATTTTGATCCGGGGGTCGGAATGGAATTCCGACAATTTCTGTAGCTTCGTTATGTGATTTTGGATATGCCTGCAAAATTTCAGGTCATTCGGACATCGTTTGATCGGGTTTTGGATTGAATGTTAGTTTTGAAAGTTTTGAAGAAACTTAGGCTTGAATCCGTGATTAATTGGTGATTTTGATGTTTAGGATGATGTTTTTATGATTGGAACAAGTCCGTATCATGTTTTGGGGTATGTTGGTGGCTTTCGTTGGGGTCCCGGGGGCCTCGGGATGGATTCGGACCATCAACCGGGCAATTAGAACTTGGAAAAACTCTGCAGAAAACTGCAGGTTCTGCCCAGGTCCTTAAGCCTTCGCGTTCGCGTGACCAGTGTCGCGATCGCGAAGGCCAAGGCTTTTCATGCATCGCGTTCGCGGGAGAAGCCGTCGCGTTCGCGTAGGTCTGGGGTACGAAGCATCGCGAACGCGTTGCCAGGGTCGCGTTCGCGTAGAGTCGAGATGTTGTGCTTCGCGTTCGCGTGAGGTCCATCGCGAACGCGTAAGAGGAAGAGACGAAGCATCGCGTTCGCGTGGTTTGGGACGCGAACGCGTAGAGGAAAAATCCGGGCTAGGAAGATTTGGTCTTCGCGAACGCGTGACTGTACGTCGCGTTCGCGATGAAGGAGCGAGCAAGGCATCGCGTTCGCGTGGAGACCATCGCGAACGCGTAGGGTAAATTCGGCTGGCAGTGAATTAAAATCACAGAACAGAGGGCTCTCGGGTTCATTAACCCAAAACCCCATTTTTGAGTTCCAAGAGGAGAAATTGACGGGAATTGCTGGTACTTCATCGGGGATTCGTTGGAGGTAAGTTTTGTGGCTTAATTACATCATTTTAACATGAAATCCTTGGTTAATTCCCTGTAAATGGAAGATTAATTGTGGGTTTGAGCCCTAAGCCTAAATTGAAGAAGAACAAGGATTTGAGTAGGCAAATGGAGTCCGATTTTGGTAAAATTGATATGCTTAGACTCGTATTGAGACGAGGGTTCCAGAAATGTGAATTTCGTAAATTTTCGGAATGTGGGCCGGGGCTCGGGTTTTGACAACTTTGGGAATTTTGATGTAAATTGAGTTGTATTGATTGGGTGTCGTCCCATTGGCCTAAATTGTTGTATTTTTACTGTATTTGATCAGATTCTACGCATACGGAGCTTGATTCTCGTGGCAAGGGCATTGCGGAATAGTCGTCGCGCTGTATTGAGGTGAGTAATATATGTGGGTGATGACCAGCGGGTTCGAGACCCCGGTATACCACTTTGTGACGCTGTATAGCGGCGAGACACGTACACTCTTGAGAGTGCGGGGTCGATCATGAATTGGAGACTATATATTAGTCCAAACTGTTGATACTGTATTATTGGCTATTCTAGAGCCGTCGAACCTCCTTCTCGGATGGTTGCATATATATATATTGTGATAATGGCCACTCTTGAGCCGAGGAACCCCTTCTCGGGCGGTTGATTATACATGTGGGCCGTGAGCCAGTTATTGGATCCCGCGAGGATCGATATCATTGTCTTATCACATAGACATGCTAGTTTACTACTAGTCCGCGACTATTTTTGTTATTATGCAAATTCCAATCTCCGGAACTTGATATTACTTGTTTTCCAACTGAAAAATGATAAAAGAGTTTTCAAAAACTACTTTGAGCTTGCGAGGTCGTATCTGCATATTAGGCGACTAGTAGTGGATCGGGCTGCACGCCGCGGCAAGTTATATGTTGGATCGGACTGCGCGCCGCGGTGATATCTCTATGAGATGTGCTTGGGCTGTAGGAGCCCCTCGGAGTCTGAACCCCCACGGTGAGCACGGGTACCCAAAATTGGAGTCGAGCTACACGCCGTAGCGTTCATATCATGCATTGCATTGCATTTAGCTACATACGCTAGTTGTTATGCTATTTATTGGTATTTGTTGGAACAGGTACGGTGAAGATTGATTCTATGACAGGGTAGCTGATTATAGCCTTACATAGTGCTTTATTGCGGATTTCTTATCTGCGTGCTGTCTTACCCTTGTTTATTACCACTGAGTCTGGCAGTACTCGTTTTACTCCCTGCACCTTGTGTGCGGATCCAGGTACCTCTCAGCAGTGATCCAGTAGCTGTGCGAGGCGACGTTTGTGGATATTCGAGGTAGGTGCAGAGTCCGCAGGACCCGATATTCCTTCCTATTGTCTTTTGATTTTGTATTGACATTTCTTTCCGCACTTGGTATTTTGTAAACCTTGTATACCCTTATGTTCTTTAGAGGCTCACGACTCTCGACCCTTGGTCTATGGGAGTTATTGTATTATGGGACTTGGTTCCCCGTTTTCGTTTCATGTATCACTGTTATATCGTTAATTAATTTGCTTAAATGGATTAAAGAGAGCTTCTAGCTCCGTTGTTGTTATTAATTGGTCAGGCTGGCTTAGCAATGTGCTGGGCGCCATCACGACCGGATTTGGGGTCGTGACACCTCTCCCGCTCAGTGGGAATGTGTGCAGACTCAGACTCCGAAGGGGCTCCTACAGCCCAAGCGCAATAATACTGCGGCGTGCAGTCCGTCCCACATGTATATTACATGTATATTACATGTACATTACTGCGGCGTGCAGTCCGGTCCAATATAGGTATCTATATACATAATACCTCATAATGGGTCCTCGACCCTATCCCACTCAGTATGCACTTGGCCTCTCAGGCCCAATATAATATATCACAATGGGTCCTTGACCCTGTCTCGGTTAATATAGACTTGGCCTTTCAGGCCCAATATAACATCTCATAGTGGGTCCTCGACCCTATCTCATCTCAATCGGTATAGACTTGGCCTTTCAGGCCCACTCAGCTAGAACAGGGAATTCCACCCTAGATAATCTCTCTCGATGTACACATCTAGTACGGGCTCATATTATGCTATACAGCTAGAGCTATGGCTGAGTGTATATTTCCGACACGATATAAAGGTCACCTAGCTCTATAGGTTCCCTAATGCTCTACGGATCGGCACAAGGCCCCAAACATGGCTTTTAGCCCAATTGTACAGTCATAACCTCATTAACAGTCGTACAACACAATATTCTATTAGCCGGGAAGGACTAAGTCCGAACCCCCTATCACAATGTCGCCACGCCCGTCATAGAACGCGTGTCTCATCTCAATATAGCACTGTAAAGTGCTAGTACGAGGTTTCAAACCCTCAGTACATTATTTACTACCACCACTCACCTCGATCCGATAGAAGCCTTAATCCGCCTTGCGCTCGCCTCGCAATTCAATCACCTTGAATGCCGAATCTGCTCAAAAATCAATGAGAATACATCAATATAGGCTAATTAAACACAACCCATTCGAAATAACTCAATTTACATCAAAATTCCCAAAGTTGCCAAAACCCGAGCCCGGGCCCACATTCCGAAAATTTACGAAATTCACATTTCTGGAACCCTCGTCTCGCCACGAGTCCATACATATAAAATTTACCAAAATCGGACTCCGTTTGCCCACTCAAATCGGTGTTTTTCTTCAATTTAGGCTTAGGGCTCAAACCCACAATTAATCTTCCATTTACAGGGAATTAACCAAGGATTTCATGTAAAAATGATGTAATTAAGCCATAAACTTACCTCCAACGAAACCCCGATGATTTCCCAGCAATCTCCCGTCAATTTCTCCTCTTGGAACTCAAAAATGGAGTTTTGGGTTAATGAACCCGTATGTGAAATGTTTCTGGTTTTTAATTCACTCCCTGGGCCGTTTACACTATGCGATCGCATCCCATCCTTGCGATCGCGTAGAACAAATGATAGCTCGAAATAATTAAGGCTATGCGATCGCACTACCTCTCCGCGATCGCATAGAACATCTCACCCAGGCTCCAAATTACTACTATGCGATCGCAAACTTACCACGCGATCGCATAGAACAATAAGCTTCTTAGGCACCCCGGATCATTTTACCCTATGCGATCGCACAAGTGACCCTGCGATCGCAGAGTGCCAGGTTCCATACCTATGCGATCGCATCTCCTATTACGCGATCGCATAGAACAACTCTGGGGCTCACTTCCATCCTTCTATGCGATCGCAATGACCCAATGCGATCGCATAGAGCATCCGTCTGCAACAAAATCAGCAGCCAACAGCAGTTCAAAAATAGAAGAAATGGTCCGTTTGGACCCCCGAAATCAACCCGAGGCCCCCGGGACCCCAACGAAAACCACCAACATACCCCATAACATGTTTCAAACTTGTTCTAATCATAAAAACACCATCCTAAACATCAAAATCACCAATTACACACGGATTCAAGCCTAAATTCCTTAAAACTTTCCGAATTACGCATTCAATCAAAAACCCGACCAAACGACGTCCGAATGACCTGAAATTTTGCAGGCACATCCAAAATCACCTAACGAAGCTACTGCAACTGTCGGAATTCCATTCCGACCCCGGATCAAAATCTCACCTACCGTTCGGATTTCGCCAAAATTCAACCTTAGCCAATTCAAGCCTATTTCTACACCGGGCCTCCAAATTCAATTCCGATTGCTCCCCTAAGTCACAAATCACCTTCCGGAACTAACCGAATCATCAGAATCTGATTCCGAGCCCTCTAACCAAATAGTCAACTCCGGGTTGACTTTCCTTATTCAAGTCTCCTTCAAAAAGGCTATATGCCTCATTTTCAATCCAATTCACTCCTAACTCACCCGATAGACTTTAACACTGATACAAAAGCATAAAAAATACAATTTCAACATAACAGGGTGGTAATTCCCGTAACGACGGGCCGGGTCGTTACATAGGCCCGCATTCGCGTAGGCTGGGTCATCTTGGTCAACGCGTTCGTGAAGGAAGGTACCGAGTTCACGTAAGAGAAAGAAGGGAAGCATTGCGTTCGGGATGGTTTGGGTCGCGTTCGCGTAAGTGAAAAAGGTGAAGCATCGCGTTCGCGTGGGCGGGACCCGTTCGCGTAGAGTAAAAATCCGGAGATTGGGGAGTTGGCCTTCGCGGACGCGTGACTTCACGTCACGTTCGCGATGAAGAAAAGGGCTAAGGCATCGCGTTCGCATGAGAGGCACCGCGAACACGCAGAAGGAATTTGCCTGGCAGTGAAATTAAAAACCAGAACTGGCCAGCCGCGGTTCTCACACCCCAAAACACCATTTTTGAGTTCTAAGAGAAGGTATTGACGGGAGATTGCTGGGAAATCATCGGGGTTCGTCGGAGGTAAGTTTTGTGGGTTAATTACATCATTTTAACATGAAATCGTTGGTTAGTTCTCTATAAATGAAAGATTAAAGGTGGGTTTGAGCCCTAGGCTTAAAATTGAAGAAACACTGATTTGAGTGGGCAAATGGAGTCCGATTTTGGTAAATTTTATATGCCTAGACTCGCATCGAGATGTGGATTCCGAATATGTGACTTTTGTAATTTTTTGATAAGCGTACCGAAAGTAGGGTTTTGGCAACTTTGTGACTTTTGGGGTAAATCGAGTTGTATTGATTGGGTGTCGTCCCATTGGCCTAATTTGTTGTGTTTCTACTGTATTTGATCAGATTCTACGCGTGCAGAGCTTGATTTGCGGAGTAGTCGTCGCGCCGTATTGAGGTGAGTAATAGATGTGGGTGATGACCAGCGGGTTCGAAACCCGGTATACCACTTTGTGACGCTGTATAGCGGCGAGACACGTACTCTCTTGTGAGTGCGGGGTCGATTGTGATTGGGGACTATGGCTTAGTCCGACTTGTTGGCACTGTGTTATGATATTGGCTATTCTTGAGCCATCGAACCTCCGAGGACTATGGCTTAGTCCGAATTGTTGGCATACTATATTGTGATATTGGCTACTCTTGAGCCGTTGAACCTCCTTCTTGGACGGTTGAGTATACTCTTGGACTGTGAGCCAGTTATTGGATCCCGCGAGGATCGTTATCATTGTCTTGTGATATTGACGTGCTAGTTTACTACCGGTCCGTAGCTATTTCTGTTATCATGCTATTTCCAACCTCTGGAACTTGATATTACTGTTTTCAACTGAAAAATGATAAAAGAGTTTTCAAAACTACTTTTGAGCCTGCGAGGCTGCATTTTTATATTAGCTGACTGGTAGTGGATCGGGCTGCACGCCGCAGCGGTATATATGTTGGATCGGACTGCACGCTGCAGTAATATTGTGCTTTAGCTGTAGGAGCCCCTCCGGAGTCTGAACCCCCACAGTGAGCACGGGTACCCAAATTGGATCGGGCAATGCGCCACAGCAGTCATTTCATGCATTGCATTGCATTTATCTACACTTGCTAGCTGTTGTACTTATTGTTAATATTGTTGGCTCTCTACTGTTGGTATTGAACTGTTACAGGGTATTGGTATAGCTTTACATTGTGCTTTATTGTGGATTTCTTATCTACGCTGTCTTACCCTTATTTATTATCACTGAGTCTGGCAGTACTCATTTTACACCCTGCACCTTGTGTGCAGATCCAGGTACCTCTCGGCAGACCTAATTCGGTAGCCGCTCGGAGGCATTGTGCGGGATAGTCGAGGTAGCTGCAGCGTCCGCAGGACCTGACTCCCCTTCCAGCTGTCATTTCTTATCTTGTTGTCTTTCCTTTCCGCACTGAGTTTGTTATAAACTTTATTACACTTATGTTCTTTAGAGGCTCATGACTCTTTACCCTGCGGTTTATGGGAGTTGGTATATTTTGGAACTTGGTTCCCCGTTTTCGATATATGTATCACTGTTGTTTCATGTTTTGATATGCTTAAATGGGATAAAGCGATCTCCTAGCTCCGTCATTATTATTGATTGATCAGGCTGGCCTAGCAATGTGTTGGGCGCCATCACGACCGGATTTGGGGTCGTGACATCTTCCCCCCTTGTTCGCCGAAAGGGTAAGAAATACCCTAAGGGGAAATAATACTCATATTCCCTATGATACCTTTACCTATGATAATTTGGTAGGAATTTGCACCCAAGAAGGGTTACAATTTTGTAATGAGTACATCTAGCTCAACAAATTAAGAATACTAGGCGCCAAGAAAAATCTCAATTAGGAGATTTCTGTACCCAATTTGGGATGCCTAATAACTCGAGAAAAACGAGTTATAAGCGTAGTAACGCTGATTACTCCGATAAGTCTTATCGAAAGCGAAGATCTAGATATAGATCGAAAGAAGAACGTGATACTAGAAAGGCACATCGTAAATCTACTAGATTTACGAAAAATAGATCCAAACAGGATCTTGGCAACATTAAGTGTTACAAATGTGGAAAATCTGGCCACATAGCTCCGAATTGTAAGCTTCAGAAACTTAAAGCTTTAGAACTAGACAATGAATTGTAACGACCCGGCTCGTCGTTACGGGAATTACCACCGTGCTACCTTGAATTTACATATATTATGCTTTTATATCAGTATTTGAGTATATCGGGTGAGTTAGGAGTGATTTGGATTGGAAATAAAGCAAATAGTATGTTTGAAGGAAGTTTGAATATGAGAAGTCAACCAAGAGTTGACTATTGAGTTAGAGTGCTCGGAATCAGATTCTAATGATTCGACTAGTTCCGGGGGATCATTTATGACTTAGGAGAACAATCGGAATTGAATTCGAAGGTCCGGTGTAGTTTTAGGCTTGAATTGGCGAAGGTTGAATTTTGGCGAAAACCGGATGGTAGGTGATATTTTGATCCGGGGGTCGGAATGGAATTCCGACAATTTCTGTAGCTTCGTTATGTGATTTTGGATGTGTCCGCAAATTTTCAGGTCATTCGGACATCGTTTGATCGGGTTTTGGATTGAATGTTAGTTTTGAAAGTTTTGAAGAAACTTAGGCTTGAATTCGTGAGTAAATGGTAATTTTGATGTTTAGTATGATGTTTTTATGATTGGAACAAGTCCGTATCATGTTTTGGAGTACGTTGGTGGTTTTCGTTGAGGTCTCGGGGGCCTCGGGATGATTTCGGACCATCAACCGGGCATTTGGACTTGGCAAAAATCTGCAGAAAAACTGCAGGTTCTGCCCAGGCCTTTAAGCCTTCGCGTTCGCGTGGCAAGGGCCGCGTTCGCGAAGGTCAAGCGAATCAGTGCATCGCGTTCGCGAGGAGGGGTGCTGCGTTCGCATAGGCCAGGGATCATGTGCATCGCGTTCGCGTTCCAGTGGTCGCGTTCGCGTAGGTGTGTGAGGGTAAGGCTTCGCGTTCGCGGGAGGAGTATCGCGAACACGTAGAAGGAATTTAGGCGGCTGGGAGTTGAGCATCGCGAACGCGTGGTTGGCGTCGCGTTCGCGAAGGGTAGCTGGAAGTTGGGCATCGCGAACGCGTGGAAGGCGTCGCGTTCGCGAAGGGTAAGAGAGAGCTGTTCATCGCAAACGCGTGGGAGCTCACGCGAACGCGTAGAACAAAGTGTTCTGGCAGTGAATAAAATCCAGAAACAGAAGGCTTACGGGTTTACACCCCCAAAACATAATTTTGAGCCCTAGAGAGAAGAAAACTCGAGGAAATCACTGAGAAGTCATCGGGTATTCGTCGGAGGTAAGATTCTTGACTCAAAAACATCATTTTATGGTAGAATTAACATCAATCTTCATGAAATTGGGTTGAAATCTTGAAGAAATGTGGCCTAAATATTGAAAACGGGATTTTTGGATTTGGAAGGTCGTTTGAACTCCGATTTCGATAAATTTTATATGCACGGACTCGTGGCGAGATGAGGGTCGCATTGGTACTAATTTCGAAATTTTCCGAGCAGTGGGCCCGGGGTCGGGTTTTACCAACTTGGTGTATTTATGCGAATTTCATGTAAATTGAAATGGGTTATGATTATTTGACCCGTATTTGATATAATTATTGTGGTTTGACTAGATTCCATGCACGAGGGAGCTAAATTCAAAGGAAAAGGCATCGCGGACGAGTCTACGACCGGCTAGAGGTGAGTAGTTTGTGTATATGGTAGCCTGAGGGTTCGAAACCCCGGCTTGGCACATTGTGACGCTAGTAGGGCGTGGCTCGCACACCGTGGCAGGTGCGGGATTGATTGTGACTAGGGATTGAGACTTGGTCCATCCCGGAAATGAATAATATGTTATTAGTGTTGGAAATACACTGTATTTGATATATTTGTGGGCTGTAAGCCTTGTTTGGGGCCTTGTGCCGATCTGTAGCGTCCTTAGAGGACAATATTTATGTGATAGCTATAATTGCTTAAATCACTGATCTCGGTCCTGGAAATTGAAATCACACTTTTGAAATGCTAAGCCACCGGCTTTTACAAATTTAATAAAGTTAAAGTATTTTTCATAAATTATGAATTGAGAACTGGAATTAAGAAAAATGAATTGTTTTGTGACTTATTTGCTTATTGTGGACTGAGCATGGGATCGGGCTGCACGCCGCAGAGGTTGATATGAGGATCGGGCTGCACGCCTCAGCAGTATTGCGCTTGGGCTGTAGGAGCCCCTCCGGAGTCTGTACACACCCCCGGTGAGCGCCGTCGACGTTAAATTGGATCGGGCTACACGCCGTAGCGGTTATGTGCATTGCATTGCATCTTTATTTGTTGAATTACTCTGTGGTAGCTGAATTGTACTGTTGATGCTAGTTCGTAGGAGATTTGAACTGTAGTGTAGCTTCATATTGTGGTAATCTGTGGATTTCTTATTTTCAGCTGCTGTTATATATTTATTACTCACTGAGTACTTAGTACTCACCCCTACTCCCTGCACCTTTTGTGTGCAGACTCAGGTACTCAGGAGCAGTAGACAGGCATTTCCAGCGTTTGCGGTGTCATATCGAGTTGCTGAGGTAGCTGCCTATGTTCGCAGAACCTAGCTTCTCCTCTCCTTTCCAGTTGTTATTTTGTATTTTGTATTTAGACTTGAGTATTTCTATATAGTACTCTCTATTCCTGTTGGGTTTTGTTAGAGGCTCTAGACTTGTGACTCCGGATCTTTGGGAGTGTCGGTATTTTGTTCATTTCTATTATTATTGGAGTTCTTAAACTCATATATTCTTCTTGGAATGTCCATTTGGGACTGATAGTTGTTGTGATAAGTAATAGTTGGTCTGGCTGGCCTAGCTTAATTGTTGGGCACCATCACTACTGGATTTGGGCCGTGACAAGTTGGTATCAGAGCCTAGGTTATTAGGACTCGCGAGTCATGAGCCGGTTTAGTAGGCTTTCGCGGATCGGTACGTAGACGTCCGTATCTATCTTCGAAGGGCTACCGAAACTTTAGGAAAAACCTCATTTTCTTGGATTCATATCGTGCGATCTGTGTTATCATGAAATTAAAATTTTCCATATTCTATTCTCTCGCAGATGGCGAGAACACGAGCTAACGGACGTGGCGGACGACCACCATTGGCACCTAGAGGCCGTGGTCGTGGTAGAGGTAGGGCAGCAGCACCAGCACCTGCTGACCCACCAGCTGACCAGACTCAGGGTCAGATTCCTACACCAGTGGCCCAGGACCAGATTCTAGCGGCAAACGCTCCGGCAACTCAGGTTCAGGCACCGGCAGTGCCCATTGTCATACGAGGTCTTCAGGAGACCTTGGCTCAGATCTTATCAGTGTGCACAGGCTTGGCACAGGTAGTTGCAGCTACTGCTGTAGTATCTTCTTCACAGGCAGGGGGAGGGAATCAGACCCCCGTGGCTCACACACCCGAGCCAGTTCAGCCAGTTGCGCCCGTTGCACCAGCTCCTGCTTATATGGTTCCAGCTATGCCCGACGATGAGCAGCGTCGTTTGGAGAGATTTGAGAGGCTACAGCCTCCGACATTCAGTGGTGCTGAGGGCGAGGACGCCCAGGGTTTTCTTGACAGATGTTAGCGCATGCTTCGCACCGCGGGTATTCTAGAGTCCAGCGGTGTTTCATTCACCACTTTTCAGTTCACAGGTGCAGCATTTCAGTGGTGGGAGGATTTTGAGAGGCGTAGGCCCGCTGGGGCAGTGCCCCTCACTTGGCAGCAGTTCTCCACGGTATTTTTGGAAAAGTACGTGCCTCGGTCTCAGAGAGAGGAGCTGCGACGTCAGTTCGAGTGGTTGAAGCAGGGAGATATGACGGTTAATCAGTACGAGATGAGATTCACACGGTTGGCCCGTCATGCCATGTGGATGGTTCCTACAGACAGAGAGAGGATTCGGAGATTTATTGATGGCCTTATTTATCCCATCCGCATATTGATGACCAGGGAGAGAGTTTCGACAGTTACCTTTGAGGAGGTGGTTGATGCTGCCCGTCATATTGAGACAGATCGCCGTAGAGAGCGGGAGGAGAGAGAGGCTAAGAGGCCTCGTGGTACTGGCAGTTACAGTGGTGCTCCGTCTAGGGGCCAATCTCGGCATAGCAGAGGTCGTTCTTTCGGATCTCATCGGTCCGGGCGTGCAGAGTCCAGTGGGGTTTCATCAGATCATGGTCGTCAGGGCCATCAGGGTTATCAGGGTCCGCAAAGCCGTCAGCAGAGTCAACCTGCACTGAGTGCTCTTCCAGCTCAGAGCTCTGCTCCTGTTTCCTCAGCACAGGGTTCATCTGTAGCGAGGGGTCCTCAGCAGCCCCTTCTTCCATCTTCAGGCCGTTGTTTTGAGTGTGGTGATTTGGGCCATATCAGGAGAGAGTGTCCTTAGTGGCTTCGTAAGCGGTCTCAGCAGAGGGATCAACCCTCGTCTTCTACTCCTGTTTCTTCAGCGTCAACACAGTCGGCTAGGACTGGTGGCCAGTTATCCAGAGGTCGCCCTAGAGGTGAGGATCGTACTGGTGGAGGCCAGGCTCATTTCTATGCTCTTCCGGATAGGAATGATGCTAGTGCTTGAGATGCAGTCATTTCAGGTATTATCTCAGTCTGCCACAGGGATGCTTCTGTCTTATTTGATTCTAGATCCGCCTATTCTTATGTCTCTACTTATTTTGCACATCATTTGGGTATGACTCGTGGTATTCTTGCTTTTCCCGTACATGTGTCTACCCCAGTGGGGGATACTGTTGTTGTGGATCAGGTATATCGATCATGTCTTATTACTATTAGGGGTCTGGAGACCCGAGTTGATTTATTACTACTGGGCATGGTAGATTTTGATGTGATTCTAGGCATGGATTGGCTATCTCCTTACCATGCGATTCTGGATTGTCATGCCAAGACAGTCACACTAGCTATTCCAGGTAATCCGAGGATCGAGTGGCGTGGCTTGACTGATTATGTGTCCGACAAGGTGATTTCTTATATAAAGGCCCAACGAATGATTGGCAAGGGTTGTTTATCTTATTTGGCCTTCATTAGAAATGTTGAGGCCGAGACACCCAGTCTTGATTCGGTCCCCATTGTGAGGGAGTTCCCGGATGTATTTCCAGCAGACCTGCCGGGCATGCCGCCTGATAGAGATATCGATTTTGGTATTGACTTGGTGCCGGGCACTCAGCCCATTTCTATTCCTCCCTATCGCATGGCACCAAGCAGAGTTAAAAGAATTGAAAGAACAGCTTCGGGAACTCTTAGATAAGGGTTTCATTCGTCCGAGTGTGTCACCTTGGGGTGCACCGGTGTTGTTCGTGAAGAAGAAAGATGGCACAATGTGAATGTGCATTGATTACAGGCAGCTGAACAAGGTAACAATGAAGAATAAGTACCCATTACCTCGTATTGAGGACCTATTTGATCAGCTCCAGGGAGCTAGTGTATTTTCTAAGATTGATCTTCGATCGGGCTATCATCGGTTGAAGATCAGGGACTCGGATATTATGAAGACAGCGTTCAGGACGCGATATGGGCACTACGAGTTCCTGGTGATGTCTTTCGGATTGACTAATGCCCCAGCTGCATTCATGCACTTGATGAATAACGTATTTCGTCCGTACCTTGATTCTTTTGTGATTGTGTTTATTGATGATATTCTGGTATATTTATGCAGCCAGGAGGAGCATGCACAGCACTTGAGGGTGGTATTGCAGAGGTTGAGAAAAGAGAAGCTTTATGCAAAATTCACTAAGTGTGAGTTATGGCTTGATACTGTCGGTTTTCTGGGACATATAGTGTCCAGTGATGGTATTCGGGTTGATCCACAGAAGGTCGAGGCAGTGCAGAATTGGCCCAGACCTTCCTCAGCTACAGAGATTCGGAGTTTTCTCGGCTTGGCCGGCTATTATCGTCGGTTTGTTCAGGGTTTCTCATCTATTGCTTCACCGTTGACTAAGCTGACACAGAAGAATGCGCCATTTGTGTGGTCTGATGAATGTGAGGAGAGCTTGCAGAAGCTCAAGGAGGCTTTGACCACCGCTCCAATACTTATGTTACCATCAATGGTGTATTGTGATGCTTCTAGAGTTGGACTCGGTTGTGTGTTGATGCAAGAGGGTAGAGTTATTGCATATGCTTCTCGTCGGCTAAAGCCCCACGAGAAGAACTACCCTGTTCATGATTTGGAGTTAGCTGCTATTGTTCATGGCCTTGAAGATTTGGAGGCATTACCTATATGGTGTATCTTGTGATGTATATACAGACCACCGCAGCCTTCAGCATTTATTTAAGCAAAAAGATCTAAATTTGAGGCAGCGGAGATGGCTTGAATTGCTTAAAGACTATGATATTACTATCTTGTATCATCCCGGGAAAGCCAATGTAGTGGCTGATGCATTGAGCCGGAAGGCCATTAGTATGGGCAGTTTGGCGTATATTCCAGTTGGGGAGAGACCCCTAGCAGTTGATGTTCAGGCGTTAGCTAATCAGATGGTGAGGCTGGATATTTCTGAGCCCGGTCGGGTGATGGCTTGTGTAGTAGCTCGTTCTTCTTTATATGATCGTATTCGAGAGCGCCGGTATGATGATCCACACTTACTTGTCCTTAAGGACAGAGTTCAGCATGATGATGCCAGAGATGTCACTATTGATAGTGATGGTGTATTGCGGATGCAGGGCCGGATATGCGTGCCCAATGTTGATGGCCTTCGTGAGTTGATATTGGAGGAGGCCCACAGTTCGCGGTATTCTATTCATCCAGGAGCCACGAAGATGTATCAGGATTTGAAGCGGCATTACTGGTGGAGAAAGATGAAGAAAGATATTTTGAGCCATATGGCTCGGTGTCTGGTGGTGTATTCCAGCGTATTGATATTCCTAAGTGGAAGTGGGAAAGGATAACTATGGACTTTGTTAGTGGACTCCCTCGGATAGCGAGGAAGTTCGATTCAGTTTGGGTGGTGGTGGATAGGTTGACCAAGTCTGCTCACTTCATCCCAGTGTGCACTACTTATTCCTCAGAGCGGTTGGCAGAGATATTCATCCGTGAGATAGTGAGATTGCATGGAGTTCCCATTTCTATTATATCGGACAGAGGTACCCAGTTCACTTCTCAGTTCTGGAGGACATTTCAGCGAGAGTTGGGTTCACAGGTAGAGCTGAGCACAACATTTCATCCACAGACGGATGGACAGTCTGAGCGTACTATTCAGATATTGGAGGACATGTTGCGTGCTTGTGTCATTGATTTCGGTCGTTCGTGGGCTGATTATTTGCCTTTGGCGGAGTTTGCTTATAATAATAGCTATCAGTCCAGCATTCAGATGGAGCCGTATGAAGCTTTATATGGGAGACGATGTAGGTCTCCAGTCGGTTGGTTCGAGCCCGGCGAGGCTAGGTTGTTGGGGACAGAGTTAGTCCAAGATGCCTTAGACAAGGTGAAGGTGATTCGGGAGAGACTTCGCACAGCTCAGTCGCGTCAGAAGAGATATGCAGACCGGAAGGTCCGAGATGTGTCCTATTCAGTAGGTGAGAAAGTGTTGCTGAAGGTTTCACCTATGAAGGGTGTTATGAGGTTTGGAAAGAAAGGGAAGCTGAGCCCAAGGTTTATTGGACCTTTTGAGGTGCTTAGGAAAGTTGGGGAGGTGGCCTATATGCTTGCTTTGCCACCCGGTTTGTCGGGAGTTCACCCGGTGTTCAATGTATCTATGCTCCGGAAGTATGTCGGAGACCCGTTTCATGTGTTAGACTTCAGCACGATACAGCTAGATGAAGACTTGACCTATGATGTGGAGCCGGTAGCCATTTTGGGTCGACAGGTTCGTAAGTTGAGATCCAAAGATATAGCTTCGGTGAAAGTGCGGTGGAGAGGTCGTCCCGTGGAGGAAGCAACTTGGGAGACCGAGCAGGAAATGCGGAGCAGATATCCACACTTGTTTGATGCTCCGGGTATGTTTCTTAACCCGCTCGCGGACGAGCGTTTGTTTAAGTTGGGGAGAATGTAACGACCCGGCCCGTCGTTACGGGAATTACCACCCTGTTACCTTGCATTTACATATATTATGCTTTTATATCAGTATTTGAGTATATCGGGTGAGTTAGGAGTGATTTGGATTGGAAATAAAGCAAATAGTATGTTTGAAGGAAGTTTGAATATGAGAAGTCAACCAAGAGTTGACTATTGAGTTATAGTGCTCGAAATCGGATTCTTATGATTCGACTAGTTCGGGGGATCATTTATGACTTAGGAGAACAATCGGAATTGAATTCGGAGGTCCGGTGTAGTTTTAGGCTTGAATTGGTGAAGGTTGAATTTTGGCGAAAACCGGATGGTAGGTGATATTTTGATCCGGGGGTCGGAATGGAATTCCGACAATTTCTGTAGCTTCGTTATGTGATTTTGGATGTGTCTGCAAATTTTCAGGTCATTCGGACATCGTTTGATCGGGTTTTGGATTGAATGTTAGTTTTGAAAGTTTTGAAGAAACTTAGGCTTGAATTCGTGAGTAAATGGTGATTTTGATGTTTAGTATGGTGTTTTTATGATTGGAACAAGTCCGTGTCATGTTTTGGAGTACGTTGGTGGTTTTCGTTGGGGTCCGGGGGCCTCGGGATGATTTCGGACCATCAACCGGGCATTTGGACTTGGCAAAAATCTGCAGAAAAACTGCAGGTTCTGCCCAGGCCTTTAAGCCTTCGCGTTCGCGTGGCAAGGGCCGCGTTCGCGAAGGTCAAGCGAATTAGTGCATCGCGTTCGCGAGGAGGGGAGCCGCATTCGCAAAGGCCAGGGATCGTGTGCATCACGTTCGCGTTCCAGTGGTCGCGTTCGCGTAGGTGTGTGAGGGTATGGCTTCGCGTTCGCGGGAGGAGTATCGCGAACGCGTAGAAGGAATTTAGGCGGCTGGGAGTTGAGCATCGGGAACGCGTGGTTGGCGTCGCGTTCGCGAAGGGTAGCTGGAAGTTGGGCATCGCGAACGCGTGGAAGGCGTCGCATTCGCGAAGGGTAAGAGAGAGCTGTTCATCACGAACGCGTGGGAGCTCACGCGAACGCATAGAACAAAGTGTTCTGGCAGTGAATAAAAGCCAGAAACAGAAGGCTTACGGGTTTACACCCCCAAAACATAATTTTGAGCCCTAGAGAGAAAAACACTCGAGGAAATTACTGAGAAGTCATCGGGTATTCGTCGGAGGTAAGATTCTTGACTCAAAAACATCATTTTATGGTAGAATTAACATCAATCTTCATGAAATTGGGTTGAAATCTTGAAGAAATGTGGCCTAAATATTGAAAACGGGATTTTTGGATTTGGAAGTCCATTTGAACTCTGATTTCGATAAATTTTATATGCACGGACTCGTGGCGAGATGAGGGTCTCGTTGGTACTAATTTCGAAATTTTCCGAGCAGTGGGCCCGGGTCGGGTTTTACCAACTTGGTGTATTTATGCGAATTTCATGTAAATTGAAATGGGTTATGATTATTTGACCCGTATTTGATATAATTATTGTGGTTTGACTAGATTCCACGCACGAGGGAGCTATATTTAAAGGAAAAGGCATCGCGGACAAGTCTACGACCGGCTAGAGGTGAGTAGTTTGTGTATATGATAGCCTGAGGGTTCGAAACCCCGGCTTGGCACATTGTGACGCTAGTAGGGCGTGGCTCGCACACCGTGGCAGGTGAGGGATTGATTGTGACTGGGGATTGAGACTTGGTCCATCCCGTAAATGAATAATATGTTGTTAGTGTTGGAAATACACTGTATTTGATATATTTGTGGGCTGTAAGCCTTGTATGGGGCCTTGTGCCGATCTATAGCGTCCTTGGAGGACAATATTTATGTGATAGCTATAATTGCTTAAATCACTGATCTCAGTCCGGGAAATTGAAATCACACTTTTGAAATGCTAAGCCACCGGCTTTTATAAATTTAATAAAGTTAAAGTATTTTTCATAAATTATGAATTGAGAACTGGAATTAAGAAAAATGAATTGTTTTGTGACTTATTTGCTTATTGTGGACTGAGCATGGGATCGGGCTGCACGCCGCAGTGGTTGATATGAGGATCGGGCTGCACGCCGCAGCAGTATTGCGCTTGGGCTATAGGAGCCCCTCCGGAGTCTGTACACACCCCCAGTGAGCGTCGTCGACGTTAAATTGGATCGGGCTACACGCCGTAGCGGTTATGTGCATTGCATTGCATCTTTATTTGTTGAATTACTCTGTGGTAGCTGTATTGTATTGTTGCTGTTAGTTCGTAGGAGATTCGGACTATAGTGTAGTTTCATATTGTGGTATTTTGTGGATTTCTTACTGTCAGCTACATATATATATTTGTTGCTCACTGAGTACTTAGTACTCACCCCTACTCCCTGCACCTTTTGTGTGCAGACTCAGGTACTCAGGAGCAGTAGACAGGCAATTCCAGTGGTTGCAGTGTCATATCAGGTTGCTGAGGCTGCCTACGTTCGCAGAACCTAGCTTCTCCTCTCATTTTCCAGTTGCTATTTTGTATTTTGTATTCAGACTTGAGTACTTCTATGTCGTACTCCCTATTTCCTATTGGGTTTTGTTAGAGGCTCTAGACTTGTGACTCCGGATCTTTGGGAGTGTCAGTATTTTGTTCATTTCTATTATTATTGGAGTTCTTAAACTCATATATTCTTCTTGGAATGTCCATTTGGGACTGATAGTCGTTGTGATAAGTAATAGTTGGTCTGGCTGGCCTAGCTTAATTGTTGGGCGCCATCACGGCCGGATTTGGGCCGTGACATGAATCTTCCAACAAGATTTATGGTCTTTTGTACACTTCCGGATCAGAATCTGATTATATCTCAGACTCTTCCGAGTACGAATCCGAAGCTGACTTAATTAATTTAGAAGATCGTGATATATCTTCCCGTGTAACCTGTAATAACACTGCTTGTACTTGTGAAAATAATGAATTTTATAAATTACAAGTTGTTTTTCAAGATTTGAATGTGCAAACCATTTCTTCTGAGAATGGCATAGATCTTTTAAAAGAAGTTACGGACGATAAGCTTCGTCAAAAAATTATTAATTTTGCTTGAAGCTCTTGTAATACTACTGAGTCTTCAAATGATTTCTTTTCCAAGAAAAAGATTAAGTATACTCCCCCTTATACGATTGATGAAATCAATCGACAACGAGAAAATAGAGTCAATGTGACTCGCGATGCCTCTTTTAACAATTTAAAGGAGGAAATGGAAAATCTGAAAAGAGATATTAAATCTCTTAAACAGAATCAAATGATTCATGATCACCGAATCATTCAACTAGAAAATTATAATTCTCTAGTTCAGTCTCCTACCGATAAAGGTAAAAGTACTGCTACTCACGAAGAAGACAAACCTCCTTCTCTAGATATCAGTCCTGCTAAAGATATGTTTCTAGGAATGATGCAAATTGTGACTGCTCATAAATAGTACATTAATTGTACTATTCTCATTAATAACGATTTCACAATTTCTGGTGTTGCTATGATTGATAGTGGTGCAGATGTTAGTTGCATCCAAGAGGGATTAGTTCCCACTAAATATTTTCAAAAAACTACTCATATGGTTAAATATGCTTCTAGCCATGCTTTAGATATAAAGTATAAATTGCCTAACACGCATATTTGTCAAAATAAAGTATGAATTCCTCACTTCTTTTTTATGGTTAAAAATCAGTTATACCCTCCTATTATTTTAGGAACTCCTTTTATAAATGCTGTCTATCCTTTCACTAATATTGATGCAAAAGGTTTTAATGCTACTTATGATAATAAAAATATTTATTATTCCTTTGTTACAAACCCTGTAACTCGTGATATTAATGCTTTAATTGATATAAAACAAAAGCATGTAGATTCCTTTGCAATTAGAACTCTTTAGCATGAACATATTCAATACAATGAATTCTGCTAAAACAAAAGAAAAAATCAAATTGATTTCGGAAAAAATAGCTATTGATATTTGTGTCGATCATCCTAGTGCTTTTTGGAATAAAAAAAAGCACATTGTTGCTCTTCCATACGAAGATAATTTTTCTAAGAATAATATTCCTACTAAATCTCGACCCTGCTAGATGAATTCGGAATTGGTCACCTTTTGTAAAACTAAGATTGATAGTCTCTTACAAAGAGGTTTAATAAAGCCTTCAAAATCCCCTTGGTCTTGTTCGGTATTTTATGTTAACAATGCTGCAGAAAAAGAACGAGGAATTCCCCGTTTGGTTATCAATTACAAACCTCTTAATAAGAGTTTAAAATGGATTAGATATCCGATCCCCAATAAAAAGGACCTTCTTTCTCGTTTATATGATGCCAATATATTTGATTGAAAATCTGGATATTGGCAAATTCAAATTTTTAAAGAGCATACTTATAGAACTGCTTTTAATGTTCCCTTTGGCCAATATGAATGGAATGTTATGCCATTTGGTCTGAAAAATGCTCCTTCTGAATTTCAAAAAATCATGAATAACATTTTTAATCCATACTTGGATTTCATCATTGTTTATATTGACGATATTTTGGTTTATTCAAAAACCTTTGAAACACATATCAAACATCTTGATATTTTCAAAAAACTTGTTATACAAAACGATTTGGTAATCTCTAAACCAAAAATGAGTTTATTTCAAACTGAGGTTTGATTTCTAGGACATAATATTTGTCAAGGAAAGATAAATGCCATACAACGTGCAATTGAATTTTCTTCTAAATTTCCTGATATTATTACTGATAGAACTCAATTACAAAGGTTCTTAGGAAGCCTTAATTATGTTTCCCTTTTTATTAAAGATTTGTCACGTGATTTAGCCCCATTATACGACCGGCTAAAAAAGACCTACAAACAACCTTGGACTAATTTACATACAAAAATAATCCAAAATATTAAGCAAAGGGTAAAAGCTCTACCCTGCTTAACTCTGGTCAACCCTACTTGGCAAAAGATCGTTGAGACTGACGCGTCCAATATAGGTTATGGTGGGATTTTGAAACAAATCAATCCCATTGTTAAAAGAGAATATCTGATAAGATATCATTCTAGAAAGTGGAACGATGTCCAGAAGAAATACGCTACTGTGGCCCACGAAATGTTGACAATTGTCAAATGTGTTTTAAAATTTCAAGACAATTTATACAATCATAAGTTTTTAATAAAAACTGATGCCCAATCTGTCAAATATATGTTTGACAAAGATTTCAAGCATGATGTCTCTAAGCTCTTGTTTGCTAGATGGCAGGCTCAACTAGCACCTTTTGATTTTGAAATTGTTTATAAAAAGGGAATTGATAATTTTTTTCCTGATTTCTTATCTCGAGAATATCTTGAATAATGAGTCATTACACCAACTTCTTCGATGATGAGACTCTTATCACTATTATAAGAGTGATTCCTCTAACTAAAGACTTACAAAGTCTTATTATTGATAAAATAATCACTTCAATTATAGACAATGATTTTGAATTTTCAATTTACGATTATTCTGATATTTTTGATCAGGATCTTATTTTGTTATACCGTGATGAAGATTACTACTTTTCTGAATGATTTACTATCTGTGCAGAACATAATGGGTCTCCTAGTGGTGACCTTTGATTTGGCAAAATTAGTTTCTACCAAAATCGTTTGATCAGATGTATCATATAATTTACATCTCGGATTCAAAGTTGACAATAATTTGAAATAAATTCTATAAGTCAAACATATAAGTTCCGGACTCGGAGCATAGTTATAACCATGAGTTTTGACATTTAATGTCAAGGCATCAAGAATATTAACATCAGAAAGAGATAATTGTAAATTGGGTTGAGTATTAAATATACCGGACCATAGGCGACAGTAGATTCAATCGAACCCATTAGAGACTGTCTAAAATTTAGATTTCTAGCATCTCTAAGAGCTGCTAAGAAAGTCTCTGGTAACCCCTTAAGGGTTAATAGTTTAAAAGCAATCTGAACCATGCCAATATGCATATAATTATACAGGTTTTTATAAGAAGAAATATCTCTTTTACTAAGTAAACGAATCGTATGTTCAGATGAGTTTAGAGCTTAAGATTGCTCTGTTGTTTTAATCAATTGTTTATTAGACAGTTTATCAATCAAACCATAATCATAAATGGTTTTCATAGGGACTTTAGGTATAGTCCATTTATTTAACAAATCAAGATTAAGAGGTATATCTACCTCCTCTAATCTAGTACTTTTAGTACTAGTTTCTCCTGGATCCATGTCCAAATATTTCATGTCTATGCCATGTCTATGCTAGATTCTTCTCATCTAGTACTTTTATTTACTATGAAAGTGCCTAGGCTCTGATACCATCATCTACAGAATCTCTGGATATGTTTCTAGGAATGATGCAAATTGTGACTGCTCATAAATGGTACATTAATTGTGCTATTCTCGTTAATAACGATTTCACAATTTCTGGTGATTCATTTACTTAGTAAGAGAGATATTTCTTCTTATAAAAACCTGTATAATTATATGCATATTGGCATGGTTCAGATTGCTTTTAAACCATTACCCCTTAAAAGGTTACCAGAGACTTTCTTAGCAGCTCTTAGAGATGCTAGAAATTTAAATTTTAGACAGTCTCTAGTGGGTTCGATTGAATCTACTGTTGCCTATGGTCCAGTATATTTCAATACTCAACCCAATTTACAATTATCTCTTTCTGATGTTAATATTCTTGATGCCTTGACATTAAATGTCAAAACTCATGGTTATAACTATGCTTCGGGTTCATAACTTATATGTTTGTCTTATAGAATTTATTTTAAATTATTGTCAACTTTGAATCCGAGATGTAAATTATATGGTACATCTGATCAAACAATTTTGGTAGAAACTATTTTTTCCAAAATATATGACCCTCCTAGGATCTTTTTTCCGTATTTTTCCACTAACTGGAGGAAATTTTCCATCTTGCGGATCTCGTTATCAGATAATATTTTCTCAGTTTCCATTGGCTGAGAGTCTTTTAAATCTTCGTTGCTTGTTTCACTTCGCATTGATGAGTCAGACTTTTCAGTTTTATTAATAGTCTCTATCAAGTTTCTTTTAACTTCGTCCAGGTATTGCTGGATTAGTTCGGTTTTATCTCCTTCCTGAATAAAGATTCTTCGGGCAATATGCCTCACTGAACAGTCATCATATAAGATGGTTTTCTGAGTCACCTCTGAGTATAACTGGATTTGTGACTTAATGATGTCCAATAATTCTTGTCCATAAAGTTGCTTTGTTTTGGGATCTATTTTCATTAATTTATCCCAGAAATTATTGTAAAATACCCTGTATAAGCAAGGGATATTTTCTTCGGTATAACCAAATTCTGGATTCCATTTATGAATCCAAGGGATTGAGAATTCAATAAAGAAATATAGTTGATCTATACTGTGATGACCCGGCCCATCATCATGTGAGTTATCACCTCGTTATCCCTGTTAAATGGTTGTTAATGTTTCAATATGCATGTTTGGCGAGTTTGAGTCAATTCGGATTGAGTTTGGTTGAAATTGAGACAAATAGTCTCTTAGAAGAAGGAATAGTTGGGAAAAGTCAGCTGGATGTTGACTTGTGAGTTGGAGAGTTCGGAATCGAATTCTGATGATTCGGTCAGCTCCCGTAGGTCATTTGTGAGCTAGGAGAGCGATCGGAATTGAATTTGGAGGTCCGGTGTAGAAATAGGCTCGAATTGGCTAAAATTGAATTTCGACGAAATCCGATCGGTAGGTGATATTTTGGTCCGGGAGTCGGAATGGAATTCTTACAGTTGCAGTAGCTCCGTTAGGTGATTTTGGATGTGCCTGCAAAATCTCAGGTCATTCGGAGGTCGTTTGGTCGGGTTTTTGATCGAATGTTGGTTGCGGAAGTTTGAATGAAAACTTAGGCTTGAATGTGCTTGGATTCGATGCTTTCCGTGTTTGAGGGCGTGTTTTTATGATTGGAACAAGTTTGTATCATGTTATGGGGTATGTTGGTGGTTTTCGTTGGGGTCTCGGGGGCCTCGGGATGAAATCGGGGGTCCAAACGGACCATTTTTAGCCTAAGAGAGCAGCTGAACTGCTGCAATATCTGCAGAAAAACTTTGTTCTTCGCGTTCGCGTAGGGGTCCACGCGTTCGCGAAGTGTATCAGAGAGTTGGAGATTTTTGCTCATCGTATTCGCGTTCGCGTCCCTCTCCTCGCGATCACGAAGGAGTGAACGCGTTCGCGAAGGTCTGAGCAGTTGGTCATCGCGAACGCGGCTGGAAGCCACGCATTCACGTAGAGTAAATTCGGAGGCTGCTAATTTTGTTCATCGCGAACACGTGGGGAGTGTCGCGTTCGCGAAGGGTTATATGACTGGGCAGGTCCTTAAATTGCAGAACATTTCATTTACGGGTTTCACTCATAGAAACCCCCATTGTTGAGCTCTAGAGTGAGAAAGTGACGGGAATTGCTAGGCGATCATCGGGATATTGTCGGAGGTAAGTTTTGTGGTTTAAGTACGCGCTTTTATCATGAAATCATTGATTATTTCTATGAAAATGGAAGATTAAAGGTGGGTTTTAGCCCTAGGCCTAAAATTGTAGAAAAACACTGATTTGAGTAGGCAATTGGAGTCCGAATTTGGTAAATTTTATATGCCTAGACTCGTATTGAGACGAGGGTTCCAAATATGTAACTTTTGTAATTTTTCGAGAAGCGCACCAAAAGTCGGATTTTGACAACTTTGTGGGTTTTGATACAATTTGGGTTATTTCGAATGAATTGCGTGAAATTAGCATATATTGATGCATTCTCTATGATTTTGAGCGGATTTGGCATCCGAGGAGATTGATTTGTGAGGCAAACCAAGGCGGATTGAAGCTTCTACTGGTTCGAGGTGAGTGGTAGTAGTAAATAATGTACTGAGGGTTTGAAACCCCGTACTAGCACTTCACAGTGCTATGCTGAGATGAGACACGCGTATTGTGACGGGCGTGGTGACATTGAGATTGGGGACTTGGACTTGGTCCTTCCCGGCAAATAGTATACTGCGTAGTACGACTGATAATAAGATTATAACTGTGCAATTGGGCTGGTAGCCATGTTTGGGGCCTTGTGGCGATTTGTAGGGCATTAGGGAACCTATAGAGCTAGGTGACCCTTATATCATGTTGGAAACATACACTCAGCCATAATTACAACTGTATAGCATATTACGAGCCGGTACTAGATGTGTACTTTAAAAGATACTACCGAGGATGGAATTCCCTATTCTAGCTGAGTGAGTCTGAGAGGCCGGGTCTATATTGACTGAGTTAGGGTCGAGGACCCGCTGAGATATATCATATTGGTCCTGAGGGTCCAAGCATATACTGACTGAGATAGGGTCGAGGACCCATTATGAGGTATTATATATATACCTATATTGGATCCCCCAGTTTCAATGGATTATTTCTGTTTCCCCTTTGTTGTATATATATATATATATATATATATATATATATATACTATTTGGTGGTATGGTCCTAGCCTTGTCACTATTTTACCAGGGTTAGGCTAGGCACTTACCAACATATGGGGTCGGCTGCACGCCGCAGTATTATTGCGCTTGGGCTGTAGGAGCCCCTTCGGAGTCCGAGTCTGCACACATTCTCGGTGAGCGCTGGTGTATATTATGGGATCGGGCTGCGCGCCGCAGCAGTATAACTATATATACATATATATATTGGATCGGACTGCACGCCGCATCGGGCTGCACGCCGCAGTATCATAGCGCTTGGGCCTAGGGAGCCCCTCCGAAGTCTGTATACACCCCAGTGAGCGCCGACGTTAAATGGAGCGGGCTACGCACCGCGGCGGTATATGTATTGGAGCGGGCTGCACGCCGCAGCGTTATACTTATTCATGTTCATATATATACTGAAATACTTATACATTATAGACATATGTATATATATATATATCTTCATATATTGAGATGGCTGTACACCGTAGTGGTACGAGTGAGGATGTGGTCAGTGTGGGACCTAGTTGAGATAGATTTGGACTGGAGATCAGAGTACTCATTGTAGTGATGACTAACCTGTGGGGGTTGCCTTAGAACTGTTTAGTGATAGCACATGAGTTCTTACTTTCAGTTATTGCTTATTATTATTACTCACCGAGTTGAAATATACTCACCCCACTCCTCTGCACTTTTGTGCAGATTCACAGGTGCCCGAGAGCAGTTGAGACATTGTAGCTGCTGATTATTTTCTACTTTTGCGGAGACTACGAGGTAGCTGCCAGTGTCCGCAGAGCCTGTTTTATTCTTCTTTATCATCTTGTTGTTTCCATTTGGCCTAGACTTGTTTGTATTAGGATGTTATTCTGTAGAGGCTCAGTCTTGTGACACCACGATTCGGTTGGGACCGTATTTTGTATGTTGCTACTATTGCGTTTATCATATTGACATGAACACTTGTTGTTTAAGTCTAACTGGATTAATTGGAATTAATAATTGGCTGGTCTAAGAGATAATATGGTCGGGCTTGCCTAGCATTGTGTTGGGCGCCATCACGACCGGGGTTTGGGTCGTGACAGGTTGGTATCAGACCCTAGGTTAACAGGCTTCGCGAGTCATGAGTCGGTTTAGTAGAGTCTCGTGGATCGGTACGGGGACGCATGTACTTATCCTCGGGAGGCTGCAAACCTTTTAGGAAAGCTTCAAATTCTTGAAATTCTTATCGTGCGTACTTGATTCAGCTTGAGGTATGATTCTTGAAATTCCTTCTGCACGTTGATGTGCGCACTCGAGTGCTTAGTGATAATTTGCCTTGATGACTTATGATTCCCCAATTGAGGGACGAGATATAATCTCTATGAGTTCATGTTGGGCCTGTCTGGAGGACTTAAGGCCGGATCCTTGTCTATGGCTTGGGCACCAAGGTGCTAATTTAGCGAGCCGGTATTATGAAGTTCATACGATCGGTATTGATTTTAATTATGAAAATGGCAGTTTGATAATGGGAGAGCTGTAAGGTATTCGGTTCTTATTGTGATGCGATACATAGCCCTAGCTATGGGCGTGGTGAGTATGTTCATGTACTGATGCTGATGATATAATTTGTGTAGTATTGAGATTTATGTTGTTGATATGCATTGTGATGTCTTGTCGAGTTGCGGATGTATTGTTAGGATGATTTTGGTGATTCGCTGGCAAGTGGATAGGCCAAATTACAAAGGAAACTCTGCCAAAATTTTTTGAAAATTTGGGATTTAGAAAATATTTCTATCACCTAAAGAGAGTAGGCTTAACTGTAGTGTGTGTATAAATGCAAGAGTTGTAGAAGAGTTAAGGTCTCTAATGATTCGAGTCTATGTCAAGGCTTGTAAATGACTTGAGTGTAATCTCACTATAACATTGTGGCATCATTTGAGTAAAGAATGCTATGAGCGGCTAAACGTGCTTTGAGGTATGGCCCCGAGCCAAGTTGGGGAGGTTGTTATTGATTAACTGATTGCACTGTTGTGTGCTATGTGGGTCCTGTCTCTGAGTATGTTGGGAAATTTTGATAAAGGTTATGGTGCTTTGTAGATGTGAAGAAATACTAGGATGTTTTGAACTTATGTTGGTAAAGAATGTTCGGTGTATAGAAAAGAAAGATAGCTAATTGTATCTGAATGTAATCATGTTTTGCGGTGTCAGAGTTCTAGTAAGGCACGAGTGGTTCTGTTCAATAAGGCAGTTGAATTATAATCGGTTGAGGGTGAATGACGCCCGAGAATGGCCTTGCGGTGTTCAAGACTTTGCTTGTAATGGTAAGGTGTCTTAAGATTGTGTATATGGCTAAAGACGGTGGTTTCATTAGAAGGAATCAAAACTTGTGTTATGTTATGTGAATGATGAGATTCTATATATCTATATTGGAGAGTAATGATAACGAATTCAAAATTGCAGGAAGTTCTTCAAGGTAAAGTGTTGTAGACTGTGGTACTTCTGGGAAACATCTAAGGGAGTATTCAGCGGCCTGTGAGTCTTAGACGGTGTGGTCTTATGTACGAGTCTCGTGTGGTAACATGAGTTGAGATATTGTGGTGCTACAGTAAAGGCTAATATTAAATTAAAGATGAATCAGAAAGGAAATTCGGTAAATGTAGCAACTTGTTAATAAACCGGAATGGTATGATAAGGATACGATTAATTCCTGGTATGTGTTTGAAGTAATAAGTCTTGCATATATTATGCAACAAGGCTCGTGAGTGTTGGCAGTTATGTAACTCGATATGGGTATAAGGACTCAGTCCTGTCAGTTAAGCTTATGCAATGAATGGGAGGAAAGAGTTGTGATGTGTTTTATCATGGCTTGAAAACGTGTATATTCCTATTGGTATACGAAGCATAGAATGGGCAATGAGTTTTCTCTATATGGGATCATGAAAGTTCTTGACTAGTTGAGTGCTTCGATGTTTGCGGCGTATGAGAGGGATAGAAATTTTCCATGTATCTTGGTATAGTATGGTATATGCGATGTGTTATGAAAAGATGATAATGGCATATTCAAGGCTTTGGGATTTGTTCATATTACATGGGAAGTCATTAAAATCCCCAAGTAGCGTGGGCAGCTGTAGATAATGTGAGAATCAAGCTTCCTGGTGATTAAGAAAAATGGTACTACTATTCTAGTGTTTTGGTAGAGTATATGGTCAAAAGGGCAAGGTGGTGTAAACTGATAATATCTAGTGGTATTGTGGTATCCTCCTGTTGGATTGACAGTGATGATTGAGTTGTTGTTGGAATAGGGAAATTTCTGAATGGCGTACGTGGTATGAATGGATGCTTGATGTGTGTAACGTATTCGTACGATGGAGAGTGGAATCAGGCATAGTGATTCATGTGTTATATATGTGTTAGAGATTATAAGTTCTCATAATCTGCCTATGCCAGTGGTGGTATGTCGTGTGTATCGGCATCGTTTAGCGGTTATTGGAAATTGGAAGCCCTAGTTGTTATCTCGTTACTTGATACGATAAAATGGAACAATTATATATGATTGCAGACTGGTTGTCATAAGTCAGGTTGTCTAGACTAATGTGATATGGACTATATCAGGAAGATGTCACAAACTGCGTGGTAGAGTGCATCGGATCATGCTCCAGTAGGGTAGATGTACCCTAGGACCAGCGGACGACTGGTAGGTATTGCTTTGTCAGTTGGGCCTTCGTGGCGGATGTTAGTGTAGAGGTATCTACCATTGATTCAGCTCTAGTATTGAGGAACTTTGTCTGATGCATTTCATGTGGCCGAGCTTGAGGCTATGTATATGTATGTTGCAATGAGCGACTTGACTCGATGTGCATTCCCTTTGCTAGATGTATTCGTAGATCGGGTAGCACGCCGCCATAGGTATAGTATTTGGATCGGGTGGCACGCCGCCACATGTATGGTATCAGGATCGGGTGACAAGCCGCCACAGGTATGGTATCTGGATCGGGTGGCACACCGCCACGGGTATGTTATTGGAACGGGTTGCGCGCCGCAACGGTGTGATGTGGAAAATATAGCTTCCTATATGTTACTTTGTATACAATACTTCCTGGCTTCTGAGGAATAGTCCGTATTGGGTATCGCTCGGGGAATAGCACATCAGTTGTGTCCTTTCAGGATTTGATAGCGTATGTCAATTGTATCACCGTAGGTGTGATTGATTTCTTGAGTTTAGACCTAGATATGTGCGTGGCTGACCGTTTTGAGCATGGTGACTTGAGGTGCTCTATGAGTAATAGTGTTTGGATAGAATCATGAGTTGTGGCAAGGCCATGTGATGTTATGACCTTTCGAGGAGGATTCAGGTACCCTAATTCTATGATGTGAGACAAGGTCTCAGTTATGTGTTGACATGGTATTGAGGAATTCGAATTATAGCTCTTTTGCGTGAGTCGGTTGTCATGATTCGAGTGTGTTCAGATCGTTCTTATTGGAGCCTTTGTTGTGCTCGTTGTGGCATAGGCCGATGCTGAGGTGTCATGTCACCAGTGTGGTGTATTATGATCGAAATGATCGCTGGAGTCATTAATGAGTACGAGCATATTTGATCTCAGTTCGTTAGAGAGGTAATATCGAGGTTTGGCTCCGAAATCTATTGTGGTATTAGTTAAAAAGGGAAATGGATTCATGAATGGTTGATCCGAGAGATGGGTTCGGTATATCGCATGCTTCAGCTGCTGTAGGCAGGATATGAAGGTGCTGGAATAAGACTCTATCTAA
Source organism: Nicotiana noctiflora (assembly GCA_032618575.1). NCBI lineage: Eukaryota > Viridiplantae > Streptophyta > Magnoliopsida > Solanales > Solanaceae > Nicotiana > Nicotiana noctiflora. The sequence goes on from JASVEL010012143.1 coordinate 290,564, forward strand.
TGAGAGAGGTTTTTTGCTAGTATTTGTTCATGGTGGCCATTGTTGTGATTAGAGACCATCGTCTCGAGCGATTCGGTTGTTTGATACATCATGTGATCTCACCGGGGTGGCAAGTATGGGCTATTACAGATGGATCATGTGTATTCTGAGTATAGGCATGAGATTCAGATTTGGTATGTGAATTCGGAAAGTGCAATGTGGCCTATGGTGCGGATGGGCTGTGAGATTTCCAGCTATAGTGTGTACCGGACTTATATGAGATAGGGTGACGTGGGATCGCCCCGAATATATGCTTGGCAAGGTCATTCAGCTATTGGGTTACTTCCAGTAAACCTCTTGGTCCGCTCGAGGACGAGCATTTTCTTAAGTTGGGGAGAATGTGATGACCCGGCCCGTCATCATGTGAGTTATTGCCTCGTTATCCCCGTTAAATGCTTGTTAATGTTTCAATATGCATGTTTGGCGAGTTTGAGTCAATTCGGATTGAGTTTGGTTGAAATTGAGACAAATAGTCTCTTAGAAGAAGGAATAGTTGAGAAAAGTCAGATGGATGTTGACTTGTGAGTTGGAGAGCTCGGAATCGAATTCTGATGATTCGGTTAGCTCCGTTAGGTCATTTGTGAGTTAGGAGAGCGATCGGAATTGAATTTGGAGGTCCGGTGTAGAAATAGGCTTGAGCTGGCTAAAGTTGAATTTTGGCGATATCCGATCGATAGGTGAGATTTTTATCCGGGAGTCAGAATGGAATTCCGACAGTTGCAGTAGCTCTGTTAGGTGATTTTGGATGTGCCTGCAAAATCTCAGGTCATTCGGAGGTAGTTTGGTCGGGTTTTTGATTGAATGTCGGTTGCGGAAGTTTGAATGAAAACTTAGGCTTGAATGTGCTTGGATTCGATGCTTTCCGTGTTTGAGGGCGTGTTTTTATGATTGGAACAAGTTTGTATCGTGTTATGGAGTATGTTGGTAGTTTTCATTGGGGTCAGCCCCGGGATGAAATCGAGGGTCCAAACGGACCATATTTAGCCTAAGAGAGCAGCTGAATTGCTGCAATATCTACAGAAAAACCTTGTTCTTCGCGTTCGCGTAGGGGTCCACGCGTTCGCGAAGTGTATTGGAGAGTTGGAGATTTTTGCTCATCGCGTTCGCGAGGAGAGGGACGTGAACGCGTAGGGTCAGGCCTGGGGAGCATCGCGATCGCGAAGGAGTGCACGCGTTCGCGTAGGTCTGAGCAGTTGGTCATCGCGAACGCGGCTGGAAGCCACGCGTTCGCGTAGAGTAAATTCGGAGGCTGCTAATTTTGTTCATCGCGAACGCGTGGGGAGTGTCGCGTTCGCGAAGGGTTAAATGACTGGGCAGGTCCTTAAATTGCCGAACATTTCATTTACGGGTTTCACTCCTAGAAACCCCATTATTGAGCTCTAGAGTGAGAAAGTGATGGGAATTGCTGGGCGATCATCGGGATATTGTAGAAGGTAAGTTTTGTGGTTTAACTACGCGCTTTTATCATGAAATCATTGATTATTTCTATGAAAATGGAAGATTAAAGGTGGGTTTTAGCCCTAGGCCTAAAATTGTAGAATAACACTGATTTGAGTAGGCAATTGGAGTCCGAATTTGGTAAATTTTATATACCTAGACTCGTATTGAGATGAGGGTTCCGAATATGTAACTTTTGTAATTTTTCGAGAAGCGCACCAAAAGTCGGGTTTTGACAACTTTGTGGGTTTTGATACAATTTGGGTTATTGCGAATGAATTGCGTGAAATTAGCATATATTGATGCATTCTCTATGATTTTGAGCAGATTTGGCATCCGAGGAGATTGATTTGCGAGGCAAGCGCAAGGCGGATTGAAGCTTCTACCGGTTCGAGTTGAGTGGTAGTAGTAAATAATGTACTGAGGGTTTGAAACCCCGTACTAGCACTTCACCAGTGCTATGCTGAGATGACACATGCGTATTGTGACGGGCGTGGAGACATTGAGATTGGGGACTTGGACTTGGTTCTTCCCGAGTAATAGTATAATGTGTAGTATGACTGATAATAAGATAATAACTGTGCAATTGGGCTGGTAGCCATGTTTGGGGCCTTGTGCCGATCTGCAGAGCATTAGGGAACCTATAGAGCTAGGTGACCCTTATATCATGTTGGAAACATACACTCAGCCGTAATTACAACTGTATAGCATATTACGAGCCAGTACTAGATATGTACATGAGAGACACTACCTAGGGTGGAATTCCCTATTCTAGCTAAGTGGGCCTAAGAGGCTAGGTCTATATTGACTGAGATAGGGTCGAGGAACCACTATGATATATTATATTGGGCCTGAGAGGCCAGGTCTATATTGATTGAGATAGGGTCAAGGACCCACTGTGATAAATTATATTGGGCCTGAGAGGCCAAGTGTATACTTAAAGAGATAGGGTGGATCGGGCTGCACATCGCATCACTATATGTAGTGGATCGGACTACACGTTGTAGTAATATATATGTGGATCGGACTCCACGCCGCAGTGATATACATGTGGAAGGGACTGCACGCCGCACTATTATTGCGTTTGGGCTGCAGGAGCCCCTTTGGAGTCTGAGTCTGCACACATTCTCAGTGGGCGCTGGAGTATATTATGGGATCGGGCTGCGCGCCACAGCAGTATCGGGATGCGCGCCGCAGCAGTATAAATATATATACATATATATATTGGATCGGACTGCACGCCGCAGTAATACATGTGTGGATCGGACTGCACGCCGCAGTATCATAGCGCTTGGGCCTAGGGAGCCCTCCGAAGTCTGTATACACCCCCAGTGAGCGTCGTCGACGTTAAATAGAGCGGGCTGCGCACCGCAGCGGTATATGTATTGGAGCGGGCTGCACGCCGCAGCGTTATACTTATTCATGTTCATATATATACTGAAATACTTATACATTATAGACATATGTATATATATATACTGCATATATTGAGATAGCTGTACACCATAGTGGTACGAGTGAGGATGTGGTCAGTGTGGGACCTAGTAGAGATAGATTTGGACTGGAGATCAGAGTACTCATTGTAGTGATGACTAACCTGTGGGGGTTGCCTTAGAACTGTTTAGTGATAGCACATGAGTTCTTACTTTCAGTTATTGTTTATCCTTACTACTCACTGAGTTGAAATATACTCACCCCACTCCTCTGCACTTTTTGTGCAGATTCACAGGTGCCCGAGAGCAGTTGAGACATTGTAGCTGCTGATCATTTTCTACTTTTGCGGAGACTACGAGGTAGCTGCCAGCGTCCGCAGAGCCTGTTTTCTTCTTCTTTATCATCTTGTTGTTTCCATTTGGCCTAGACTTGTTTGTATTAGGATGTTATTCTGTAGAGGCTCAGTCTTGTGACACCACGATTCGGTTGGGACCGTATTTTGTATGTTGCTACTATTGCGTTTATCATATTGACATGAACACTTGTTGTTTAAGTCTAACTGGATTAATTGGAATTAATAATTGTCTGGTCTAAGAGATAATATGGTCGAGCTTGCCTAGCATTATGTTGGGCGCCATCACGACCGGGGTTTGGGTCGTGACATATACGTTCTAAAAAACATATATGATCGGCATGGTATAACTGGGTAAGAAATGGCGAAATCTTCGCCCATTCTTTGTATAACTTCAGAAATGGTTCAGGTAAAATATTTATCGTAGGGCCATGATATGACCACCAGTTTATAAACCAGTTTGGAATAGATGCAGAGAATATCTTTGCACATATTTTGATAAACCAAGTATGTTTATGTCGATTATTATTGTAGTATAGCACTTTATCAAATGCTGTGATATAATCCCAGTAAGTGAAACTCATATGGGATTTGTTTAGGCTTATCTGCCTTTCTTTCATGGTAGATATTCCCCACTCGTCAACAGATATTATCTGTTTGATAATAATCTTTGAGAAGCTATAGAAGAATTGTAACCAGAGAAGTGCTGAATCTCCGCACTACCCGTAGTTATAAGGATAGTTTCATAATAAGATCGGGTTTTATATGATTCACCCGGATAATATAAACCATTAATTAGGTATCTCTGGAATATCTTCCATGGCTCGTCTTTTCTCTGAATTTCATATTTTTCTAAAAGAAATATCATTTCTTTTTTGAGCAATTTCTCATAGGATTTAGTATCATCTTCCTCTTTAGCGATTGAAGCAAATGTATTACTTTGCTTTTTGATGGCTAAATATGCTTGTAAGTGTCCGTATAATGGACTGTCTTCTGGGATATCTTCCAGATGCATTGATGAAGAAGAAGATCCTTCTTGCTGGACTATTTTTGAATTTATCAATTGTTTTCTTCCCGATTGTATTGCACTCGATCCTTGTTTTTGGTATCAGAGCCATGTTATTATACTTTTGCATGAGTAGCTAAACTAATCTCTGTCTAGGTTGCTAGACGGACTATGATTATCTGTTTATATTAGTTAAATATTGCTCTTATGTTCATAGTTTCTCTATAAACAAAGTACTGTTTAAAGTTTGAGGTTTCGAATGCCTGTTGAATTTGAAGTTGTCGAGTAATTTACGACTTTAGGCTTTGGTCAGCCAGAAGGGAATCTCTGTAAGGCCATGTGTGGCAAAATTGATTCAAGGTGGTCCGGTCCCTGAGATAATTCAACAAATTCGAGTAATATCCAAGATTATCTTTGAACAATAATTCTGTTTTAAGACTTACTATTTACATAATTCCGATATTTACCTTTTATAAACCTTTAATCATGATAATTCTAGCTTCCTAAGACAATTTCTTTCTCATGAATTCTAAAAACCAAAATACTATTAACAGTGCTAATATTTCTATTTCTAAAATAGAAAATGATTTACAAAATTGGAATATCCCAAAAGAATCTTTTGAAAAGATTTATCAATTTGGAAATTTTTCTATGTTCAAAAAATTTAATATCAAAACTTGTGAGTCCACTATTGCTATTAATAATAGTCTTGAAACTATCAAGTTATTAATTTCTGCAGATATAGACCGTTATAAGAAAAATTTTCAATTTCTTCATATTGGTCTTGTACAAGTTGCTGTTAAACCGCTTTTTAGAAAAGGTTTAAATATTCCTATTTGTTTACTTCTTCGTGATGATAGAATTTTAAATTTTGATGACTCCCTTTTAGGTGTCCTAGAAAGTAACCTCGCCAATGGCCCGGTTTACTTTAACTGTTACCCAAATTTCTCGGTAGATATCCATGACCCTAATAACATGGATACCTTGACACTTAATGTCAAAACCAAGAATATGAACAGTAAGATAGACACCAGAGAAATAGCTATAATATACTGGGTATATTATAAGCTTATGAAAACCACTATAGCCCCGAAGGCTATAATAGCTAGTGCCAAAGGATTTACCATGCTCATGGAAGCAAATCAAGAGCACAGTACTACCTTTGTTCCTAGACTGTTGAGATGGAGTGACATCTTATCAGATGAAGAATGGAAATTTGATTCCATAACTAACCCTACCCCACTTCAATCCGAAAGAACTCAGATCGATAGGTTGATTCAATTTCCAGATAGATCTATTAACCTTAAGTTTTTATGATCCAACTCAATTGGCCAAGGTTCTTCAAGTAGAAGACTTTCGTCGGCTAGGCCCTCTTCTTCTCAAAATATGGGAGAAAGTGAACATAGTATAAATATTGAACCAGGAAAATTTCATGGAGTTGACGTTTCCAACAATATTCCTAAGGTTTATTGTGAAGAATCAGGAAGTCCTACTCCTAGTGATATGAAACCTGATAAACCCAGAAACTCTATAGATGTTTTAACCTTTGACGAAGATTTTGTCCCAAATGAGGATCTTCTTAATAAATGGTGGGATCTCCCTGAACATACAACCAAAGTAGATTGGTATAAAGCCACTTACCCTAGGCACAAAAGGGTTGCTTTTAGAAATAAATGGTTTGCTGACATGAAAAGATTTAGAACAGAAGTAGAATTCTTTAGATGGTTCGAATGTTCTGGTCAAATTGATGATACTCAATCATCCCTCCAAGTCCTTATTAATAGATAGTACACTAGAGACCAAACAATAGACAGTATTACCCCTCCACTAGAAGGCCTGAAGATCCCCTATAGAAAAGAGGTTATCCTTGCCTCACCCATTAAGAAAAATATAGAGAAAAATACTTCTCCTGTCAGCACTGAGGATATCAACAAAATCCTAGAACAAAATAATTACACCAACCAAGTACTTCATGTGGTTTCCAGACAAATTGAAGAAATCCCTCTTAGTAAAGATAGTTCGATAGGATTCGACCTAGTACATCAAAAACCTTTGATATGATTGATATCAATCCAGTTTTCAAAATCCCTAAATTTTCCAAAGAAAAATTCCCTCAGTTTTCTAAAGATCTTAGCAACAACGATGCTTTGTTAGAAAAAATAAGTGACCAGTTATCCAAGCTTAATATGTGATGACCCGGCCCGTCATCATGTGATTTATCACCCCGTTATCCCCGTTATATGCTTGTTAATGTTTCAATATGTATGTTTGGAGAGTTTGAGTCAATTCGGATTGAGTTTGGTTGGAATTGAGACAAATAGTCTCTCAGAAGAAGGAATATTTGGGAAATGTCAACCGGATGCTGACTTGTGAGTTAGAGAGCTCGGAATCGAATTCTGATGGTTCGGTCAGCTCCGGGAGGTCATTTATGAGCTAGGAGAGCGATCGGAAGTGAATTTGGAGGTCTGGAGTAGATTTAGGCTTGAATTGGCTAAAATTGAGTTTTGGCGATATCCGATCGATAGGCAAGACTTTGATCCGGGAGTCGAAATGGAATTCCGTCAGTTGTAGTAGCTACGTTAGGTGATTTTGGATGTGCCTGCAAACATTCAGGTCATTCGGAGGCCGTTTGGATGGGTTTTTGATCGAATGTCGGTTTCGGAAGTTTGAATGAAAAGTTAAGCTTGAATTTGTTGAAAACGGACAATTTTGATGTTAACGATAGAGTTTTGATGATTGGAACAAGTTCGAATAAGGTTATGGAGTATGTTGGTGGTTTCCGTTGGGGTCCCGGGGGCCTCGGGGTGAATCCGGACCATTAATCGGGCACTTTTGAACATGGAAAACCTGCAGAAAATTGCAGGTCAGTGCAGCAGGAATTAAGCCTTTGCATTCGCGTGAAGGCAGCCGCATTCGCGAAGGCCAAGGGAGCTAAAGCAACACGTTCGCGTGAGGAAGGGTCGCGTTCGCGTAGAAGAGAGAGGAGGAACATCGCATCCGCGATGCAGGTGTCGCGTTCGCGTAGCTGGGAAATGTTAGGCCTCGCATTCGCGTGAGGAGAGACGCGAACGCGCAGAAGAAAATCCGGGCGATTGGAAATTTGTGCTTCGCGAATGCATGATAGGGCGTCGCGTTCGCGATGGGTGAAACGAGCAGAGCATCGCATTCTCATAAGGGGTATCGCGAATGCGTAGAACAAATTCCCCAGGCAGTGAAGTTAAAACCAGAACATTTCATATACGGGTTTCATTCTTAGAAACCCCATTGTTGAGCTCTAGAGTGAGAAAGTGACGGAATTGCTGGGAGAACATCGGGATATTGTCAGAGATAAGTTTTGTGGTTTAATTACACACTTTTATCATGAAATCATCGATTATTTCTATGAAAATGTAAGATTAAAGGTGGGTTTTAACCCTAGGCCTAGAGTTACAGAAAAACACCAATTTGAGTGGGCAAATGGAGTCCGAATTTGGAAAAATTTATATGCCTAGACTCGTATTGAGGCGAGGGTTCCGAACATGTAACTTTTATAATTTTTCGAGAAGCGCACCAAAAGTCGGGTTTTGACAACTTTGTGGGTTTTGATGCAATTTGGGTTATTTCATATGGGTTGCATGAATTGAGCATATATTGATGTATTATCATTGATTTTGAGCAGACTTGGCATCCGAGGAGATTTATTGGCGAGGCAAGCGCAAGGCGGACTGTGGTTTCTACCGGTTCGAGGTAAATAATATTAGTAAATAATGTACTGAGGGTTTGAAACCCTGTACTAGCACTTCACAGTGCTATGTCGAGATAAGACACGCGTCTCGTGGTGACATTGTGATTGGGAACTTGGAATTGGTCCTTCCCGGCTTATAGAATACTGTGTATTTTGACCGTTAACGAGATTATAACTGTGAAATTGGGCTAATAGCCATGTTTGGGGCCTTGTGCCGATCTGTAGAGCATTAGGGGACCTGTAGAGCAAGGTGGCCCTTATATCGTGTTGGAAACTTACACTCAGTCGTAAAACTAGCTGAATAGCCTGTTAAGAGCCAGTACTAGATGTGTATCGTGAGAGATGAATTACTTAGGGTGGAAGCCCCCTGATTTAGCTGAGTGAGCCTGAAAGGCCAATCCTATACTAATTGAGACAGGGTCGAGGACCCGTTAGGAGGTATTATATACATATATATAAATATTGGATCGGGCTGCACGCCGCAGCAGTATATATATTGGATCGGGCTGCACGCCGCAGCAGTATATATATTGGATCGGGCTGCACGCCGCAGCAGTATATATATTGGATCGGGCTGCACGCCGCAGTAGTATATATATTGGATCGGGCTACACGCCGCAGCAATATATATATTGGATCGGGCTGCACGCCGTAGCAGTATACATATTGGATCGGGCTGCACGCCGCAGCGGTATACATATTGGATCGGGCTGCATACCGCAGTAGTATATACTCCCTCCGTTTCAATTTATGTGAACCCATTTGACTGGGCACGAAGTTTAAGAAAAAAGAGAAGACTTTTGATCTTGTGGTGTAAAATGAGGCACCTTTATTTTGTGTGGCTATAAATGATTGAATAAAAGTAAATTGTTTCCAAATAAGGAAAGAGGTCATTCTTTTTGGCACGGACTAAAAAGGAAATAGGTTCACATAAATTGAAACTGAGGGAGAATATTTTTTTAATTTCCTGTTTTCTCCAATTTTTCTGATATTGTTTGACATTTTTTGCTATTTTGTCTTATTTTTCGGCATATATATATATATATATATATATATATATATATATATATATATATATATATATATATATATATATATATATATATTGGATTGGGTTGCACACTGCAACATTATACTTATTAGATACTTATGCCTTAGGGACACATGTATATGGAGATGGTTGTACACCGTTGTGGTACGAGAGGGGATTTCGTCAGTGTGGGACCTTGATGAGATAGATGTGGACTGGTGATCGGAGTACTTAGTATAGTGATGATTTACCTGTGGAGGGGTTTGCCTTAGAACTGTTTAGTGATAGCATATGAGTTCTTAATTTTAGTTATTGTTTATTATTTTTACTTACTGAGTTGAAATATACTCACCCCACTCCCCTACACTTTCTGTGCAGATCCGCAGGTGCCCGAGAGCAGTTGAGGTATTGTAGCTGCTGATCATTATTTACTTTTGCGGAGACTACGAGGTAGCTGCCGGTGTCCGCAGAACCTGTTTTATCCTTCATTATCATTCTGTTGTTTCATCTTCCTTAGACTTGTTTGTACTAGGATGCTTATTCTGTAGAGGCTCAAACTCGTGACACCACGATATGGTTGGGACCGTACTTTGCATTCTTTTACTATTACGTTGCCATTTTTTTATGATCACTTGCTGTTTAAGTTTAACTGGATTAATTGGAATTAATAATTGGCTGGTTAAGAGGTAATATGGTCGGGCTTGCATAGTATTGTGTTGGGCGCCATCAAGACCGGTGTTTGGGTCGTGACAAGTTGGTATCATAGCCTTGGTTAACAGGTCTCGCGAGTCATGAGCCAGTTTAGTAGAGTCTCGTGGATCGGTACAGGGATGCCTGTACTTATCCTCGAGAGGCTGCAAACCTTTTAGGAAAGCTTCAAATTCTTGAAATTCTTATCATGCGTACTTGATTCCACTTGAGGTATGATTCTTTAAATTCCTTCTGCACGTTGATGTGCGCACTCGAGTGCTTAGTGATAAATTTGCCTTGATGGCTTGTGATTCCCCAATCGAGGGACGAGGTATAATCTCTATGAGTTCATGTTGGGCCTGTCTGAAGGACTTGAGGCCAGATCCTTATCTATGGCTTGAGCACCAAGGTGCTAATTTCGCGAGCCGGTATTATGAATTTCATACGATCGGTATTGATCGTAATTGTGAAAATGGCAGTTTGATAATGGGAGAGCTGTAAGGTTTTCGGTTCTTATTGTGATTTTATGTGTAGCCCCAGCTATGGGCGTGAGAAATATGTTCATTGCCTCAGCGGAAATGTAAAGTGCACTACGTGTGGTAGTATGATTTCAGACACAGGAAGACCAAATTTGTTGTGCTAGGTGTATCATGGTGAAAGGTATATGTGTTATGATTTGAGCAGGTGCAGCGTATGTTCATGTACTAAAGCTGATGATATAATTGGGTAGTATAGAGATGTATGTTGTTGATGTGCATTGTGATGTCTCGTCGAGCTGCGGATGTATTGTTAGGATGATTTTGGTGATTCGCTGGCAGGTGGATAGGCCAAATTACAGAGGAAACTCTGTCGAAATTCTGAAAATATTTGGGGGCTTAGAAAATAATTCTGTCACCTGGAGAATAGGCTTATATGGTGTGTGTATAAATGCAAGAGTTGCAAAAGAGTTAAGGTATGTGATGAATCGAATCTCTGTCGAAGCTTGTAAATGACTTGAGTGTAATCTAACTAGAACATTGGGGAATCAATTGAGTAAGAATGTTGTGAGGGAGGTTGCTATTGACTAGCTGATTGCACGGTTGTGTGCTATGTTGATCATGTCTCTAAGTACGTCGGAAATTTTGGTAAGTGTTATGGTGCTTCGTAGATGTGAAGAAATACTAGGATGTTTTTAACTTATGTTGGTAAAGAATATTTGGTGTATAGAAAAGAAAGGTAGCTAATTGTATCTGAATGTAATCATGTTCTGCTGTGTCAGAGTTCTAGTAAGGCACGAGTGGTTCTGTTCAATAAGACAGTTGAATTATAACGGAATAATGGTGAATGATGCCCAAGAATAGTCTTGCGGTGCTCAGGATTGTGCTTGTAACGGCCAGGTGTCTTAAGGTGATGTGTGTGGTTAGAGACTGTGGTCTCATTAGAAGGGATCAAGACTTGTGTTATGTTATGTGAAGGATGAGATTCTATGTATCTATATTGGAGAGTAACGATAACGAATTCAAAATTTGCAGGAAGTTCTTCAAGGTAAGGTGTTGTAGATTGTGGTACTTCTGGAAAACATCTGAGGGAGTATTCAGTGGCTTGTGAGCCTTAGACCGCGTGGTCATGTGTATGAGTCTCGTATGGTAACCTAAGTTGAGGTATTGTCATCCTCCAGTAAAGGAGAATATTAAATTGAAGATGATAATAAACTGGAACAGTATGAAAAGGGCACGAGTAACTCCTGGTGTGTGTTCGAAGTAATGAGTCTTGCAGTTATGGTGCAACAAAGTTCTTGATGTGCTGGCAGTTGCGTAGCTCGATGTGGGTAAAAAGACTCGGTCCTAGCAGTTAAGCTTATGCAATGAATGGGAGGAAAGAGTTGTGATGTGTTTATCATGGTTTGAAAATGAGTATATTCCTGTCGGTATACGAAGCGTGGAATGTGTAACGATTTTTCTTCCATATGGGATCATGAAGGTCCTTGACTAGTTGAGTGCATCGATGTTTGCGGCGTAGGAGAGGGATAGAAATTCTCCATGTATCTTAGTGCAGAATGGTATGTGCGATGTGTTATGAAAAGATGATAATGGCATGTTCAGGGTTTTGAGATCAGTTCATATTATATGGGAAGTCATTAAAATCCCCAAGCAACGTGGGCAGCTACAGATAATATGAGAATCAAGCTTCCTGGTGATTAAGGAAAATAGTACTGCTATTCTAGTGATTTGGCAGAGTATATGGTCAAAAGGGCAAGGTGATGTAAACTGATAATATCTAGTGGTATTGCGGCATTCTCTTGTTGGATTGACAGTGATGATTGAGTTATTGATGGCATAGGGAAATTTCTGAATGGCTTACGTGGCATGAATGGATGCTTGATGTGTGTTATGTATTCGTACGGTGGAGTGTGGAATCAGGCATAGTGATTCATGTGTTACATATGTGATAGAGACTAGAAGTTCTCGTAATCTGCCCACGCAGTGGTGGTATATCGTGTGTATCAGCACCGTTTAACGGTTATTGGAAATTGGAAGCCCTGATGGCTCTCGCGTTACTTGATACGATGAATTTGTATAATGATATATGATTGCAGACTGGTTGTCATAAGCCAGGTTGTCTAGACTAATGTGATATGGACTATGTTAGAAAAATAACACAAACTGCATGGCAGAGCGCATCAGATCATACTCCAGCAGGGTAGATGTACCCTAGGGCCAGCGGACGGCTGGTAGGTATTGCTTTGTCAATTGGGCCTTCGTGGCGGATGTTAGTGTAGAGGTATCTACCATTGATCCAGCTCCAGTATTGAGGAACTTTGTTAGATGCGTTTTATGTGGCCGAGCTTGAGGCTATATATATATGTTTGTTGCAATGAGCAACTTGACTCGATGTGCATTCCCTTTGCTAGATGTATTCGTGGGTCGGGTAGCACGCCGCTACAGGTATAGTATTTGGATCGGGTGGCACGCCGCCACATGTATGGTATCAGGATCGGGTGGCACGCCGCCATAGGTATGGTATCTGGATCGGGTGGCACGCCGCCACGGGTATGTTATTGGAACAGGTTGTGCGCCGCAATAGTGTGATGTGGAAAATATAGCTTCCTATATGTTATTTTGTATACAATACTTCCTAGCTTCTGAGGAGTAGTCCGTATTGGGTATCGCTCGGGGAATAGCACATCAGTTGTGTCCTTTCAGGATTTGATAGCGTATATCAATTGTATCATCGCAGGTGTGATTGATTGCTTGAGTTCAGACCTAGATAGGTGTGTGGCTGACCATTTTGAGCATGGTGACTAGAGGTGCTCCATGAGTAATAGTGTTTGGGTAGAATCATGAGTTGTGGCAAGGCCACGTGATGTCATGACCTTTCGATGAGGATTCAGGTACTCTAATTCTACGATGTGAGACGAGATCTCAGTTATGTGTTGTGATGGTATTGAGGAATTTGAATTATAGCTCTTTGTGTGAGTCTGTTGTCATGATTGGAGTGTGTTCAGATCGTTCTTATTGGAGCATGTGTTGTGCTCGTCGCGGCTTAGGCCAGTGTTGAGGTGTCATATCACCAGTGTGGTGTGTTATAATCGAAATGATCGCTTGAGTCATTAATGAGTACGAGCATATTTGATCTTAGTTTGTTAGAAAGGTAATATCAAGGTTTGGCTCCGAAACCTATTGTGGTGTCAGTTTTAAAAGGGAAATGGATTCACGAATGGTTGACCCGAGAGATGGGTTCGGTATATCGCGTGCTTCAGTTGCCGTGGGCAGGATATGAAGGGGTTGGAATAAGACTCTATCTAATGAGAAAGGTTCTTTCTGCTAGTATTTGGTTATTGTGACCAGTTGTCGCGATTAGAGACTATCATATCGAGTGGTTGGATTGGTTGTTTGATATATCATGTGATCTCACCCGGAGTGGCGAGTTGGTTATTACAGTTGGATCGTGTGTACTCTGAGTATAGATGTGGGATTCAGATTTGGTATATGATTTAGGAAAGTACAATGTGGTTTATGGTTCAGATAGACTGTGTAAATTCAGCTATACTATGTTATCGGACATATGAAAGATAGGGTGAAGTGGTATCACCCCGAGTATATGCTTGGTGAGGTCATTCAGCTATTGTGTTGAATCTAGTACAACTCTTGGTCCGCTCGAGGACGAGCATTTGCTTAAGTTGGGGAGAATGTGATGACCCGGCCCGTCATCATGTGAGTTATCACCCTGTTAACCCCGTTATATGCTTGTTAATGTTTCAATATGTATGTTTGGCGAGTTTGAGTCAATTCGGATTGAGTTTGGTTGGAATTGAGACAAATAGTCTCTTAAAAGAAGGAATATTTGGGAAAAGTCAACCAGATGCTGACTTGTGAGTTAGAGAGCTCGGAATCAAATTTTGATGGTTCGGTCAGCTCCAGGATGTCATTTATGAGCTAGGAGAGCAATCGGAAGTGAATTTGGAGGTCCAGAGTAGATTTAGGCTTGAATTGGCTAAAGTTGAGTTTTGGCGATATCCGATCGATAGGCGAGATTTTCATCCGGGAGTCGAAATGGAATTCCGTCAGTTTCAGTAGCTCTGTTAGGTGATTTTGGATGTGCCTGCAAAATTTCAGGTCATTCGGAGGTCGTTTGGTCAGGTTTTTGATCGAATGTCGGTTTCAGAAGTTTGAATGAAAACTTAAGCTTGAATTTGTTGAAAACAAACAATTTTGATGTTAACGATAGAGTTTTGATGATTGGAACAAGTTCGAATAAGGTTATGGAGTATGTTGGTGGTTTCCGTTGGGGTCCGGGGTGCCTCGGGGTGAATCTGGACCATCAATCGGACACTTTTGAACATGGAAAACCTGCAGAAAATTGCAGGTCAGTGCAGCAGGAATTAAGCCTTTGCGTTCGCGTGAAGGCAGCCGCGTTCGTGAAGGCCAAGGGAGATAAAGCAACGCGTTCGCGTGAGGAAGAGTCACGTTCGTATAGAAGAGAGAGGAGTAGCATCGCGTCCGCGATGCAGGTGTCGCGTTCGCGTAGCTGGGAAATGTTAGGCCTCGCGTTCGCGTGAGGAGAGACGCGAATGCGTAGAAGAAAATCCGGGCGATTGGAAATTTGTGCTTCGCGAACGTGTGATAGAGCGTCGCATTCGCGATGGGTGCATCGAGCAGAGCATCGCGTTCACGTTAAGGGTATCGCGAACGCATAGAACAAATTCCCCAGGCAGTGAAGTTAAAACCAGAACATTTCATATACGGGTTTCATTCTTAGAAACCCCATTGTTGAGCTCTAGAGTGAGAAAGTGACAAGAATTGCTGGGAGAACATCGGGATATTGTCGAAGGTAAGTTTTGTGGTTTAATTACATGCTTTTATCATGAAATCATTGATTATTTCTATGAAAATGGAAGATTAAAGGTGGATTTTAACCCTAGGCCTCGAGTTATAGAAAAACACCGATTTGAGTGGGCAAATGGAGTCCGAATTTGGTAAATTTTATATGCCTAGACTCGTATTCAGACGAGGGTTCTGAACATATAACTTTTATAATTTTTTGAGAAGCGCACCAAAAGTCGGGTTTTGACAACTTTGTGGGTTTTGATGCAATTTGGGTTATTTCATATGGGTTGCATGAATTGAGCATATATTGATGTATTATCATTGATTTTGAGCAGACTTGGCATCCGAGGAGATTTATTGGCGAGGCAAGCGCAAGGCGGACTGAGGTTTCTACCGGTTCGAGGTAAATAATAGTAGTAAATGATGTACTGAGGGTTTGAAACCCCGTACTAGCACTTCACAGTGCTATGTCGAGATAAGACACGCGTCTCGTGGTGACATTGTGATTGGGAACTTGGACTTGGTCCTTCCCGGCTTATAGAATACTGTGTATTTTGACCGTTAACGAGATTATAACTGTGAAATAGGGCTAATAGCCATGTTTGGGGCCTTGTGCCGATCTGTAGAGCATTAGGGGACCTGTAGAGCAAGGTGGCCCTTATATCGTGTTGGAAACTTACACTCAGCCGTAAAACTAGCTGAATAGCCTGTTAAGAGCCAGTTTTAGATGTGTATCGTGAGAGATGAATTACTTAGGGTGGAAGCCCCCTGATTTAGCTGAGTGAGCCTGAAAGGCCAATCCTATACTAATTGAGACAAGGTCGAGGACCCGTTAGGAGGTATTATATTCATATATATATATATATATATATATACACATATATTGGATCGGGCTGCACGTTGTAGCAGTATATACATATTGGATCTGGCTGCACGCCACAGCAGTATATATATTGGATCGGGCTGCACGCCGCAGCAGTATATATATTGGATCGGGCTGCACGCTGCAGCAGTATATATATGGGATCAGGCTGCACGCCGCAGTAGTATATATGATGGATCGGGCTGCACGCTGCAGCAATATATATATTGGATCGGGCTTACAATATATATATTGGATGGGGCTGCACGCCGCAGCAGTGTATATATTGGATCGGGCTGCATGCCGCAGTAGTATATATATATATCTATATATTGGATCGGGCTGCACGCCGCAACATTATACTTATTAGATACTTATGCCTTAGGGACACATGTATATGGAGATGGATGTACACCGTTGTGGTACGAGTGGGGATTTCGTCAGTGTGGGACCTTGATGAGATAGATGTGGACTGGTGATCGGAGTACTTAGTATAGTGATGACTTACCTGTGGAGGGGTTGCCTTAGAACTGTTTAGTGATAGTACATGTGTTCTCACTTTCGGTTATTGTTTATTATTATTACTCACTGAGTTGAACTATACTCACCCCACTCCCCTGCACTTTTTGTGCAGATATACAGGTTCAGGAGGGCAGTTGAGGTATTGTAGCTGCTGATCATTATCTACTTTTGCGGAGACTACGAGGTAGCTGCCGGCATCCGCAGAACCTGTTTTCTCCTTCATTATCATTCTGTTGTTTCATCTTGCTTAGACTTGTTTGTACTAGGATGCTTATTCTGTAGATGCTCAAACTCGTGACACCACGATATGGTTGGGACCGTACTTTGTATGCTTTTACTATTACGTTGCCATTTTTTTTATGATCACTTGCTGTTTAAGTTTAACTGGATTAATTGGAATTAATAATTGGATGGTTAAGAGGTAATATGGTCGGGCTTGCCTAGCATTGTGTTGGGCGCTATCACGACCGGGGTTTGGGTCGTGACATAATATCACCAAAGGTAATAAGCTTAGTACACTACAAGACAAGTACCCGAATAAAAGGAATTTTTATCGCAGACCTTCTTTTCCTGATACTCACTGTGAAGTAGATATCCTCCATCAAAGCTCCTATACCGAAGGAAACGGTATTACTGAATGGAATATAGATGGTATGGCAGAAAGCCAGATTTATAATAAATTACAGGAAATGGGAATTTCTGTAACTGCCTACAAAATGAGAGGTGCTTCTAATAAGCAAGTTGCAAATAGAATTATTGCAGGTTTTACAGGTATCCTAAAAAATTGGTGGGATAATTATCTCACTGAATTGGACAAAAGCACCATTTTGAATGCCACCGTCCTTAGACCGGAAGTAAAAATAGAAAATGGCGCCA
This sequence comes from Nicotiana noctiflora, assembly GCA_032618575.1. Taxonomy (NCBI): domain Eukaryota; kingdom Viridiplantae; phylum Streptophyta; class Magnoliopsida; order Solanales; family Solanaceae; genus Nicotiana; species Nicotiana noctiflora. The sequence goes on from JASVEL010012143.1 coordinate 307,842, forward strand.
GCACTACCACTGAGGTTACTGCTGAAGACGCATTCGCCACCTTGGCTTATAGCATAGCCAAACATTTTATGGGAGAACCCCGTTTATTTCAAGATAGAAGTCTTGAAATTCTTAACAACTTGTACTGCAAAAAATTGACTGATATTAGGTGGTACAAAGATATGTACCTTAATAAAGTCATGATCAGGCAGGACTGTAACAATGACTACTGGAAAGAGCGTTTCATTAGTGGTCTACCCTCTCACTTCGCTGAAAAAGTTAGAACCAAAATCAAAGATAGATGTGAAGGGAAAATCCCTTATCACCTCCTCGCTTCTGGAGATCTCATTAGTGTAACAACTATCACAGCCATGGAACTTTGTACTGATCTTAAGCTTAAGAATCAGCTTAAAAAGGATAGAAGCCTGACTTCTAACGAACTAGGAAGTTTTTCCCAAGACTTCGGGTTTCCTGCAATAAAACCTCCTTTTGCTAAGAAAGATAATAAAAATCATAGAGAAGGTGGAGAGTTTTTAGAAGAAAAGGCTCTAGAAGAACCAGTGAACTCAGAGAGAAACCTAAGAGGAATTTTAGGAGAAAAACTTCTAGTAATTCAGATACATGCTGGACATGTGGAAAAAATGGACATAGGTCTAACCAATGCCTTAGAAATAATAAGGAGAAAAACAAAGTCAACCTTCTCGAGGTTGATGACGAGACAAAACAAAAACTCTTCTCCATCCTAGAAGAAGAAGAAACCGAGTCTGAATCAAGCTTCTCAGATGATGAATCTGATGAAAGCGATGATGAATTCATAAATGTCGCTCAAAACTCAGAAGACAGTGAATCTTGTGATTGTACTGGAATATATTGTCTTTGTGAGGCAAAATCGATCAGAGTACTCTCAGAACAAACTGCTGAAACTCTGTTTGCCACAATCGAACATATCAACGACGATGATGCTAAAAAGAAATACCTTTTAGAACTTCAGAGACTAGTCTCCAAACAAAAGTTTGAAAGGCCCCAAGTTGAGCCTTTTAGTATGAAGCAAATTATGAGTCGTTTTGACTCTAAGAAGGAAGAACCTTCAATAAATGAGCTTCGAAGCGAAATTAAGCTTCTCAAAGAAGAAGTCAGAGAGATCAAATCTAGACTGCATAAAATAGAAATTGATGCTCTTACAGAGCAAGTTCTTAAAACAGCCCAAGACTCTAGAGAAGAAAATATAGGTATTCAAAATGTAGGATTAACCTGTGATTCTAAGTCACCTAAGTATGAATCCAATGCAGACATAGCCTCTACAAGTAGAGCTGCAGGTATTGATTTGATAGCTAAAATCAGGCCACAAAGTTCTCATATTCTGATTAAGCTTGTTATCAATGATAATTTTGTCTTGAACAAAATTTCTTTATTAGACAGTGGTGCTGATAGAAATTGCATTATTGAAGGATTAATCCCTACTAAGTATCTCCAAAAGGGATCTACGAAGCTCTACAGCGCCACTGGTGAGCGTATTTTAATTGATTATAAATTATCTGGTGCGCATATCTATAATAATGGTATTTGTTTAACAAATGATTTTGTTATTACAAAAAATATAAATGAAGAAAAAATCTTGGGAATACCCTTTATTACCCAAATAAAACCTTATATTACTAATTAATGCTATTAAAACAACAATTTTAGGAAAAGATCTTTCCTTCCCTTTTATTAAAACTTTTTCAAAAGAAGAGAGTGATTTTTTGCATAAGAAAACAACTTTCAAAATAAGTCTTATTTCGCAGCAAATAAATTTTCTAAAAGAAGATATTAAAATCAAGCAAATTGAGAAAATTTTAAAAACCCTGGGGATTGTAACTAAGATTGCTAACATATAAAAAACTTTTGAAAAAGAAATTTGCTCAGATTTTCCAAATGCCTTTTGTGCTAGAAAAGCCCATACTATTGATCTCCCTTATATTGATGGTTTTGATGAAAAGGCCATTTCTACTAAATCTAGGCCCATTCAAATGAGCCATGTTTTAATGGAATTTTGCAAAAAAGAAATAGATACTCTCTTGTCTAATAAATTAATTAGACCTTCAAAATCTCCTTGGAGTTGCTCGGCCTTTTACGTTAACAATGCAGCTGAGCAAGAAAGAGGAGCCCCTCGACTTGTTATTAATTATAAACCTTTGAATAAAGCTTTGAAATGGATTAGATATCCTATTCCCAACAAACGCGATCTTTTAAAAAGAACTTTCAAAGCCAATATTTACAGCAAGTTTGATATGAAATCAGGCTTCTGGCAAATTTAGATTTCCGAAAAGGACAAATATAAAACTGCTTTTAATGTGCAATTTGGACAGTACGAATGGAACGTAATGCCTTTTGGGTTAAAAAATGCCCCTTCAGAATTTCAAAACATCATGAACAATATTTTCAATCATATTAGCCATTTTTCAATAGTTTATATTGATGATGTTTTAATATTTTCAAAAGATATAGATTCTCATTTCAAACATTTAAATGTTTTCTTTCAAATTATTAAGCACAATGGTTTAGTTGTTAGTTCTAAAAAGATTAAACTTTTTCAAACTCAAATATGATTTTTGGTTTATGACTTATACCAAGGGACTTATAAGCCCATTTGCAGAGCCATTGAGTTCTCTGATAGATTTCCTAATGTCATAAGTGACAAAACTCAATTAAAAAGATTCTTAGGAAGTCTCAACTATGTTGCGGATTTTATTCCAAAAATCCGTCAAATCTATAAACCTTTGTATGATAGGTTAAAGAAGACCCCTGTACCATGGGGAGACAAACAAACCTCTGCAGTCTTAGAAATAAAAAGACTAGTCAAAAACTTACCCTGTCTAGGTATCTCCAACCCAGATTTCTTTATGATAATTGAAACTGATGCCTCTGAACTTGGTTATGGAGGTGTTCTTAAACAGAGAAAGGACTCTAAAGGTCCAGAACAATTAGTTCATTATACTTCTGGAGTCTGGAACTCCGCTCAAAACAATTATAGCACTGTTAAAAAGGAAGTCCTAGCAATTAGTCGTTTGTGTTACAAAGTTCCAAGATGATCTTATTAACAAAGAATTTCTAATTAGAGTCGATTGTAAATCTGCTAAGGATATCTTATTAAAGGATGTTAAAAACCTTGTCTCTAAACAAATATTTGCTAGATGGCAAGCTTTATTATCCAGTTTCGATTTTACAATAGATCATCTCAAGGGAGAAGAAAATTCTCTCCCAGATTTTCTAACCAGAGAACTTTTGCAGGGAAAGCAATGAGAGGATCTCGCCAAGGACCAAGGCCCTCAAGAAACAGGCCCACAACAAATGGACCAACCAGTAATCCTCCATCAGGCCCATTTGCAATAAGGCATGGTTTATGTCTATCCCCAATAAAACCAGAAAAAAATTGCTATTCTACCTTAGCCCAATTACCACCAATTAACCCAAACACTTTTCCAATGCTACCAACCAGCAGCTCCTCCAAAAAGCCATTTCAGAAAGACCCTGAACCCAACTCTGTTTCTCCTTCAGGAAAACTTAGATTTTCCCAAAAACTAACCAGTGATTCTTATACCATGACAACTCCAGAAAGTTTTGCAGAAGTAGTATCTCCAGTTGCCACCCCCTTGTCAAAATTAGTCAAAGAAAAATTTGATTTAGTCTCTCTAAAGACTTCTCCTATCTTTGCCTTAGACAAGGAATATGAATCCTTTGAGATTAAACATCTTTTAAAACCTCTTTACCACAATAGAAATTATGTGGAAACTGATAATGCTTTTAAAACTAGAAAGTTTTTTGAGTTTATATTAGTTGATACAGGTTCTATAGAAATAGAACATAAACTCAGTGATAAAACAGATCCGGAGAGCATAGCCTACTCCAAGTTCACCATTAAAAAAATTCTTTCTCCTTTTACCTGGCATAAAGACCATTTATTAACTCCCATTAACTTTTCAAGAAATTTTAATCCTCAAACCTATAATTGGTATGATTATAGGAATGCCTGGTTCAACTTCTTATTTTTACGACCAACTACTCACACTTTGTTTGTAAAATATAGTCGAGAAGTTTCAACTTCTGTCATTCCAAGATGGTTCTATGAATGGTGGAACTGTTTTGGAGGAAACCAGGAAATTTTACCAAAAACCTTTTTAGAGAAATTTCCTCAATTTCAACACGAGGAAGGAATCTCTACCCTACCCAACAACATCAAGTTGTGTAAATATTTCATAAAAAAACGAATTTCTTATATTATCAGTTGGACTTTCATTATTGCAGAATTTGAGAGGATCAAATATCTATCCAAAGAAGTCAGAATCAAGGGCTAGTCACCAGCAAAAAAGGAATTAACAGTTCAGACACCTACTCCTTCCAAGAAAGGAGCATCATCATCATCACAGCCTTAACCTTCCAAGGATGTGCTAAAAAAGTGATTACAAAAAGCTCTTTCAGAGCTACATGACGACCCAGATGATGAAACTATTCTTCAATTATTAGACGAAGTTTCATCACAAAGTGATGATAATGGTGATATGTTAAAACCTAAGGCTTTAGCAAAATCTTATTTAAACCCTTTTGATTAATTTAATCACTAATTGAGGATATTAAAATCCGGAATAATTAGTCTCTCAGATAGAGATCAAAGATCGGAATTATTTAGAGAGAAATAGAAGAGTCTCAAAGAGACGGAATTTCTATTTGATTAAAATAAATCAAAGGACCCGAGCCACCGAAAGTCATTTGGACTATTCGGAGATAGCATCTCTCTTATGTCAAAAAGAAAAAAAGATAAGCTTTACTTTATCATTACCCGACAAGGGAAAAACTGATGAAGCTTATCTTGCTTATCTTCTCACCCACTATCCAAAAAGGTGGGCCACTCCTATCACAAAGCAACCAATGAAGAATGATCAGATGGATTGCACCATATCCCTTTCGGTCTATATAAAGACTTGTAATTTCTATTGAGGAGGCATTAGAAAAATACTTACAATATTTTCTTTGCAATTCTCTCCTGTAATGAAGACTTCCGCTTATGCAATAAAATAATTCAACTCTTGTAAGCTCTTATTTATATTTTTTTTACTTTTTCACTTATCACCTTCGATAAGTTTGACGCCGACAGTTTGTGTTTCCCTCATTATGATGCTTTAGTTATTACTCTACGTATCGTTGATACTCATCAGGAAAGTCATGATCGATGATGGAAGCGGAGCCTGCATCATCCATCCGAGAGTCCTCTCACGGATGGGACTCGAGGACAGGATAACCCCTCGCTACATAACTCTAATTGGTTTTAACAATACAGTGGAGCACATATCAGGAGAAGTGACTCTACCCGTCCTCGCGGGGGGAGTCACCTTGGAAACCACTTTCCATCTGATGAATCAAGAGACAACGTACAATGTCATCATCGGGCGCCCATGGATACACGCCATGCGATCGGTCACCTCGAGCTTATATCAGGTAGTCAAGTTCCCTACTCTGTGGGGAATATTCAGCATCAAGGGAGAACTGCGCACAGCGCAAGAGTGCTATAAAATAACACAAGGTTGCGCCCACACCCGACAACTGAGCGGGGCAAGCGCAAAAGCATAGCAATCAGCCGTGTCGGGGACCAAAGCGGACCCGACGGCCGACGCCATCAAAGACCCAGACGTTATGGAAGCTTGTAAAGCTACGGTCAAGGATTTTGACCCGGTTCAGCTGGATCGTAACAACCCCGAACGGAAGGCGTACATCGACCATGGGCTCGCCGACCCGGGTAAGTATCATGAATTTCTAACTAACCATGCGACACATTTGCTTTTTCCCGTGCAGACATGCCAGGGATCTCGCCAGATATCGCCACCCACAGGCTCAACATGGACCCACTACATCCGCTGGTAAGGAAAATTAGGAGAAAGTTCAATGCTGAAATCAATGAGGCAGTCCGCAAAGAAGTAGACAAACTACTAGCCAACGGCTCTGTCAAGGAGTCAAAATATCCACAATGGGTCGCCAATGTGGTGATGGTCAAAAAGAAGAACGGAAAATGGAGGATGTGCATAGACTTCACCGACTTGAACAAGGCTTGTCCTAAGATTTCCTTCCCCATCCCTCACATCGATCAGACATGAACTACTAAGTTTCTTGGACGCATACTCCGGCTATATCCATATCCTGATGGCCGAGGAAGATCAAGAGAAAACCACGTTCATCACACACCAGGGTACCTACTGTTACAGAGTGATGCCCTTCGGGCTCAAGAACGTAGGGGCCACTTACCAAAGACTGGTCACTAAGATGTTCAAAAGGCAACTTGGGAAAACCATGAAGGTTTACATCGACGACATGCTAGTGAAGTCGGCAAGGAAGGAAGACAACATCGACCACCTACAAGAGGCCTTCGAGATACAGAAAAGATATGGGATGAAACTGAATCCCGAGAAATGCGCCTTCGGCGTGGCGTTAGGAAAGTTTCTAGGGTTTCTCCTATCCGAAAGAGGGATTGAAGTCAACCCAGATCAAATCAAGGCCATCACCTCAATACCCGAAACACTCAACAGCAAGAAATATGTCCAGAAGTTGATGGGTCGAATAGCCGCCCTCTCCCGCTTCATCTCCCGATCCTCAGACAGATGCCACAAATTCTTCAGAGTATTGAGAAAGGACAACAGATTCCATTAGAATGACGAATATATCAAAGCCTTACAGGGACTGAAAGCATATCTATCATCGCCACCATTGCTGTCAAAAGCAAAGCCATGTGAGCCTCTACTGACATACCTAGCCGTATCAGAAGTTGTGGTTAGCGCGGTACTGGTTTGTGAAGAAAAAGGTACACAATCGCCTATCTATTACATTAGCAAAACCCTAGTAGATGCTAAAACTCGATACCCACGCCTCGGGAAATTGGCTTTGGCACTAGTCACGACTTCTCGAAAGCTGAGACCTTACTTCCAATGCCATCCCATCAGAGTAGTGACCACCTTCCCTCTGAGAAGCATCTTGCACAAGCCCAAACTATCGGGCCGGCTCGCCAGATGGGCCATAGAGCTCAGCGAGTAAGATATCACTTATGTTCCCAGAACCGCCATCAAGTCACAAGTCCTCGCCAACTTTGTGGCCGATTTCAGTGTCAAAATATCACTAGAGACGGAGAAGGAAGCCCTACAGGCCGCTTCAAACACCAACCCCTGGATCCTTCACATCGACGGGGCCGTAAAATCCTCGGGATCAGGAGTGGAACTTGTCCTCGAAGTCCCTACAGGCGAAATCATTTGCCAGTCCATACGATGCCCCGGGATGACTAACAACGAGGCAGAATATGAGGCCGTTATTGCAGGTATAAAGTTAGCCATCAGGTACGGAGCTTGCCGACTCCTCCTACAATGCGACTCACAACTCATGGTAAATCCAGTCACCAGGACTTACCAGGTTAAGGATCAAAGGCTACAGAAATATCGGGTAGAAATCTGCAAACTAATGGCACAGCTCGACGAATGCCGCTTTGAACAGGTTCCTCGGGTGCATAACGCCGAAGAAGACGAACTGGCTAAACTGGCTACTGCCGCCACCAACCTGAATAAAGAAAGTACCGTCACCCTACTTCACTCAACGATCGACCATAACGAGGTACTCTTCCTGGATCTGACTTGGGACTGGCGCAGTCAATTCGTATCATATCTGTAGGATGGAAACCTACCACCCGACAAAAATGAAGCAAGAAAGCTTCACACACAGGTAGCAAGGTACTGTATGATAAATAACGACCTCTACAAAAGGACCTTTGGAGGACCACTGGCTAAGTGCCTAGGCCCTAACCAGACGACGCCAGTATTGGAGGAGGTCCACGAAGGTCATTGCAGTGCTCTTACAGGCAACCGAGCACTCGTGTGATGTTTAATACGGGTTGGGTATTACTGGACCACCATGAAAAAAGATGCGGCAGAATATGTTTGCCAGTGCGAGAAATGCCAAAAGTTCGCCCCTCTGATACATCAGCGGAACCCCTCCATTCAGTCACTTCACCATGGCCATTCATCAAATGAGGAATGGACATCGTTGGACCACTACCCGTCGGACGAGGAAAGGTACGCTTTTTATTAGTTTTAACTGACTATTTCTATATGTGGGTAGAAGTAGGTGCCTATGCCCAGATTCGCGAGCAAGAGGTCATCGCCTTCATCTGCAAGAACATCGTATGTCGCTTCGGCATCCCCAAATAAATAAATGTGGCAATGGACGACCGTTCATAGGGCAAAAGACATTCGGCTTCTTCGACAAATGGCGCACCAAAAGAATACTTTCAACTCCATATCATCCAGCCGCCAACGGCCAAGCAGAGTCATCCAACAGAACCATACTGAATATTTCGAAGAAGAAACTGGAAGACGCTAAAAGATTATGGCGCAAACTACTGCCATAAGTTCTCTGGGCGCACAAAACTACCCTCAAATCTTCCACAGGAGAAACTCCTTAATCATTAGTCTATGAAACTGATGCCATCATACCAGTCAAAGTCGGCGAGCCAAGCCTAAGTTACTCGCATGCTAGGGGAGAGGAGAACGACACAAATCAACTACAAGACCTTGACAAAGCTGAAGAAAGAAGGGAAATATCCCATATTAGACTAGTGGCCCAAAAATAGCAGATCGAGAGATACTACAACAAGAAAGAAAAAATCCGACCACTCAAAGTAGGCGACTATGTGTTAAAAGCTATGACATTGGCATCCAAAGACCCTAATGAAGGAAAATTGGGCGACAATTGGGACGGACACTATAAAATCACCGCAGCGATAGACAAAGGCTCCTTCAGGCTAGAGACCATGAACGGGAAGACGCTCCAAAATAACTGGAACATCTCCCACCTCAAGTTTTTCCATTTTTAGAAAGAGTATCCCCCAAGTCGTACTCTTTTTCCCTCATCCGAGTTTTGTCCCAATTGGGTTTTCTTGGAGAGGTATTTTAATGAGGCGATGAAGGAGACGCTCAGGAATGATTAGAAGTTTAAATCTGATACACCAAGCGTACCGATGATTGGCACGACCGGCATATCATACGGACTAAGGCTACGACCATCTCCAATGTATAAAAGGCTATGACCATCTCCAATGTATGAAAGGCTACATCCATCTCCAATGTATGAAAGGCTATGACTATCTCCAATGTATGAAAGGCTACGACCATCTCCAATGTATGAAAGGCTACGGCCATCTCCAATGTATGAAAGGCTATGGCCATCTCCAATGTATGAAAGGCTAAGGCTCTAACAACATAATAAAAGACTACTGTCTCCCTCGACAAACGAAAGGCCACGACCACTCATAAATGTAAAAGGCTAAGGCCTTGATGGCATAAAGAGAGACCACGATCATCTCCAATATACGAAAGTCTAAGGCCCTAACAACGTAAGGAAAGACTACGGTCTTCCTCGACAAACGAAAGTCCACGACCACTCATAAATGCAAAAGGCTAAGGCCCTAATGGCTTAAGGAGAGACCATGGTCATCTCCAATATATGAAAGGCTAAGGCCCTAATAACGTAAGGAAAGACTACGGTCCCCCTCGACAAACGAAAGGCCACGGTCACTCATAAACGCGAAAGGCTAAGGCCCTAACAACGTATGGAGAGACTACGGTCTTCCTCGACAAACAAAAGGCCATGGCTACCCATAAACATAAAGGGCTAAGGCCCTAGCAGTATGTAAAAAGAATACGGTCGTCTCCAACAAACAAGAGGCCACGGCCACCTATAAACATAAAAGGCTAAGGCCCTAACAGCGTACAAAAAGACTACAGTCGTCTTTGACAAACAAGAGGCCACGACCACCTATAAAAATAAAGGGCCAAGGCCCTAACAGTGTATAAAAAGACTACGATCATCTCCGATAAACAAAAGGCCACGCCATACGCAAAAGAGAAATTGCAAAAAAAAAAAAACACAATAATTCCCGCGAAAACATCATAAATCATTCAATAGATTACAAATTTACAACATAGCCTTAATTACAAAAGAGAGAGAAAAAGTCCTATCTAACTGTCCTGGCCTCCCCCATCTTCCTCCGTGCCGGCCGCACCATCAAAACGGTCCCCATCACATTCGGCCCGGAACGCCCTAGAAATCCAAGACCTTGTGCCCAATTGGTCCACATCCGCAAAAGAACAACCCGCCTGGTCCGGAGAGTCGGGGATATACCCACAAGCCTCATGTGCGACCCTAACAAGAAGACGCCGAGTTTCGATCTCTGCCTTAGTCGCTCTACCGACGGCCAATAGCTCCTCAAAAACTGTCCTCCTCGCCTCAGCATACACAAACATATCGTGAGCCTCACGAGACGTATCGCCAGTTGGAACAATAGTTTTCGCCTGCTGAGGGGCGACCACCTCAGCCGTTGCGACCCTGAGCTCGACGGTAAGGGCATCAACCCTGGCATGTAATTCTTCTGCCTCCGCCATCGCCACGTGGCCCAAAACCAGATCTCCCTCCTGCTACTGGAGGAGACCCTCCCACAGCGGCCATCAAGTCCACGTCCATCCTCTCCAGCTAGGTCGTGCGCTCCTGCACCTGATCCTTTGCCAGCTTCAAACCCTCACGGAAAACCAAAAACTGAGGGTCTTGGGTGTAGAGGTCCGCCGGTGTCTTGTGCTTACTACGGGCCTCCCGGTATTTTTTTGATTCTTTCTTGAGGGCAGCATTCTTCTTTCACTCCCGTCGGCCTCGCTCCACCTCCAAAATGAGGGTCTAAGAAAAAGATAAAGAAAATACATAAGTCAAAATGACACAATGCCTCAGGGCTCGTAAAAGAACTATGAAAAACAATAACCAAGTCATACCTGCAAGGCAGTGCCAGCGACTCGACGAGACAAATCTTTGTCACTCACAGCCTTCAAAGACTCTGTCTCGGCAACCCCAAACAGCAAGGACATGTCCGCCGCTGCCTGCTCGCTGTCCAAGAGCAGATTGTATCCCGTAGGGATCTTAAGCTGATGGGTAGGACCTATCATCGCCATATCTACCAGGGTATAGTCTTTCTGTGGCATGTCTGCAGAAGTAGGAGCCTGTCCGAGAGCAGCCTTTTCCCTGTCAATAGTCGGCCCGACGACACCCGGTGCACTGTCATCCTCAACATGCGGAGTAGAGGTATTTCCCGCAACCTCCCTCAAGAGGGCCACCCTCTCCGGTCGGATGGCGTCGCCCATAAAACTAGCCTCGATTCAAGACGGCGAGTAGTAACCTCCCTCTGCTCCATGGCCACGCCTTTTCCAAGGAGCAGTTGATGCCTCTTTTGCTCATACGGCTCATCGTCCTCTTCAACAAAAAGAGGTCGAGGCAAAGGCCCCTCTTTGGACATCGGTTCATTCAACGACTCTACCACGAGGCGAGAAGTCCCGGGGATATTCTCAAAAGCTGGCTCCTGAATTACGGCTCCGCCTCCTGAATGAACGACGTCAGAAACATCAGCACTAGATTCTTCCACATCCGCTTGATCACCCTCAGGGCGAGCGGCCTCAGAGGCGGTTTCTCTCACGTGAACCACATGTTCAAAGACGGAATCCGCCGACGAGGAAGCGGCGGCACGATGTCTCCTTCTCCGCATTGCACTCTAGGCTGCCAACACAGTTACAAAAATGTATTAGAAAACACGACACCTAAATAAGATATGAGGTCGCCAAATCCAGAACCACTACAATACCTGGGAGGCCATATCTTGCAGTAAATGCGTCCCACATCCTGCATTCCTCCTTGAAGGGGATCATCCGCCCCACCCAAGTTTTGATGTCCGGTACGGACTTGGGTGTACGCACCCTTACTGTAGGCATAAAACATAATGAGACGATGAAAGATCGAACATGCGTAAAGTAAGTAAATGCAAGGGATAACACTTACGCTCAACATTCCATGCCTCAGGCAGTCTGGCTAGATCTGACACCAGATACGAGGTTTGGATAAAGAAATATTTCAGCCAGAACTGATGATTGGGTTTGTCGTCCATCTCGACGACCATGCCCTTCATCCCTCAATTTTTTAACTGGAGCATCGTCACTCTCATGAATTCGGTACTGAACATCAGCAGTACGCGGTACACCGTGACGTCTAAGCTGGCCCTCTCGGCATAAGTCGTCAAAATACGGCTTATCTTTCACGTATAAGGGGTATGTTGGGCCGAACATATATTGTAGAACCGACATAACTCTTATGCCAATTGATAAATGGGGAGTCTACACCCTATTATAAAAGGATATTCATAGAAGGCACAAAACCCGGCTTTGTGCATGTTGGCAAAGTCCCCCTCGGCCGTTTGCATGACGGCCGCTTCCGAAATATGACAAGATACTCGAAGTTCATTTAGAAGAGGTTCAGTAAATGTGGACCTTTCCCATGACGGGATAACCCCCTTTGTAGGGAAATCCCTTCGAACGTATAGTTCACGGGGAAAAAGGTTGTGTGATGACCCAATGGGGTCATCACTTATTTCCTTATTTGTTCTACACTTCTAAGGCCTTGAAATCCTCATTCTATGTTGCCTCGATTTACGTGCATGATCCGGGCATGTAGCCGAAAAGACTTTGTGGCAGAAAATATGAATTCTATGAAAAATTTGGAGAAAAATGATATTAATATTGATATAGTTGACTTCAGTCAAAGTTTTTGGTAAACAGACCCGGACCCGAGATCGAACGGTCCCGGAAGGTCCATAGGAAAATATGGGACTTGGACATGCGTCCGAAGTCGAATTCTGAGGCCTAGAGCCCAAATTAAGAATTTTTTTTGTGAAATTGTTTTTGCTGTAATTATTAAAGGAAAATGAAATAAATGACCATGGTATCGGGCTAGTATTTTGGTTCCAACGCCCGGTACAAGTCTTAAATATTATATATGTGCTTTCTGCAAAGTTTGGTGACAATTGGATGTCGTTTGATAAGTTTTGGACCTTGAGTTCCAAGTTTGAAAGTTTTGAAAACCAAAAGTATGAAAATCATGAACTTGAGACTTGATTTGATGAAAACGATGTTATATTGGCGATGTGATCGCACGAACAAGTTTGTAAGGTGTTTTGATGTTGTGTACATGTTTGGTTGGGATCCCGGGGGGCTCGGGTAAAGATTTGATAGGCCGTAGGATCAATTTCTGAATTTTTGCACTGCTGGTTTTTCACCCAGCTGTTGGCTTCGCATTTGCGAAGAATTTCTCGCAAATGCGAAGGTGGCAGGTCAAGGCTGGGTTCGCAAATACGAACCCTTGATCGCAAATGCGAAGTCTGCCAGAATCATGCCAAGTTCGCAAATGCGAACAAAATGTCGCAAATGCGAAAGGGCCTCAGATGGCCATTGTTCGTAAATGCGAACAAAGGGTCGCAAATGCGATCCTAGGCAAGGAGGCCTCACCTTCGCAAATGCGAAGGAAGTCTCGCAATTGCGAGACTGGCATGACCTTGGCTATAGTTCGCAAATGCGAACTTTCTCTCGCAAATACGAGAACAGCAGACCCCAGACCTGTAGCATTCGCAATTGCGCACAAATGTTCCCAATTGCGATATCCGCAACTGTGTAATTCTATACTTAAACGAATTTTTCAGTTCATTCTTCAATTTTTCAAAACCCCTCACACCACACACGAGCTCTCAAGGCCAAATTCATTCCAAAGCAATTTTAAGTCACTTTTTACTTAATTCGTTCAATTCCTAACAACATTAAACATGTTTTTCAATAAGAATCAAAGGTTTTCATGGTAGAAATCCATGTTTTTGGGTAGAACCTAGGTTTTTCATGAATTGGGCAATTGGACCTCGAATTGAGGTCCGATTTTTAAACAAATCATATATTTGAACTCGTGGGGGAATGGGTAACCGGATTTTGGTCCGAACCCCGAGTTCCGACAATGTGGGGCCAGGGGCGTTTTGGGAAATTTTTGGGTAAACTTTGAGGAAACCATTTTTTTTTGCATTCAAACCAAGTTAATTAGTATTTATTAATATAATGGAATCAATTGTGATTAGATTCGAGCTAGTTGAAAGCGGAATTTCGGGGAAAAATCTATAATTGAAGAGTAATTTGGACTTCAAGGCTAGAGGTAAGTGTTTGTTCTATCCTAGCTTGAGGGAATATGATTATGTGCTATGTGCTATGTGATCGAGTGCGGTGTATGGGCTGTCGTGACGAGCATCCATACACTGGCATCTTGCATGACCGTGAGTCGTTGTTAATACTTGTTGTGAGACATATTTAAAGATAAATTGTTGAACCCTTGCCGGGTTGTAGAATTGTAATAGTTCTCCCTTGCCGTGACTTGTTGTGAAGTGAGATATTGACTGCCCTTGCCGGGACTTAGTTGTGATGATTATTGTGTCCCTTGCCGGGACGGTTCATGATTTATTATTTTCATTCTCTGCCTTAACTGTGATTGTTATTTGGGTGAGGAAGAGTAATAAAGCACGAAGGGTGATGTCGTGCCTTGATTTATTGTTTACGCACGAAGGTTAATGCCGTGCCTTGTTATTGATTATGAACGAAGGTTAATGCCATGCCATGTTATTGATTATGCACGAAGGATCATGCCGTGCCTTGTTATTGAACCATGTATGAAGGATCATGCCGTACCATGGGTGTGAGGATGAGAGTAAAAGCACGAAGGGTGATGCCGTGCACTTTATTTGCTTATTTGGTGAGGATGAGAGTAAAAGCACGAAGGGTGATGCCGTGCACTTTATTTGCTATTTCATTGACTTAACATTACTTGTTCCTCATTATACTTGTTTTCCTTGTTGATTTAATAACTGTTGTTAATTGTTGAGTTCTTCTGTGACATTCCTTGTTGCGTTGTTACTTGGCTATTTCTCGTTATCTTGTGGTGTACATATATATATAGAACTGCACATGTTTATGTGGGTGTCTGGTCCTAGGCTTGTCACTACTTTGTCGGGATAGGCCAGGCACTTACCAGCACATGGGGTTGGTTGTGCTGATACTGCACTTCTGTGCGTGTTTGCACAGGTCCAGGTTTCGATCAGGAGCAACAGCAGTAGATCTTTGGCATGGGAGTTGATCATATTTGAGACCAAGGTAGCTTGCAGGCGTCCGCAGGCCCGGCGTCTCTTCCTTTTATTTATGTTATTAGCTGTAGTCTCTTTGTTCCGAGACAAATAGATTATGTTATTTCTTTCAGACCTTTATGTGTAGTATTCAGTAATAGTTCGTGAGTTGGTGACTCCAAGTCTTGGGTAGAGGATTTCGGTATTGTTTTACCTTGAAACTTTTTATCTTTATCTTTTTATAAAGTCTTTCGCATTTACTTAATTAAAGTTATGGTTTTGGTTGATAAATTGAACATGAAATATTGCTAAAAATAGGATAGTGTAAATAAAGTGGCTTGCCTAGCTACCACGAGTAGGCGCCATCGCGACCCCGATGTTGGGGAAAAATTCGGGTCGTGACAAGTTGGTATCAGAGCTCTAGGTTACATAGGTCTCACCACTCACGAACAAGCTTGGTAGAGTTTAAGAGGTAGGTACGGAGACGTCTGTACTTGTCCTCCAGAGTCTATTGAGTTAGGAAAAGTCTCTCATTTGTTCTTTCTTATCGTGCAAATTCGTTCTTCAAAAGCTAAATTGAATTTCTACTCTTGTCTTCCCACGAATGGCAAAGTCACGTACCGCTTCTTCAGCCGAACAATGGCACGGGCTAGCGATACATCAACTACACCTTCAAATGTCTTATGGAGGTCGGATAGGTTTCACCAAACTCTTCGCTACCACCTTCAGCGGTGCATCTTTTGAGGACCCACGGCATTGTGCTTGACCGTTGTTGTGAGGAATTACAGAACGTGGGAATAGTCGAATGCGAGAGGGTTGATTTTACTGTGCTTCGGATGGCAAACATAAGTAGTAGGAAGATAATGTATTTACTACACCAGTTATGATTCTAACGGAAGATGAAATCATATCGGGAGATCACCTAATGAATCGTGTGGGGTTTCAACGGACCTTGTTGTCCGGTTGATTTGTTGGAGTTGTGAAGGACAAATATTGTGAATTACTGGAATGGGTATATATATGGTATAGAAAGGTCCTCCAAATAATTTATACATATTTAAGGTTGGTTCCTTTCATGGGGTAGCTCAGCAGTGTTAAGCCAACATAGCAAAAGAGGAAATTGGCCATCGATGTTTGTGGCAAGCCTACGAAGAGGGAAAGCCGGCCAACGTAACACTACCTACTAAACTCTATTTTAAGAAAATGTTCAGAAGACGTCACCTCCCAGATTCTCTGCAAAATATGTTGTATATGCGATCTGTACGGTTGTACTAGGTCACCATGACTGTGTACGAATATGTCGTCATGTGCAATAAGTTAACTGAGCCTCAAAGGAATTGTTGTGAATGTGGCATTTTGGAGAAATGTAATTTAGGAAAGCACTCATGCTACACGCTCCATTGCAGTCAATACTTATCTTACATGACCAGCCAGATGTAGAGGTCGGGATGTTAGAGGTGGAGGTGAGAATCCTAAAGGTGGAGACCCAACCATTGATATAATTTTTATGGTATGAGGGAGGTCACTACACCAGATGGTGTCATCACGTGTATAATTCAGATTGTTATAAACAGAATAATTTTCCCTTAATTTGGTTTGTTTTTCATTATTTGAAAGAAAAATTTAGGCGAGTCCTTTTAATATGCTCCATTCATGGGTGAGCATCATAATCATCAAATCTGCTTATGGAAATACTCCCGTTGGGATATTACGTGAGGATAGACATCCCTATTATTAGGTGTTAGTCACTAAAATATCCATGAGGCTAAGAGTGACTTAATTTACTTATTACATTGGATTTTGATATAATTCTCGGAATAACTAATTTTAACCGTTAATTGTGCGCCCTATCAGTATGAGGATTCATTTTATGTCATGATTATCTTTGACGGATAATTATTGAAAGGAAGAAAGAAAGGAAATGAAATTTTTTTTTCCAGATGATGTGATATGCAAGCACTGTGATTCAGAGTTAAGGATGGGATCCTCCAATTTTTGGCATAATGTGAAATATTTCTAAGTCGAGCTTCAAGCTGCGGTGGATATCATTGGAGGAATAGGTCCTGGTAGTAAGAGTTTATGTGTTTAAAATTCTTCTTTTATGAAATTAATATTTTTGTGTTGCATTCGTAAATGAGTCATGCCCGTTAGGACTATTTGACAATTATGGTAAAGTTTCTATTCATATTTAGCCATTTCTAATTTGAAACCATTGAGTTTAGCCTTTGAGACGAGCACCCAGGTGCGTATAAATATGACTCATTAATTCAAAAAAAAATCACGAGGTCTCCATACCTCTTTCTGAGTAAAGTGGGATTTGTGGAATAAGGTATTTGATAACACGTAGTTAATTGGCAATGTTGTAATTTAGGGACGACTCTTATCGCCAAAGTCATGGTTATGTGTATAAGTACGAGGTGTTCATGCCTTAGTTAGACTGGATGGTGATAATGCCCATGGATAACGTATTGATATGCTCCCGCAGTTAGGAAGTGCACGCGCAACATCTTAGAGTGGTTATTCAGACTCTGAAGGATAATCGACTATATGCCAAATTTTCGAAATGTGAGTTCTGGTTGAGTTCAGTGGCATTTCTGGGCCACATCGTATCAGTGGAAGGTATTCAGGTGGAACCAAAGAAGATTGAGGCAGTCCAGAATTGGCCTCGACCAGCTTCAGTGATCTTAGATCCGGAGTTTCTTGGGATTAGCAGGTAACTACCATCGATTCTTAGAAGGGTTTTCTTCTATTGCAGCCCCGATGACCAGGTTGACCCAGAAGGGTGCCCAGTTCCAGTGGTCAGAGGAGTGTGAGGTGAGCTTTCAGAAGCTCAAGACATCCTTGACTACCGCACCCGTGTTGATACTACCTACGGGTGCAGGGCCTTATACAATTTATTGTGACGCATCTCGTACATGGCTTGGAGCGGTATTGATGCAGGATGGTAAGGTTATCGCTTATGCTTCGAGACAGCTAAAAATACATGAGAACAATTATCCAGTCCATGATCTTGAGTTAGCAGCAGTGGTTCATGCCTTAAAAATATGCAGGCATTATCTATATGATGTGACGTGTGAGGTGTACACTGACCACAAGAGCCTACAGTATTTGTTCAAGCAAAGGGAGTTGAATCTACGATAGCGGACATGGTTAGAGTTGCTGAAAGACTATGATGTTACTATCCTATACCACCCAGGTAAGGCCAATGTGGTAGCCGATGCATCGAGTAGAAAGTCTGCCGACATGGGTAGTCTTGCATTCATTCCGGTCAGTCAGAGACCATTTGCTCTAGATGTCCAGGCCTTAGCCAACCGGTTCGTGAGATTAGACATTTTCGAGCCTAGCAAGGTGTTAGTCTGCACGGTCGCTCGTTCTTCTCTATTAGAGCATATCCGTGAGAGGCAATTTGATGATCCTCATTTGCGTGATTTGAGAGATACAGTACAACGGGGAGGTGCCACAAAGGTAAATCTAGATGATGATGGGGTATTGAGATTGCAGGGTCGAGTTTGTGTGCCCAATGTTGAAGGGATTCGAGAGTTGATCTTAGCGGAGGCCCACAGTTCGCGGTATTCTATTCACCCAGGCGTCGCGAAGATGTACCAGGACTTATGGCAGCACTATTGGTGGCGCAGGATAAAGAAAGATATCGTTGCGTATGTCTCTCGGTGCCTAAATTGTCAGCAGGTGAAATATGAGCACCAGAGGCCTGATGGTGTATTCCATAAGATTGAAATTCCCGAGTGGAAATGAGCAGATCACTATGGACTTCGTTACTATACTTCCTTTGTCTCAGAGGAAACTTGATGCTATTTGGGTCATTGTTGATAGGCTGACCAAGTCAGCACATTTCATTCCAGTATTTGTCTCCTACTCATCGGAGAGGTTAGCAGAGATTTACATCAGAGAGATTGTTCGACTTCACGGGGTGCCGGTATCTATTATCTCCGATCGGGGTACACAGGTTACCTCGCGGTTCTGGAGAGTGGTCCAGCAGAAGTTAGGCACCCAGGTTCAGCTGAGTACATCTTTTCACCCCCAGACAGATGGTCAGTCCGAGAGGACTATTCAGATTCTAGAGGACATGCTTCGAGCCTGTGTCATTGATTTCGGAGGCTCCTGGGACCAGTTTCTGCCATTAGCAGAGTTCGCCTACAATAACAGCTACCAGTCCAGCATCCAGATGGCCCCATATGAGGCATTGTATGGTAGGCGATGTCGATCTCCAGTCTGATGGTTTGAGCCGGGAGAGGCTCGGTTGTTGGGTACAGACTTAGCTCGGGAGGCCTTGGATAAGGTCAAGACTATCCAGGAGAGATTCTGTTCAGCTCAGTCCAGACAGAAGACTTATGCGGATCGTAAGGTTTGAGATGTAGATTTCATGGTTGGTGAGCGAGTGTTGCTCCGTGTGTCGCCTATGAAGGGCGTGATGAGGTTCGGGAAGAAGGGCAAGCTCAGCCCTAGGTATATTGGTCCATTTGAGATTCTAGACCGAGTGGGAGGGGTGGCTTACAAACTAGCTCTGCCGCCTAGCTTATCAGCCGTGCATCCAGTTTTTCATGTATCTATGCTTCGGAGATACCACGGCGATCCCACACATGTGTTAGACTTTAGTACTGTCCAATTGGACAATGATCTATCCTACGAGGAGGAGCCGGTGGTCATTCTAGACCGGCAGGTTTGACAGTTGAGGTCGAAGAGTTATCCTTCTGTGCGTGTTCAGTGGAGAGGTCAGCCTCCTGAGGCATCAACCTAGGAGTCCGAGTCTGATATGTGGAGCCGCTACCCACATTTGTTCCCCGACTCAAGTACTTCCTTCTCTTGTTCGTTCGAGGACGAACGGTTGTTTTAGAGGTGGAGGATGTGACGAACCAATGGGGTCATCACTTGTTTCCTCATTTGTTCTACACTTCCGAGGCCTTGAAAACCTCATTCTATGTTGCCTCAATTTACGTGCACGATACGGGCATGTAGCCGGAAAGATTTTGTGGCAGAAAATATGAATTCTATGAAACATTTGGAGAAAAATGATATTAATATTGATATAGTTGAATTCGGTCAATATTTTTGGTAAACGGACCCGGACCCGAGATCGGACGGTCCCGGAAGATCCGTAGGAAAATATGGGACTTGGACATGCGTCCGGAGTCGAATTCTGAGGCCTAGAGCACAAGTTATGAATTTTTCTATGAAATTATTTTTGCTGTAATTATTAAAGGAAAATGAATTAATTGACCATGGTATCGGGCTCGTATTTTGGTTCCGACGCCCGGTACAAGTCTTAAATATTACATATGTGCTTTCTGCAAAGTTTGGTGACAATTGGATGTCGTTTGATAAGTTTTGGACCTTGAGTTCCAAGTTTGAAAGTTTTGAAATCCAAAAGTATGAAAATCATGAACTTGAGGCTTGATTTGATGAAAACGATGTTATATTGGCGATGTGATCGCACGAACAAGTTTGTAAGGTGTTTTGATGTTGTGTACATGTTTGGTTGGGAGCCCGGGGGCTCGGGTAAAGATTTGATAGGCCGTTGGATCAATTTCTGAATTTTTGCACTGCTGGTTTTTCACCCAGATGTTGGCTTCGCATTTGCGAAGAATTTCTCGCAAATGCGAAGGTGACAGGTCAAGGCTAGGTTCGCAAATGCGATCCCTTGATCGCAAATGCGAAGCCTGCAAGAATCATGCCAAGTTCGCAAATGCGAAAGGGCCTCAGATTGCCATTGCTCGCAAATGCGAACAAAGGGTCGCAAATGCGATCCTGCGCAAGGAGGCCTCACCTTCGCAAATGTGAAGGAAGTCTCGCAATTGCGAGACTGGCATGACCTTGGCTATAGTTCGCAAATGCGAACTTTCTCTCGCAAATACGAGAACAGCAGACCCCAGACCTGTAGCATTCGCAATTGCGAACAAATGTTCGCAATTACGATATCCGCAGCTGTGTAATTCTATACTTAAACGAATTTTTCAGATCATTCTTCACTTTTTCAAAAATCCTCACACCACACACGAGCTCTCAAGGCCAAATTCATTCCAAAGCAATTGTAAGTCACTTTTTACTTAATTCTTTCAATTCCTAACAACATTAAACATGTTTTTCAATAAGAATCAAAGGTTTTCATGGTAGAAATCCATGTTTTTGGGTAGAACCTAGGTTTTTCATGAATTGGGCAATTGGACCTCGAATGAAGGTCTGATTTTTAAACAAATCATATATTTGAACTCGTGGGGGAATGGGTAACCGGATTTTGGTCCGAACCTCGAGTTTCGACCATGTGGGGCTAGGGGCGTTTTGGGAAATTTTGGGGTAAACTTTGAGGAAACCATTTTTTTAGCATTCAAACCAAGCTAATTAGTATTTATTAATATAATGGAATCAATTGTGATTAGATTCGAGCTAGTTGAAAGCACAATTTAAGGGAAAAAGCTATAATTTAAGGGTAATTTGGATTTCAAGGCTAGAGGTAAGTGTTTTTTCTATCCTAGCTTGAGGGAATAGGATTATGTGCTATATGCTATGTGATCGAGTGCGGTGTATGGGCTGTGGTGACGAGCATCCATACACTGGCGTCTTGCATGACCGTGAGTCGTTGTTAATACTTGTTGTGAGATATATTTAAAGATAAGTTGTTGAACCCTTGCCGGGTTGTAGAATTGTTATAGTCCTCCCTTGCCGGGACTTGTTGTGAAGTGAGATATTGACTGCCCTTGCCGGGACTTGGTTGTGATAATTATTGTGTCCCTTGCCGGAACGGTTCATGATTTATTGTTTTCATTCTCTGCCTTAACCGTGATTGTTATTTGGGTGAGGAAGAGTGATAAAGCACGAAGGGTGATGTCGTGCCTTGATTTATTGTTTTACGCACGAAGGTTATTGTCGTGCATTGTTATTGATTATGCACGAAGTTTAATGCCGTGCCATGTTATTGATTATGCATGAAGGATCATGACGTGCCTTATTATTGAACCATGTACGAAGGATCATGACGTACCATGAGTGTGAGGATGAGAGTAAAAGCACGAAGGGTGATGCCGTGCACTTTATTTGCTTATTTGGTGAGGATGAAAGTAAAAGCACGAAGGGTGATGCCATGCACTTTATTTGCTATTTCATTGACTTAACATTACTTGTTCCTCATTATACTTGTTTTCCTTGTGGATTTAATAACTGTTGTTAATTGTTGGGTTCTTCTGTGACATTTCTTGTTGCGTTGTTACTTGGTTATTTCTCGTTATCTTGTGGTGCACATATATATGTAGAACTGCACAGGTGTATGTGGGTGTCTGGTCCTAGGCTTGTCACTAATTCGCCGGGATAGGCCAGGCACTTACCAGCACATGGGGTCAGTTGTGCTGATACTGCACTTCTGTGCGTTTTTACACAGGTCCAGGTTTCGATCAGGAGTAGCGGCAGTAGATCTTTGGCGTGGGAGTTGATCATATTTGAGACCGAGGTAGCTTGCAGGCGTCCGCAGGCCCGACGTCTCTTCCTTTTATTTATGTTATTAGCTGTAGTCTCTTTGTTCCTAGACAAACAGATTATGTTATTTGTTTCGGACCTTTATATGTAGTATTCAGTAATAGTTCGTGAGTTGGTGACTCCAAGTCTTGGGTAGAGGATTTCGGTATTGTTTTACCTTGAAACTGCTCCGTATTTACTTAATTAAAGTTATGGTTTTGGTTGATAAATTGAACATGAAATATTGCTAAAAACAGGATAGTGTAAATAAAGTGGCTTGCCTAGCTACCACGAGTAGGTGCCATCGCGACCCCGATGTTGGGGGAAAATCCGGGTCGTGACAGGTTGTCTACGGAAAGAGGAACAAGAGGTTTGCGAGGTTTCTTGCCACCTCTCGAGGACTGAGGAACCCTAGAAGTAGCCTCACCCTCGTCTGTCCCACGACGACGACTGCCCTTAGCCATTTTTGATCTTTCTATCAAAGTCAAGGTATAATAACAAACCACGAGGTCAACACAAAAGCTGTATTGCTATAAGGAAAGGACGAAGGACAGAAGTATAAAGAGCCTTTTGTGATGATGCAAAAAATGAAAAGTCTTGAAATCCTTCACTACTTATAGTGAGTCAGTACACGGGATTCGAAGAGGTTAGTATCAGAAAAGGAGGCGGGAAACCGAAACGTCAATACACCTTTCTGGCGTGCCTCAGGAGCAGCTGCAATCATGACGCATGTTGTCAGTAATGACGGTTCAAAAGAACGTGCCACATATGCACACGCGGATAGATCCGAGATGGGTCGACTTTTTCCACCCATTGCAGATATATGTCGAATACATATCCAATAGGCGGAGGGACTAACTGTATGGGGTCGAATCGGATATGATTAATGTAAGTCGAGTACATCTCCCTATACGGCCGTAAACGTTAGATAACATCTTCCTTCACGTCCATATGACGAGAGGGAGTACGCCCCCAACCATAAAGGCGTATTGGCAGACTCGCCCGTATAGGTATTCCGACTCCTCCACCTAATTCCGTCGTTGTAATAGCAGTAGCTCTGAAATAATGTAATGTGCTGGCGGGGGGCCTTCCTTCTATATAAGGAAGGGTCTCCCTCATTTGTAAGACAAGTGTTATTATTCATTAATAATACAATCTCTCTCTATCTATCATTCTCTCTCTATTTCATCTCTCTATTGTTGGTTAACTTTAACACTTCAATAAGTTCTTTGCGATTTTATAAGAATAATCTACATACGAATCATAGATCTGTCTTTGAATATATTACCACTGATTCTGATTTATCCTCTTATATAATCTTTGATTGTCCTTAACTCAAAAAGCAACCGATAGCTTTTGAGTCAAGCAACTTTCTTGAAATATTTAGATATATCTATGATAGCAATCTCATGTTGGTTTGGTTCAATTAGGTGCCTTATGCAACTGTTAAGTTAGTCTTTGGTATTCGTTAAGCTAGATAGTAAATTTTTAATTGTTGAGGTGTAAATGAAAAGTTACATCTTTGGACTATACGTATTAGAAACAAAATAAAAGAAATTAGCTTCAAAATTTTTTACTGTTTCGATTCATTAGTCAAGATTTCGCTATCGTTTAGTGTATGTTGTAAAAAATGAGCGTTGGAATAATATGCATGGGTATTAATTTGCAGTATAAATTTGAGTTTTGAATTAGGTAGCGAGTTCAAGCTAAAAGCGTTGCCCTTTTTGTTTGAATTCGGACTTGAATTCGAGGCCCGAATTTATATTTTGTAAACTAATTGGCCTTTTATAGACAAATAATAAATACAAAAATTGTAGTTGCTTTAGGTTGGCCATTAATAAAAATGAGATGAACCTCGCCGAACAAAATTCCAAAATTGCGGGATCCTCATTAATCATCTATATAAAATACTTAGTATTCGGGATAGGCCGTTTAGCTAATTTCACGGCCTTTCTAAAAGATAACAACACGTTAGCCGCTTTAGGTGCGCTTTTTAATAATATTACTTTCCTAATACGGGCGTGCATTTCATGAAACCCAAATCCAAATCCGAAAACGTCGGATGAGAATATGTCAAGGATCCGTGTGCATTTCACATGACGTGATCCGAAAACATGTCCTTAACCGACGTTCACTTTCTAAATAAAATAACTAAAGCTGTAAATAATTTTCAAAATTGCGCAATAGTTTTGACATGTATTAAAATCAATTTTAGCCAAATATAGCAGTTGAGTGACCATGCTAGAACCACAGAATTCGGGAGTGCCTAACATCCCAGGTTAACAGAATTCCTTACCCGAATTTCTAGTTCGCGCCTGTTAAACAAAGTCAAACCCTTCCTCGATTCGAGATTCAAACCGGTGACTTGGGACACCATAAATCTCCCAAGTGGCGACTCCAAATCATAAATAAAAACGAATCCCATTTCGATTGTCCTTAAAGTGGAAAAACTCCTTAAAGCCTATTTTGGAAAAAGGAGGTGTGACAATGCTTATGTGTTGGGTTGCTCAATGTACATCATGAATTGTACACGACCAGATATAGCTTGTGCTATTAGTAAATTGAGTCGATATACAAGCAATCCAGGTCAATCTCATTGGATGGCCATGAAATGAGCTTTGGGGTATTTAGTACATACCCAGGACTTTGCT
This sequence comes from Nicotiana noctiflora, assembly GCA_032618575.1. Lineage (NCBI taxonomy): Eukaryota > Viridiplantae > Streptophyta > Magnoliopsida > Solanales > Solanaceae > Nicotiana > Nicotiana noctiflora. The sequence goes on from JASVEL010012143.1 coordinate 332,955, forward strand.
TTGCTCTACAGTAAATATCCTGCGGTCATTGAGGGATACTGTAATGCAAATTGGATTACCGAATCAACTGATTTCGACTCCACGAGTGGATATGTATTCACCATTGGTGGAGGAGCGGTATCTTGGAAGTCGTCCAAACAAACTTGTATTGCCCGCTCTACAATGGAGGTTGAGTTCATAGCCTTGGATAAAGCCGGTGAAGAAGCTGAATGGCTTCGGAATTTCTTGGAAGATATTCCATTTTGGCCCAAACCCTTGGCACCAATATGCATACACTGTGATAGTCAAGCGGCAATTGGAAGGGCTGGAAGCGTTATGTATAATGGTAAATCTCGTCATATACGACGAAGACATAAAACCGTTAGAAAATTACTCCCTAGAGGAATTATCGCGATTGACTATGTAAAATCAAGTGATAATGTGGCAGATTCACTTACAAAAGGCCTAACTAGAGAAGTAGTTGAGAAATCATAAAGGGGAATGGGATTGTGGTCGAGAACAAGTCATAATGGCGGTAACTCTACCTAGAAGATTGAAGATCCCAAGATCTAGGTTCAGGGAGATCAAACAAAGTCATTTATGACGGTTCAATATTGTCAAATAAACTTTTGATCCATTCTCGTATAAGACAATGTTCAGTACCAAGGATAAAGCATTAAGGCATTTTAATGATTTCTAAATTTGATACGAGGTATATCAAATAGTGTATCTATGAGATGACACGTTTAGGAATCACATATGTAAGTGTGAAGTGTTAGCCGCTTTAAGGAGAACTTTGTAAAGCCGGTTCTCTACGCACTTATGAAACCAGGCGGTGTTCATGGCTGAAACGAACATAACAATGAGAACCAAAGACGGTTAAGGGTTGGTTGTGTGACTTGTGGTTGTCTAGGTATACACCAAAGTTCGATGGTTCAAAGATATCAAATCTAGCGATTGATCGAGTATATCCGACATAAGTTCACTACGGAAAGTTCAAAGGGAAACCTACTTATCCAGATGCAATCAATCCTTACTTGTGAATCACACAGTTTTTCATGCATACTTTCGTGATATAGATATTCCTCATTCATCTGGGGGATTGTTGGGTTTTTAAATATATCTAATTAATATATTAAATATTTAAAAGTGGGTGAATGGGAAATGAAATGAAATGAAATGTTTGAGTGAAATTTCAAGTTACCCTCTTTGGTAAATAGGCATTGTCCCATATCGGAAGAGGAAGAGAATTTTTATGGTATATAAGCAATTGCTCTTCTTCTAGCTCATAAAGAGTTGAGAAGAAAGCAAGCCCCGTTCCGTAGCTTGCTCGGCTCGGCTTCGGCTTCGGCTTCAGATTCGGATTTGGATTTGGATTTGGATTTGGTCAAATGATCGATTGATTGATTAAATATTGAACCAAATTTATTTGTTAATAGTAAAATATTAACAGAAATATTATTAAATATTTATTTTAATAACAAAATACTAATATTAAATCCAAATTTTAATTTCTATTTTTGTAATATTAATATTAATGAATTTTCTGAGTTTTTCCTCCTTTCTTCTATATATTTTTACTACAAAGAAAGCAAAAAGTAAGTGTGATTTGCTACCGGATATTGTGTTCGCTAAAACACTAGGGTTTGAAGTACCACTACACCAGTGTGTAATTCGTTATATTCTTAGGGTAAATAATCCGTAACCTTGGGTACTAGGAGGGAATTAAATTCCTTAAGAAAACACTGTGAATTCACTAGGCACGAATTTTATTTTTTTTCAATTTTATTTATGCACATTTTTATTTATATTTATTTATATTTCTAAAATTATTTTACAAATACAATCTACTGTTATCAGTTTATCTGATAACAGTTTATTTACAAAATTAATTATAATACTTGAAATATTGTTAAGCATTTGATGTTTATCTCCTATTTTTTAATCAGGATTCTAAATCTTATCTTTAAACCTTGAGAATACATTCGAGGGTCATGTGTGCAGAAGGAATGTATTGGTACTATCAATATTCTTTTTGATAAAATATTATTCTTTGAATAAGATTCTCTGTATAATTTTATTGGTATGTGAATAATCAGTTATAACATTGAACACAAATAGATGCTTTCGCATGGAAATTCGATACTCATATTTTACACTATCTTATTGGTTGAACGTGATCGCATTAGAATTTATGGGTCTCGTCGTCTCTCGAAAGCACTTGACCTATCTTTGCATTATTTTATTATTTCAAGAAAGTTCTCCTATTAAATAAATAAGAATCTCAATATTAGTAAAAGCATCTCATCTTGTCTAATACAAGCTTTCTCTCTCTCTTTCTCTCTTTCTCTCTTTCTCTCTTTATCTCTTCCTCTCTTGAATATTCAATTTATCAAAAGTAATAAGATATATATAATTCACATTTCTACGTCTCATTATCTTCGATTACGATTTACCATTGATTTATTTTGATTACATTCACTTGAAAAGTATTTGTTATATCTCGAGTCAAACAATTTGGCGTCGTCTGTGGGGATTTCGGCAATCGAAATCATAGTTTGCACCTATAATATCAGAAATAAACCACCATCCTTGACACCCTACCGAAATCGAAAAATGGCAAAAAACAACTCAAGAATGAAAGCAATAGCAGGTGTCACAACGAACCTCAGAAGCCCCCTCAACGAGGCCGGTAGAGAAAATATCTTGAGCACAACACCTGGCAGCACACAGGAGGGAGAAATCTCACCCTCTTCCTCTGAAGATCTGACGATCTTGCATGGAAAGGGAGCTTCCACGTCTGTAGTCAAAGAAACACCACCCCCGGTGGTCAAGAAACTACTGGAAGAGTGGCTGATGAACACCCTAGGCAGCTTGCTCGAAAAATCACCCCAAAGCAATATTAAGAACCCGTCAATGACAGATATCACTACCACCAGTGAACCCGATATTGTACGTACTAACAACAACCACACCAATGACCAGACCAGTGATGGAACACTCTTAAATTCTTTTTGAGGAAATGGAGAATGAAAACAAGGCACTTCTAGATCAAATGAGAGAGCATTAGTAAAGAGTAGACAAACTTTTCGGCGCTCCTAAGTTACTACCGAAGTGCGACGTGGGAAGATTCTTCGAACAGCCATATAGCAAAGAGGCTGCCCCTCACCCGATCCCAAAGACCTTCAAGATGCCACCTTACTTAAGGATATATGACGAGACGATAGACCCCGAAGACCACCTAATCCACTATGTGACCATTATGAAGGGTAACAATCTGTCAAAGGAACAAGTACCATCCGTACTGCTGAAAAAGTTCAAAGAAACATTGACCAGGGGCATTAATATGGTACTCACAGTTGCCAGCCAGAACGATATCAAGAAAAGAAGAAATGGCAGATACGTTTGCCACCGCCCTCGCAGGAGCAAAAGAAGCAGAGGCCAGGGTCAACGATATCTTCCCCGTTAGACAAACCGCAGGTGAGGGGCTCAGGGACTTCCTGGCCAGATTCAACAGAGTAAGGATGAGCCTACCAAACGTATCGGAAGGCATGGAGGTCGCAACTTTCCAAAACGCACTGAGCATAGATGGTTCGATGGCAACCAAAAAGCTACTGAGCCGACTCATGAAGTATCCTCCCACCACATGGGAAGAGATCCACAATACCTACTGTACAGAGGTACGAGCAGATGAGGATGAACTCAACGGACCAACCCAGCGGCTAACAATGATACAGTCAGAAGCAAGGTGGGATCAACGTAGCAAGGGTCGGCGGGAATAGCCCTCGCGCTTCAACAAAGAAAGGCATCAACCTTACATCATATCCTCACATCTACCACCTTCAAGACACCCAGAAGCACTGCAGACATGTCGCCCCACTCCGAAATAAAAGAGGTATGACCCCTTTATTATCTACCCATAACTTTTGCATGTCTCCCTCAGAAATAGTGTACGCACTGGAGAAGTTAGGCACTAAGGTACAATGGACGTAGAAAATAAAACCAGACCCCGCCACGAGGAAGTCAAATGTCCTGTGTGAGTTCCACCAAGAACGAGGGCACAAAACCAAAGATTTCATAGGGTTGCAACAGGAGGTAGCCAGAATGCTGAACCAAGGATACTTGAGGGAGCTGCTCAGCGATAAAGGAAAGATCAGCTTTGCACGAGGGCGGGAACAACCTCAAGGGCCGCCAAAGCCACCTTCGCCAGCATACAATATCAACATTATCGTCGGAAGAGGTGACGATTCAGCAATCAACCACGTAAAGTTCACCACCTCGCACAAACTAAAACGAACAATCGCCCATAAATGGTATAACGACGTCAAAGAGAGTATCACCTTCGATAAGTCTGATGCCGATGGTTGATCTTTTCCCCATTATGATGCTTTCGTTATAACTTTATGTAATGTTGACACTGATGTTAAGAGAATCATGGTTGATGATGGAAGTGGCTCCTATATTATCCATCCAAGAGTCCTCGCGCAAATGAGGCTTGAAGATAGGATAATACCACGTTGCATAACACTGAAAGGTTTTAACAATGCAGTGGAACGAACCTCTAGGAGTTATTATTGCCAATTTTAGCAGGAGGAATTACACTGGAAACCACTTTCCATGTCATAAACCAAGAAACAGCCTACAACGCTATCATAGGACACCCATGGATACACGCCGTGCGAGCAGTCCCCTCAAGCTTCTACCAAGTGATCAAGTTCCCTACCTTTGGAGAGTATTTAGCATTCGGGGTAAGCCGCGCACCGCGCAAGAATGCTACCGAATCGCTCAAGACTGCTCACACACCAAATAATTGAAAGAAGCAAGTGCAGAAGCATAGCAATCACCTGTGTCAGGGACTAAGGTCGACCCGAAATGGAAGCCATCAAAGACCCGGACATCGTAGAAGCCTGCAAAGCAAAGGTCGAGGATCTCGACCTAGTACAACTGGATAGCACCGACCACACAAAGAAAGCCTACACCGGACACAACCTATGCGATCCAAGTAAGTACCATGAATTTCTAACTAACCACACAGATCTATTTGATTTTTCTCATTTAGATATGCCGGGGATACCAAGAGACATTGCCACCCACAAGCTGAACGTCGTCCCACTATATCGACATGTGCGGCAAGTTAGAAGAAAGTTCAGCGCCGCAATCAACAAGGCCGTCAGTGAAGAGGTAGATAAGCTACTGGCCATCGAGTCCATGAGGGAATCAAAATATCCCCAATGGGTCGCCAATGTCGGCGTGGTCAAAAAGAAAAATAGGAACTGAAAGATGAGCGTGGATTTCACCGACCTTAAAAAGGCATGCCCGAAGGACTCATTTCGATTACCTCATATCGACCAGTTGATCGATGCCATATCAGGACATGAACTGCTAAACTTATTAGATACCTACTCTGGCTACAACCAAATTATAATGGCTAAGGAGGACCAAGAAAAGACAACTTTCATCACCACCAGCGGATATATTGCTACAAGGTGACACCCTTCAGCCTCAAAACGCATGGGCGACGTATCAGAGACGGGTTACCAGAATGTTCAAGAAACAGCTTGGAAGACAATGGAGGTCTATATCGATGATATGCTGGTGAAGTCGGCAAACAAAGAAGACCACCTCGACAATCTAAAAGAAGCTTTGAGATACTACGATAGTATGGGATAAAATTGAACTTAGGAAAGTGCGCCTTTGGTGTAGCATCAGGTAAGTTCTTGGCTTCATCGTATCACAGCAAGGTATCGAAGTCAACCCGGACCAGATCAATTCAATAAACGCAATACCTAAGACCTTGAATAGCAAAAAACAGGTACAAAAGTTGACAGGGCGAATAGACGCCCTATCCAGGTTCATCTCGCGATCCTCCGATAGGTGCCACAAATTTTTTAATGTATTGAGAAAAGATCACAGACTACAATGGAACGAGGAATATGCCGAGGCCTTGAATAATTTAAAAGAATACCTGTCTTCGCCACCATTACTAGTTAAAGAGAACCTTAGCAAACCCTTGCTAGTATACCTGACAGTGTCCGAAGTTGTTGTCAGTGTAGTCCTGGTCCGTGGAAATAAAGGTAGACAGTCTCCTATTTAATATATCAGCAAAACCTGAGTCGATGCTAAAATACGGTATCCACACCTCGAGAAGTTGGCCCTGGCACTAGTCGTAGCTTCACGAAAGCTTAGACCCTACTTTCAGTGTCACCCCATAAAAGTTATAACGACCTTCCCCCTGAGAAGAATCCTACACAAGCCTGAGTTGTCGGGCAGGCTCGCCAGATAGGCCTCAGTGAGCACGACAGATTCTATCACCCAAGAAACTCCATCAAACAGGTACTTGCAGATTTTGTCACTGATTTCAGTACAGAGATTCTGCCGGAAGCGGAACTAGAGGCCATTTGTTCCACTCCTAGTACCGACCTTTGGACCCTCTATACTAATAGCATTGCCAATGCCTCGGGATCGGGACTGGAAATCATACTCGAGGTCCCACTGGTGAAATAATTGTTCAGTCCATACAATGCCCCGAGATGACTAACAACGAGGCCGAGTACGAGGCTGTGATTGCAGGTATGAGGTTAGAAATATCAATCAAAAATTCACAAGTTGATGCCCGAGTTTGACGAGTGCCGCCTGGAACAAATCCTTAGGGCTCAGAATGTTAAAGTAGACGGCCTAGAAAAATTGGCCGCATACATCAAAAAGATCAACAGGGAAAATATAGTCACCCTCCTCTATTCCACCATAGATCACACTGAGGTACTCTCCTTAAATCTAACTTAGGACTGGTGCAACCAGTTTTCTCATATCGGCAGGACATGATACTCCCACTCGACAAAAAAATAGCAAAAAAGCTCTACGTACAAGCCGCCCGATACAGCCTAATAAATCACGATCTCTAGAAAAGAACGTTTGGCGGGACCCTCGCTAAGTGCTTAGGGCCACACCAAACAAGGCAAGTACTTGAAGAGGTACACGAGGGCCACTATGGTGCGTATACTGGCAATCGCGCTCTCATCTGTTGCATCATCCGAGCCGGGTACTACTGGCCCACAATGAAAAATGAGGCAGCAGAGTACGTACGCAAGTGCAAATAGTTCAAAAGTACACTCCCATGATACATCAACCGGGAGATCCCCTTAACTCAGTAACATCACCTTGGGCCTTCATCAAATGGGGAATGGACATAATCGGTCCCCTGCTAGCAGGGCGAGGAAAGGTACATTTTCTATTAGTTTTTACTGACTATTTCTCCAAGTAGGTGGAAGCAGGTGCATACGCCTAAATACGCTAACAAGAAGTCATCGCCTTCATATGTGAAAACAGCATATGCCTCTTTGGCATTCCCAAAGAAATCAGCTGCGACAACGGCCCCCAATTCATTGACAAAAAGATAATAGAGTTCGTTGACAAATGGCACATCAAAGGAATACTCTCCACGCCATACCACCCCGCTACCAACGGCTAAGCAGAATCCTCCAACAAAATAATATTGAACATACTGAAGAACAAACTCGAAGAAGCCAAAGGGCTATGGCCCAAATTACTACTAGTAGTACTATGGGCATATCGGACAACGCCCAAATCCAGCACAGGAGAAACACCGTACTCGTTGGTTTATAAAACCAACATAGTTATACCAACCAAAATTGGAGAATCGAGCTTGAGATATTCACATACCAGCAGAGCAGACAACGACATAGGCAGGCTTTAATACCTCGACGAGGCTGAAGAACGAAGGGACATGGCCTATATAAGAATGACGGCTCAAAAGTAATAGGTCGAAAGGAATCATAACAAAAAATCCAAAGTACAACCACTCAAAGTAGGCGACTATGTCCTCAAAGCCAAGACTTTGGCGTCAAGAGACCCGAGCAAAGGGAAATTGGGCACCAATTGGATCGGGCCATATAAAATCACAGCAGAAGTAGGCAATAGAGCATTCTGATTGGAAACAATAGAAGAAAAAACACTCCAAAACAACTGGAACATCGCCTACCTCAAGTACTTCCATTTTTGAAGGTCGTCTCCCGAGTCGTACTCTTTTTCCCTTACATGAGTTCTGTCCCAACTGGGTTTTCTCGGGGAGGGTTTTAACGAGGCGATGAAAGGGACACCCAGGGGTGTATGGAGACAGGTTTATCATACCGGCCACTGAACACATTCTCCAGGCCGATATAATAAAGGTACTAGCCTAGTTGAGTCTCCATTATGTAGCGGCTAAGGTCACCTTCTCCATTATATAAGCGGCTAAGGCCACCTTGTCCATTATGTAAGTGGCTAAGGCCACCTTCTCCATTATGTAAGCGGCTATGGCCACCTTCTCCATTATGTAAGTGGCTAAGGCCACCTTCTCCATTATGTAAGCGGCTATGGCCACCTTCTCCATTATGTAGGCGGCTAAGGCCACATTCTCCATTATGTAAGCAGCTAAGGCCAGCTTCTCCATTATGTAAGCGGCTAAGGCCACCTTCTCCACTATGTAGTGGCTATGGACATCGCCAGTGAACGTCGAGCCCGCTCGACGATGATGGATAACACTTCAACGATAATTGAAGTTACGTCCTATGGGCCAATGGCCATTGGAGTGAACGTCGACCCTTCATTATGTTAGCGGCTAAAGTCACCTTCTCCATTATATAAGCGGCTAAGGCCACTTTCTCCATTATGTAAGCGGATAAGGCCAACTTCTCTATTATGTAAACGGCTAAGGCCACCTTCTCCATTATGTAAATGGCTAAGTCCACCTTCTCCACTATGTAGCCGATATGGCCATCGCCGGTGAACGTTGACGCCGCTCGATGACGATCGATAACACTTCAATGATAGTTAAAATAACGTATTATGGGCCAAAGGTCTCCGCCAATGAATGTCGACCCCGTTCAACGATGACAGATAACACTAAAACGATAGTTGAAGTTACGTCATATGGGCCAAAGGCCATCGCCAAATTACATCAATCCCGCTTGACGATGACGGATAACACTTCAACGACAATTGAAGTTACATTCTATGGGCCAAAGGCCATCGCCAGTGAACGTCAACCCCACTCGACGATGATGAATAACAATTCAACGACAGTTGAAGTTATGTCCTATGGGCCAAAGGCTAGCGCCAGTAAACGTCGAGAACAGATAACACTTCAATAACAGTTGAAGTTACATCCTATGGGCCAAAGGCCATCGCTAGTGAACGCCGACCCCGCTCGACGATGACTTATAACACTTCAACGACAGTTGAAGTTATGTCCTATAGGCCAAAGGCCATTGCCAGTGAATGTCGACCTCACTCGACGACGATGGATAACACTTTAAATATAGTTAAAGTTACATCCTATAGGCCAAAGGCCATTGCCAACTAAAGTTGACCCCGCTCGACGACGCCAGATAACACTTTAATGACAGCTAAAGTTTTGTCCTATGGGCCAAAGGCCATTGCCAGTGAACGTCGACCCCACTTGACCACGATAACAACATTTCAACGACGGTTGAAGTTACGTCCTATGGGCCAAAGTCCATCGCCAAATAATATTGACCCCGCTCAACGAAGACGAATAACACTTCAACGACTGTTGAAGTTACGTCTTATGGGCCAAAGGCCATCACTGGTGAACGTTGACCCATCTCGGCGATAACAGACAACACTTCAATGACAGTTGAAGTTACAACCTATCGGCTAAGGGTAATATAGAAAACATCAACCCCGCTCGACAACAACAGATAATAATCCAACAACAATTGAAATTACATCCTATGGGCTAAAAGCCATCACCATCGATGCGCCGGCCAAGCTCGATAATGACAAATAATGTTTAAACAAAGAAAAACACAAAAACAAAATAGCAACAAAAGTATGATCCTTTCACTATGACAAAAATTATATACATTTATTCCACGAAAGGCTCCCATTACATTCCAAAAAAAAGAGGCAAAACATATCCAACTCTTAAGGAGCCTCGCCATTTTTACCATCGTCATCCGCTTGCTCTTCTTCTCGACCATCGCCACTGAGGCGGAAAGTCTCATTAAACCATGGGTCGGACTCGAGGCGGTTGACATCATCTGAATCGTAGCCCTCTCGATCAGGAGAGTCGGAGCTATAACTGCAAGCTACGCGAGCAGCACGAGCCTTGAACCACTACTCCTGAACTTCCTCCTTAGGGGCACGTTCCGCAATGAGAAGTTTTTTATATACGTCCAATTTGGCCTCTGTATATATCCATATCTCGTGCGAATCTCGAGCCACGTCCCCAAGCCGTGGCGGGGAAGTACACCCGAGCATGTTGATCTCAGTTGCCTTAGCTTCGAGTTTGGCTGTCAAAGCCGCCACCCTACGATGCAAATCGGCTACCTTCGTTGCCACTCCACGACTAAGCTCCAACTCTTCTTCTCTCGGTTTCAGGAGTGATTCCAGCTAGCAATTACGAGCCACAGCCTTCACCAACTCCTCATCTATATTCTCCAGCTCCACCGCCCTGCGACTCAATTATGCCTCCTTCCGTTCGAGGCCTTCCAGGAATACTTGGAATTTTGGATCTTACTGGAAAAGATCCACCGCCACCTGATGCTTAGAGCAATACCGTTTGAACTTCTTCACCATTTTATAAAAAAACGGTCGCTCTCTTCTCCTCACGCGCCTCCTCTCAAGTTCCAAAATCAGGGTCTAATATATATATTTATGCACCCATGCATGTGAGTTAATATGCATCAAAATAACTTTACGACATACAGAAGAATAGAAAAGTTACCTGTAATGCTATACCAGCGACCCTTCGAGATAGCTCCACATCATTGACATCGCTCAGCATCTCGCGCTCGGGGGAAGCACACAATAGAGTCATCTCTAGTGCAGCCCGCTCGCTGTGCTGTAACAAGTTGTAAGCCCCTGGAATCATGATGCGGTGGCCAGATCCGTCTGCTGTCATCTCCATATGTGCAGGACCTCCCGTCATCACGTCCATATTCCCATGGGTGGCCTCAGCAGTCGGTCCATCATCATCGCTACCAAAAAGAGGTGATAAGAGACCCTCGGCATAACGAGCTGAGCTGATACCGACATTAACACTTATCTGGTTGGCCGGCCTCCCCGAACCGATGGTGTCGACCATAAAGATGGGTCTCGTTGTTTGGCGAGGTGCATCATTCTCTTCATCCCCAGTTACCACCCCCTTATCCGTTACGAGCCTCCGTCTTTTTCATTCATCAGGCTCCTCGCCCTCGGAAGGCTCGTTCACAGGCTACAAAGACGATGTCGACGGCCTTGCCTCACTTGTAGCTACCTCTACAGGAGCAACCTCTTGTAAAGAGACTACGGTGACCCCTTCCCTGACAGATGCATAAAGTATCTCCTGTGTATTCTGACTAACATCTGATTAGGCAGAGGTGGATGTCGTCGCCTTCTTCTTAGGAGCACTTTGACCTGTCAATGCAAATAATTTAGCTGATGAAGTTTGTAGAAGCGACTAATTAAAGTCGAAGAAATACCTGAAGGACTCGCGGGGCCGTAATGTTTAAAGAACTCAACCCCTATGAGGGTTTCTTCTGCAAGAGGCAACAAACTAGCTATCCACTGCTTAATATCAATTATGAACTGGGGAGCATGAGTTATTGCTGCAAAATAACAAAAAAGTCACAACGATGGTATAACCGGAACCGCTAAGGTCATGTATGATAAATGACTCGACGGATAGGAATGCTTATGTCTGGAATTCCACCTTTCAGGGAATTCGATGGGGTTAGATACCAGGTGTTCTGTCTTGATAAAGAAGTACATATGCTAATAGCGACGGTTATTCCGATCATCGGACTGTATGACCTCAACCAACCCCTTCGAGCCACGATTCTTTAGATGCAACTGTGACACCTCCCTTTTTTACTACTTTTCTGAAGAATAAAGTATACCTCGTTAATTACAAATACACCCGGAGATAGGATATAATAATAATAACAGGGAAGGAGTTTTTCCACATTAAGGACAATCGGAATGGGATTTATTTAGATTTCAGAGTCGCCACTTGGGAAGATAATGGTGTCCCAAGTCACCTGTTTAATCTCGAATCCGAGGAAATATGACTCTATTTTAACAGTCCGCGAAACTAAAAATCCGGATAAGGAATTATGTTAACCCGGGAGAAGGTGTTAGGCACTCCCGAATTCCGTGGTTTTAGCACGGTCGATCAAGTGTTGTTTTTGACTTATTTGATTTCTTTATATGCTTTTACAATGTGAATGTCCTGTTTTGCTACTTTTAACGACTTGCGACGTCGTGAAAACGTATTTCGAGTCACACCACAACCAGTACGCCTGTGACTTTAATACATTTTAGCTTCGCCGAGATTTGAGATTTGAGTCACATAAATGTGCACTCATATTTAGAAATGTATATTTTAGTCGTGCCTATAACGTCTACACCTTATTATCTTTAAGAAAGACCGTGAAATTCGCTAAATGGTCTTCCCGAGTCTAACATTCTTATTAAAATTCATATGGGGGCCCCGCGTGTCTTCTTATTTTAATACGAGGCTCATCCCTTTATTTTATAAGTCCAAACCTATCATATACTACGTTTGCTATTTATGTTTTTTCTCCTAATTAGAATACAATTTTTGTATTTTTTGCTGAATTTATTATTATTATGTCCAGGCCAATTACTTAATGCTAGGCCTGGACCTCTGGAATGTGTTAACAGTCCATCAGGCGCGAGTGGGCTTCAGAAGCCCAGAGTATACAAATACTTCCACACACAAACCCAAGGGGATTTTAGTCGAATCTGGGCCTGTATTCATAATCAGGCCCAGAGTAAACAAATGAATTGTAGAACGGAAATGTAATTTCAATACCGAATCTAAATAAACATTCTTTAAACAATAGAATAGATCAATAATATTCATGTTATTTCATAAAGTTCCGGGATACGTGTCAATCAATACTAATTATGAACTCTAATCACTAGTTTAAACACTTTAATAATAGGAATCTAGTACTTACAATAATATTCTAAATATGCTAGTGGTAAACTTATTTATTGCTTAATGCTAACTAAAGGAACACAGTCCAGAAATATTTTCTAACAGACTTCAATTATTATCAACTACAGAATTCCAAATTATATCATAAGTAAATCATTGTCAAACGAGATTAAAATACGAGGTAGTTTAAACCTTACCTACTTATTTCCTTTTATGAAACAATTGATCCTTATCCAGGATTTAACTAACAGAAATAGTAATTACTAGCTTATACTAGTTTCATAGGTGATTTAATTTTAGTATTACCCTGTTTTGGACTTAGATTAAGTGATAGTTATTTCTAATTATGTATTACTACTATGCTATCTACTCTATTTTTATCTCTACCTCGTATAGGTATCAGTTATTACAATTGATCCTAATGAATTACAATAATTCTAAGAGATATTAATTACAAAATGAAAGGACAAACAGAAGTAAAAATCATCCAAAAGCTCATATGATTTCATTCCTTCAAACAAATGTGCGATTACATCTCCAGAAATGAGAGTGTACCTGATTCACAAAATAGTCTATGAGTCTAGGTTTGAGGATGAAGAATAGTAAGCCAAGTAGCAGCAACAGAGCAGCAAATAGAATTCCAAATACAGCAGTCTAGCAAATCAACAAGTAGAATCGGAGAACTCAAGCAGAATCCAGAAGAATTGAAGAATAATAGACTCCAGCAGGAACTCCTAGATTAATACCCAAAGCAATCAACTAAGAATTTAAGAGCTGGATTCTTTGTAAAAATGCAGAACCCTGTTTTATCAGATTTTCAATTCTTACATTTTTTTAACCCTTTTGTAATTGCAGAATCTAGAACCCTATTTTGTAACCCACATAAATGTTCAACCCTTTTTCAGGCTTACTCGAAGCCTATTTATAGACTAATTTTGGGGTGGAATTGGGGGAAAATTCAAATAAGTTATTTCTAATCCCCTCCCCTTATTTTTCAATTATTTACAGTTAAGTTCCCTGTGTGTGTGTCGAAATGCCTTCCAGCCCTTGTTGGAAGGTTCTAGGCAGTTCTTTGGTGTTCTATAGAGGGTATTTACTAGGTTAACCTCACTTGCTATGTGTTATTACAAGACTGCCTTTTCATTATGCCTATTTTATTCTTTACTTTGTAGTTAATCACAGGAATACTAGGCACTAAAGTCATTTATAACTCTATAGGCTCTATTAGATCTTCAATAATTCCATTTATTCTTTCCTATTATACCCTTACTATTTTTCCTTATTTACCCGACCTACTAATGTCTTGGCAGACTAGGGTTAAGGCTTATTTAACTAATAGCCAATGTTTATAACTGTTTTAAGATTTAGTCAGATTTAGACCCCAAATCCCTTTCAAATTTAACCACATTTAACATAATCTATTCTTATTTAAAATGTAACCTCTTATTAACTCAAAGTAACTAATCAAAGATAAGTTTGCAAAACTAACCACTTAACAACATAACCAATTCATATGAGGGATAGCAATTTTAACAAACAGACTTAGTCATTTCAGAAATAGCCACACATACTTTAGCTTTCAGAACTAGTCCCAAATCTTTACGGCTATAACCAAAATCAGAAAAATATCACAGGATTTAGAATGGTCTAACATATGAATCAGATTACAAATATAACCAATTTATGTTATATTGCACACAAAGCCTTAATCATAAATCAATTTCCAATCAATTAGGACTCAGAGAGAAATTTTGGTAATGGTTGAATCCCAATTAATCAAAGCTCAACCTTAGACAAGTCATGATGAACAAACACATAAACAAGCCTATTTAACCATGATTCATGTGTAATAATCATTAAATACCCTAAGAATGTTATAACAGATTTAGGCATGTGTAACGAAATAGCGATAGATCTTAAGCATGCAAAGAATACAGGCTCATCAAGAACAGATCAACAAGAACACTTTTAGAAGACAAATATACAAAGAAAAAGAAGATGGGCAGTAAAAACTTAGCTTTTCCAGGATTTTCTTTTTCCTTCTCTTTTCTTTCTTTATTTTCTTTCTTTCCTTCTTTTTTATTTCTTCCTTTTCTTTCTTTATTTATTCCCAGACTTCAGGAGTTTTTGAGGGCGTTAAGTCCTCTGACTGTTAGATTTTCTG
>JASVEL010012144.1:0-77257 GCA_032618575.1 Nicotiana noctiflora
AACATGAACAAGCAAATCACATTCTATTTTATACAGTAAGGAAAACAGAACTTCCTATTCACTTATTTGTTTTTGACGGAACAGAAAAGAGAACCTCTGTTTTAAATAAGTTGATGATAAACCTGAAGAAACAAGTAGTCTTGCAAGAAAAATGGAACTTCAGAATATTTTCTGGTCTTCTGATTAAAACAGAAAAAGTACCTCTTCCAATTCTAAGCTCTAAAATAGATCACCAATGCCTAGAGAAAACTACTACTCATGTATATAACATCAAATTTTATCTCAAAATTTTCTTCTAGCTTAATACATGCTGGTTGTATCTCTCTTTGCATAACAAAACCTCTCAAAAGATGTAAGCACTCATCCTCTAACTTAGGCTGTATTCTCCTGTTCTGACTTGTACTCTATATATTATCGTCAGTCCCCTTATGATCTATTAGTTCAAAAACTGGGTGAGACATCAAAAGCTTGCCATTCACGGGGAAAACGCTGTCGCTTGTTCACGACGCATTCACGGATGGAGCTGCCCACAACTTTACTTTCTTATCGACACTGGCTGTGGCCAACACCAGAACTTGCTTGTCACCTGATACATAGTTACAACAAAAAAAACAGAAACAAATTAATATTGTTAGACCATTTGTGGAAAGCAATTGCTGCCATCAGAGACCGTAGCTAAATACGCCCTATGAATTTAAAGCCCTGGTGGTTATTAAGCTACAATTTTTTCAACATAAGTTTAATGGTAGCTTCCTCCTAAACCACTAGGAGTTGGGTCCTACTTTTCAATTATTCATGTTCACTCCAGTTTTTCATACTTTTCTCCATCATAACTATAAGACAGAAACTGACTCTCATATCTGTACTTACTAGAAAATATAGGAAGAAAATGGAAGATTCAGAGAAGCCACTAAAACTAAGAGGACGACACATTGAAAGCAAGATTCTAGCCAAAAGAGATAAGCTATTGTTTTACTTAGTGACAAAAGACTAAGAAAGATAAAAGGAAAAAAAAGGAAAAAGCCGATCCACTTTATGACCTAATGTAGACAAGAAATGGAAAAGAGAGAATCACATAATATAAAACTTCTATTTGATAAGGTAAGATCACATAATATAGAACTTCACTTGGGATTGGGGAGAGATTTACCCATTGGAATGGGAGAAGGCGACCATGCCATGTCAGTGATATCACCTGCACAATAAGAGGAACATAAATTTTCAAATCAAGTTAACAAAAGTTGATAGCATGGCTGGTATGACTGGGCACCTTAAATCACCACAATAGTTCAACTTTCCCCTCATCACCTATTAACCTAAGACATCCCCTCCCTCATCTCCTACTGACCTAAGACATCATATTGCTTCATTCAGAAATCCTACAACAAGAAACTACATAAATGAAGCAGATGTTCTAAGACAAAACTCATGAAATAACCAAGAATAGTAAGACCAATGGTTCCAACGCAGTGCCTCACAGCAGCCTAGGAAAAATGATATCTAACTTAAAGTAATCATGACTCCTGCGCAAATGCGCAAAGCGAAAAAAGAATCACTCATGAGGAAAAGACGAGCTATCATAACAATATAGAGCTCAACCGAATGAAAGCTAAGAACTCGCATTATGTGTCACTGAGATTCTAGCTAACACCAAATAAAACTTTGTTGTTCTTTTGACGGGGTGGGGCTGAGAGAATCGAACTTGGAAAATGTTTTTGAGGGATGTATTCCATTCAGGTTCTTGTGGTCTATTAGGGAAAAATCAAGAAATTGAACTTTTGCCAAGAAGCACACAATCGTAGCTGCATCAGAACACAGAAAAAAAAGTTCTAGACAGGTTCAACACATACATAGGGAATAGGGATGACAATGGTCGACAGCTTTTGATAAAGGGGCTAAGTAATTTGGAAAGCATACCATCATGTGCCTTTTCAGCTGTGTCCAAAACCTTCCCAGTCTCCGGACATAGCCATTGCATCATTGAACCATGAGTGGTGGCCAATATCTTTCCATCAGGTGATAGACATAAACGATCGTAGTGTAAAGTTGTCCCATTTGCATCCTTAAGGGGAATAGGGAGCACCCTTAATGTCTTGGGGTCCTCGGAAAGATGATAGCGCACTGCAGAACAAGAATGTTGCACGCAAGTGCCAAGGGAAAATAATTGACGAGGTAACAATGGTATAGTAACTAATAAGGGCTAGGGAGGGAAAGACATACCATTAATATTCCACACTCTGATGCTACCATCCTTCGATGCAGTAATTATTTGTTCAGAATTCGGGGTAAAGCATAGGCACGTCACTGCACTCTGCACAGAACCCATTAAAATTTTAGACATCAAGCAACAAAAAAGCAGCAAATCAAAAAAGAAAGAGATCAATAGAAAAAGTTCATTAAACCAAATGACAGAGTCAGTCGAGAAAACACTGTACACCTTCTATAATAAGAGTAAGATTTCATCCATTAGCTGAATCATGAACACAATGAAAAAGAGATAATCAACAACAAAGTATTTGAAACTTCGGAAGTCTTTGCTGAACCAGCATACTTCAAATTGTTACTCACTTGAGAGTTTTCTAAAATTTCTCCTTTCCCCAAAATATTACTCCAATAATATTCCCCCCCCCCCCCCCCCCCAAGTACAAATTAGGACAATAATAAGCTTGTTCACACTAGAACCATCATCAGATACAACTGAATGCAGATCACATTGATCTAACCCTAGAGAAAGAAGGAAAAAGAGAAGATGTAAATAGACTTTCATGGCGCAAGAACTTGATATCATGTACCTTATGCCCCTTGAGCTCCATTACCCTTGAAACCTCCTTTACAGCACCATCTTTTGAATACATAATTTCCCAAACCTGTCAACATGATACATAATTCAATCAGGAACTCGTCTTTGATGACATCCAAAAAGAGAGAGAAAAATATGAAAAAATCATTTCCAAGTTGATAAAGGAGCATGACATAAATTGCACAAACCTTAAAAGGTCTCAAAACCACACCACATGATACGCAAGCTTTATGCCTTTATCAGAATATTTAATCCCCACCCTAAATTTATACAACCTACTTTTCCTTCATAGCTTATTCCAATTTACTCCCTTGGAAAATGACAAATATCTACAGCCTCCCAGAGTGAAAAATAATACTTAAACAATCTCAATCTCCAACATTTTCCAGAAGGATTGGAAAACGTTCAGCTATTCACACAGATTACATAGGAAAATATATTATTTGGATTGCCCCCTCTGTCTGCCTGTCTGTCTCTCTCTCTTCAATTTACATAGGCAAACCATACTAATTGGATCCTCCTCCGTGGATTACATGGTTCTGAAAGGTGTTCTTAACACCATTTAATCATCTTTATCCAAACTTTGGCGCAGCTGCATTTGAGATGACTAGAACCAACTGATGAGCAGTGTCCTAATTCTTGGATAGCTCCACATAAGTCTTTTGTTATAACTGGCCTTCCAACAACCACATTGACAAAATCATACATAACATCCCGACTCACATGCCACACTGCCTGACACTTGATACAAAACACAAGAGGGCAACTGAAAAGAGTGTATCTGTGGAAGTCAACCTTTGTACGTCTCAGGAAACCGCTAGGGGGGAAATTTAACACAGGTTATTAGCTTCCACTCTTTGTTTCTCCTATCTACCTCCCACCCCCTAAACCACTCAAGTATCTTGAACAGAAAAATGACACTTGCGTTTCTCATCTTCCAATATCTCTTACTACTAACTAGTTTCATAACATTATTTTCCTACTACTCAAACAACACTGAAATTTGACAATAAATGTAAACTCTTGACAAAAGCTTAAAGCAGTTCAGCCTCACAAATGATAAGATTGCAACATCTAACTTCACCTTGACATCAGCAGTAAAAGCTGCAGCAGCTATAAATCGCCCATTGGGAGATATAGCAGCCATGTTATTTTTGAGTTGATTAGTGTCAACATTCCCAACAATCTTGCCACTTTTTCCGTGAAAAAGCACAATATCAGTACCTAAAACGCCAACAAATACAAAAGCATATTATTTCAATCATCATTTTGCTCTGTGAAAGAAATAAGTTCTTCCAAACAAATGAAAAAACAGGAAAGGAAAAATCTGATTGTTAGGATGTTCGTGGATGTGAGGATCACAGAAACAAAATTAACAACCAGAAAAGAAGAACTGCGACACAAAGAGTTATGGAATTCAAGCATTATGAATGAGTTGGTCACACGTCTATGGTTATATCACTAATATCTATCAGAACTCAAACTTAGTACCCATGGTCTAAAGGATTCTTGGAAACTCACAACCACATAAAGGTTTAGGGTACACCTTTATGTCATTCCAAATCTATCCACTTTCTTTCAAAAGAATTATAATGTGAGTGTGGGATCAGATCGGAATTTTTTTTCCAACAACACCAATTAAAAGCATTGCTTGAAGCAAGATCATTTTTTTAAAACCAAAATCCACAAATGAAATCTTAATTAAAGCAATAGCATTTTAAAAGATTTTGCACCATACTATCTTTATCTCAGATTTTGGCAGTTGAATTTATAACAGAAATTTCTCCAAACAAGTCTCTAAGTTACTATGATGATTCGTCCAATAAATACAGTAACAAGCAACAGAAGTTTTTATTTCCAGAGCCCAGAGAGAACCAGAAAAGGGGGGGGGGGGAAGGGAATATGACAAACATCCAAGCCTAAAGTAGTGTCATCAAACTTTATAACTTGGACTAGGTGAAGCAACTTCAACCCAGTTCTGTGATCCTCATTTGATCCTATGATCCAGTCAACACTTAGGATGGTAGGCTGAAACTTGATTTTATGTTTTCTTTTTCCAGATTCATTTTATCCTTGCCTAATAATTTCACATGTAATATATCGACTCATTTATAAAGTAAGCGGTACTATTATATAGTTTGAAGTTGAGGAAACTTTAACACTTGCAACGAACTATGTGCATACATGTGCAAGAAAAATAAATTGTATTGATTTTTCATTGTTATCTGAATTTGCTTCTGAGACTTTGTAACAAGGAGGGAACAAAGTGATCTAAGGATATTAATTATTTTTCTTCTCTTCACAGAAATGCATACAGAGCACACCACAGAGGAAAATGCCGGCCGGACATGGATTAAGGTCTCGGACGAGGGATTCATTCTCTCGCGCCTTCAGAAAAAAGGGAGTAATCCCTCTCTCCACCTACCTCAGGATCTTCAAAGTCGGCGACTATGTTGATGTCAAAGCGAATGGTGCTGTTCGCAAGGGCATGATGTCACCAAGCGTGATGTTGGTGTCGAATCAACAAACAGGTTCATAATAAAATCCTCCGAAAGAGGATCCATGTGAGGATTGAGCATGTTCAACTTTCCCGGTGCACCGAAGAAGTCAAGGAAGAATCAATAGAAACGATCAGCTAAAGGCCAAGGCTAAGGCTAGGGGTGAGGTCATCAGCACAAAGAGGCAACCTCAAGGACCCAAACCAGGGTTCATGGCTATTGATTTTACTTTGTTTCTGAGCTTGTTTATTTTTATTGATTTTACTTTGTTTCTGAGCTTGTTTATTTTCTTCATGTGCTGCTATGCAGTTGAAACTACTAGTTCTTCTCGGCGTCAGTTGCAAAACATGCATTTTAGTTCCGAATTTTGCTTGCAATGTTAGTAGTTATGGTGGTGAAGAATATCTATTTACTACCTAATTTTTTAAGTTGAGTTTGCCAATATTTTTGTAGTTTCAGCATTAGTTTTCTTCCACACGAGCACTTCATCTGCTAAGTTAATTACCATTTTGCTTACACTGACATCATAAGAAGAAATTTATATTGTCAGGTGAAAAAAAAATGAAAAAAAGAAAGACCACCGAGTTCTGGCATGGAAAGACTTTAGGTGCAGGACTGCAAGTGCTTTTTGGCATTGTAACATTTTCAATCATGATACTGTAGTTAAGGACAATATGTTAGAGAAGTAGATAATTAACACTTCCAGTAATTAATGATTTCGTGTCTATACCAATACACCCAATTACGAGATAGTTGAGGCTTTAATGCACACAAAATGTTGGCATATCAGATATAATGTTCCATGACTTTTTACCTGATTCTCAGGCCAAATGATCTCCTACAATGCCAAGAGGCAGTAAGAATTAAGCATGGCTATCAGGAGAAAATGAATGGGATGTGGGGATTAGAAGGAATTGCTTCAACTGGGAACTTACAAACTTCTTTTGAAGTTGGGACAGTCAAACAACTTAACAGGACTCCTGTCAAGACTCATATGGACTGCAACTAGCAATGAAAAATTCACTATGGATTCATGATATAAGTTACTCAATAAGGATGACTCTTTTTCTGCTCGACGCCAAGAACCTTGATCCCAAAGTCCATGGCCCAAGCAGAGTAGCTTGCTTCAGCTGGGTTATGTTGCATTATGTCTGTTTAACGCAGAGAAATCTTCAGAGAAAGGGCTTTCATTTGTGCAATAGGTGATATTTGTGTGGGCTTAATAATGAAAAACTGACTGTTTAATTTTGCATTGCATAGTGCTAGGCAGACATGTTTTTTAAGATATTTGGTTCGAGGTGAATCATGAAAAAAACCCTAAAAGTATTGTATTGCTTCTGCGGTGAAAGGAAAACTATAAAGCAGCTAACTAAAATCTGGATGACAGTTCTAGCACGCATAGTTTGGGTAGTTTGAACTGAAAGAAATCAAAGATGATTCGAAGAAAAAGACTACGGCAATTCAGTATTTAAACTTCACATGCCTTAGTTTATTAGGACAATCGTGTAAATCTATTGCTATAAATTGTGAGGGCAGTATGTTAGAATTAACTGAAATGTTCAAAAACAGGCCACTGTAAAGGAGGGAAAATCTTTGTTAATCCAGCAAAAACTTAGTGTTGGTCATTGCTGCCTCAATAATACTTTACATACTGATAAAAATTAAGCATGATTGTCAGGCCAATCATCACTAGCTACAGTATGAAATTGAATAAACCTAAAACTCTGTAATAGTCTAATAGAATTCAAAAATCAATATGATACATGAAAGCATTCTCATAATCATGAATTCTCCAGCAATGAATATGAAACCATGAAGCTTTTACTATACTTAAGAATCAGGATATCCATGGAGTTTTAACTCGAGTTTTACCTTCAGAACATGAAACAATGATTGTGCTCCCATCAGCACTACCATAAGTTGCTTTGGTACCAACTAGAGTTAGGATCGCTCTCTTATCGTGAACTTTATGCTGTTCCCATTTGATTTCTGGAAGAGGAAGTTTGGCCTGTTTGGAATCAGTGGCTGCTGTTTTCTCTTCACCATACATGTACAGGGAAGAACCAGAAAAAGCATCGCATGCCACTACAATAGAGGAAGCTTCATCAGCAAATGCAACTGCAGTTGGATGACCCCCAGCAGGCAAATTAATTCTCAGAAACCTGAATAAGATACACCACAGATTAGAGATAGAAATTTGCACTTAGATTAACAATACTAAAGCTTTTACTCGAAACTTAAAAATAACCAGATTACTGTCATAATAATAAGACTGTAAAAGTCATACTTAAAGCTTTTGCTCGAAGCATCATCCAACTTGAAGACCCTAACAACCCCGTCACCGCAAGCTGCAAGAGGAAACCATTAGTATGGAAGATTGACCTCCAGTTCCCCCATCTTCCTTCCAAAAGATATAAATGGAATGTGAACAACAAGTGATGGAAGATATGTAGAATGTGATTATGTCGCTACAACTTAAAGCATGTTTTCTTTCATTAAAGAAATTTGTGGATGAAAAATATATTCTGTTAAGGGAAACGGTCTAGACTTGCCCTTGTACTTTGTGAAAAGGTCTAATTTTTCCCTCCGTTAGGAGTTCCTCTCATCCATGTCCTCACCATTACAACTTTTTACTTACAGCAGGTAAAGCTCTTTGGAGCGGTACAACGCTTGCAACTAAATGCTACATCTAGCTTTGACCCAACGTCCATTTATATCACACAATTTTCAGTGATTGTATCAATTGCTTAAAGTTCTCTGGTCATACTTTAATACCTTAACTCTTTGGATCTTGAATTCTTTCTGCACTGTGTTGTAATACAGTCTTCTTGTGACAAATTGTTTTCCTTATAAAAGAAACTCAATTCATAGCTCAAGAGGGGGATGGGACACAAAGGAAGAGAATAAAACAAGACCCCCTCGTGCTAACTTTTACCTACAATTTTCGGCAAATGGCACCAAGTGTAGAAACAGTAATGCAACCAAAGTGATTTTGACATGAATTATATCTTTCTCACTTTCAAGCACAACTCATTTCCAAGCAACAGAATGTCATATAAGGTTTTTCCAACAATCATCCTAGTAAAATAGTAGATAACTTTAAATAGAAATGAATGTTTTTATAATCTCACAATTTTTTTAATCATGCACAACATGTTCACGAGACACATATCAGTTCTTCTAGTCTCATCCACATCCACGATGAGGTCTGATTGGTGCAAGCATAATTCTACCATGTAGGTTAGACCAAATTCAACAACGAAATAAAAACCCAACATGATAAGTAGGTTGCTCCAAGTAACCTTTAAGGCTCGATTCTCAAAAATTGCAAGGAAAAAAAAAAAGATTGAGCACTATTTGATTAGCATATCAATGATTGGGAAGTGTGTCCTACAAGGCCTGTCCTTTTGAAAAGGGTTCTATCAAGACATTTAAGCCTGTAAAAAAGAGAATTTCTCAAAAGAAAATGAAAAGAAAAATGCTGGTTCCAACATGCATATCTCGACAGATTGACTGTGGCCACAAACAGGCAATTAGAGAGTTGTGCATCTTAGTAGAAGTACAGCGATCATACAACTTTCTTTGTGAGGCTTAGAGCTCAAACAACCAAATACGTAAACCAAAATACCAGTTGCCAAAGACTGTGCATTGGGTGAGAAGCAAACTCCAGTGACGATATCCCCATGGCCTTTTAGAGTATTCAAGTCCAGAGAGTGATGCCTTTTGTTTGCATCCTGCAGAGCACAACCAGTACCAAAAATCACTTTCAGTTGACTGGTCATTGAATACACAGCTCAAGGTCATATCTGTAATGAAATCTTGAAAAGCGTTAACTTGGCTAGTTTGCTGAAATATATTTGGATGAGAAATGAAAGTTGAGTTATTTATTCAACTTGGCTGGTCTGTTGAAATATATTTGGATGAGTAACGGAAGTGAGTTATTTATTCAAAGTGTTGAAAAGAAGTGGCCTATCACAACAAAGCTGTAGAAGGCAAAAACAGAATGTAGCAAAGTGAAGCTATGAAAGAAAGCTAACTCAAATTTACCATACAATGCTTGGGGTCTCCAACTCTAATGATTCTAACCTATATAAGGTGCAATGGTTCCTTTGCAGGGAGATGAAGTCATGAAACAATATCCAAGAGAATGCTATGACAGCTTTGACTTTTTGGTTAACACATCACAGTAAGCTTCCTATTGCAGTATTCACAAAATTAAGAGCTCGCCACGGACAGTAGGTTTGGCTTTTAGTTATTCGTTGGACGGACAGCATATTCCTAAAACTGTTATTAGGAATTTGCCAATCTCTAACCGGGGCTAAGCTAGAGAGTCGGCTACGGGTTCGGCCGAACTCAATAGCTTTGGCCCAAACCTTGTTATCTTAAAAAACCATTGAATATGTACAAATTATTAATTTAGTACCCATTAACTTAAAAGAACTATAATCTCGAACACATAAGCTTCAAATCCGGGTTCCGTAACTGATCTCTAACTAGGTTTTGATAAGCTAAGTTTTTTATGCTTTTTCCCCAGCGAAATGCCCCTAATTGGTCTTTGCGGATATTCTGCAATAAAACCTTCAACTACTCGTAAGAAGTTAAGACTTTATCAAATCCATATGAGATACAACATCTTTGTACTTCTTGGCTGCTACTAGTCCAGCGCTGTCTTAGTGCTAGGGAAGTTACTTGAATATAAGTTTGTTACTTATCCAGAAAAAAGAAACTACTCAGGAAAGTTCTTGTATAATCATAAGGTTACATTTCATGGCTTGTATCATTTGTATCATCTCACAACAATAAATATTTTAAATAATTTAGTAATAAAGAACATCACCGAACCCTAGAGCCAGGAAGAAAAGAGAGAACTTTTGTGTGTATATATATAGTAAATGTAAGGATCATTTATACCTTATGATCGGCGGTGTGAGAATGAGATTTGCCTTGCGATTTCTTCGAAGTGTTCTTCTGAGATTGCTGAGGCTTCGAAGCCTTCTGAATTGTCTCCGGCTGGGTGATAGATTCAACCTCCGATTTCCTCTTCTGGAAATAGTTTCCGAACACTAGAAAAGCAATCACGGTTCCGATAATCACCGATACAATCGCAATCGGAAGCATTGAATCCATTTTTGAATGCTGTGAATCTCGAAAATGGAGTTCCTAAACCAAAATTTTCAAGCCAAGTATTATCAATTCAGTACGGAGCTGCCGCTTGATGCACGTTGAGTTGTGTGTACATTCGCATTATATATTTCTCTCAGCGTATTTTATAAAAAATTAAATTATACTTATATCGATTGGTTTTCTTTTGCATTTTATTTTTCTTTTTGAGGAAAATGATCTCGAATAAGGTAAAGATAGCAACCGAGAAGGAGCTTTGCTGTTTATGAATTGAAAGATATAGAGTCAAAACTCTTTATAAAAATATTTACCTATAACAATAGCAGAATGCTCTTTATAAAATTATCCTTTATAACAGTTATAAAAATATGCACAATCTTTTTTATTAAATAAAGTTTTTATCTTATATAAGATATACAATTTGAAGATTTGCATATGATTACTTTTTCATTGGGCTAATTTCAAAAAATATTTAGATAAAAAATTTTGACGTTAAGAAAAAGCTATTGGATACTTTTTTGCTGAAAATTTAGACAAGAGTCTTCTGTGAATAATTAATTCGTAGCCATAGCAGAGATTAAGACACAATTACAGAACCAATATACAGTTAGCGTTTCAGGAAACGTACCGTTAAACTCTATGGATTCAGCAGGGACAACAAACGACAATTAAACATGAGACCAACTTCCACGATCCACTAGTTATGCGCTCTTACCGCCCGAATAACTTGACTGATTGGACGTCTTCTGTTACCACGTATTCAAGAGGCAAAATACGTTAGGGTTTTCTAGTAGCTAGGGAAAGTGGGTTGACCTCTATTTATAAAAAGTGTATACCCATCACAGCCAATAGTTATCGGGCATCACTTATCCACACACATAATATTTAATACGAGGCCATTTATTAATCTACCACTTGAGCCACATCACTATCCTTTCAGGCTATAACCAATTAACTTAAGTCCAAATTCCAACATTTTCCCACATGGATGCCATCGTTAATTGAGGACAAGAAAACAATTTTAAAACTTTTGAGTCTTAAGAAAATCATTTTGAAAAATTTTTTTAGACTCTACAGTGGACACACTACTCACATAGCCAAAGATAGAATGACTCATATAACAATTCATCCAATTTAAACAGAGAAGACTAATAATAAATCGTAGCATGCATCACACCAATTTAAGGTATGAATTCTATCTATGGCCATATATGCTGGAATTTCCATCAACATGGATCAAACGTGTGTACAAAGCATATTATTTTTGTAATCAAGGTGAATAGTTCCACACCTCTAAGAAAGAAATAATCCTCCAATTGATATAATAACCATATCACCTCAGGAGCCTCCAAATTAAATGACACTAAAATCATATTACCTTAGGAGGTTTCCCTTGTGCCTTGTCCGGGATAATCAAGGCAACAAGCAGTAAAACTCAAATATATAATGAATTTATGCAATATCCAATTAGAAATTAAAATAAATAAATTATCATGTTAGTCAATAAGCATAACAAATACAAAATAACACAAGTTTGCGTATTATTTAAAGTAATATCTTAGTAAGCAACTATGAAATAATTCTCACTAACTAAAGCACATCGAAAGACTCTAAAATACCCGTATTTTTAGAATGTTCATTAAACACTACAGGACTAAGACCTTTGGTCAATGGATCAGCCAACATAAATTTTGTATTAATATGCTCAATACATATATCGCCTTCTTTTATCATGTCTCTAGTCTTAAGAAACTTAAAGGCTAACATGCTTAGAGCCTATTGTTCTCTTGTTATTCTTAGAGAAGAATACAGCTGCACTGTTGTCACGGAAAATAGTTATCGGCTTAGATGTAAAATTCACAATTTGCAATTTAGTAAGAAAATTCTTCATCGAGATAGCATGCGATGCAATCCCAAAGCAAGAAATAAACTCAACTTCCATTGTAAAGGTAGTAGTGATGCTCTGTTTCTCACTTTTTCAAGAAATAGCACATCCACCCAACATAAAAATATACCCAGAAGTTGATTTCATAGTGTCTTGACAACTTGCAAAATCAGAATCTAAATATACAAGAAGATCCAGATCATTAACCTTTTTGTATACAAGCATGAAGTGTTTGGTGCATTGTACATATCTCATCTGTTTCTTTGCAGCCACCCAATGTGCCCACCATGATCAGAAGATCCCAGCATGTTAATATCAAATGCAATGTCAGGCCTTGTACAAACTTGTATGTACATCAAACAACCAACAACACTTGCATATGGCACATCTTTCATAGTTCTCATTTCAACTTTATTTTTCGGACATTGATCTTTACTAAGATTATCCCCTTTTACAACAGGTGCAACACTAGGTTTACTGTCTTGCATATTGAAAGTTTTAAGAATACTCTCAATATAGGAACATTGCGATAAACCCAATAAACCATGTGACATATCTCTTTTAATTTCTATCCCAAGAACAAAAGAGGCTTCGCTAAGATCTTTCATATCAAAAGACCTAGACAAAAATTATTTGGTCTCATTCATCAAGCCCAAATCATTTGTGGCAAGCATATATCATCGACATAGAGAACCATAATAATGAAACTACCATTAGCTATTTTAGGATAAACACAATTATCAAGCTTATTTTTCACAAATACAAATTTTGTAATAATTTCATCAAATTTTAAGCACCACTATCTGGAGGCTTGTTTAAGCCCATATATGGATTTGTTAAGCTTTGCACATTAGATGTTCTTTACCCCTTCTTTAAACCCTTCAGGTTGAACGGTGTAAACTTCTTCAAGCAAACTCACATTCAGGAAAGCAGTTTTAACATCCATACGATGTAACTCTAAATCAAAATGAGCCACAAGAGCCATCACAACTCTAAATACATCATTGGATGAAACATGAGAAAATATTTTTTTTATAATCAATACCTTCTTTCTGAGTGTAACACTTAGCAACCAACCTTTCTTTATAATGATGTATGTTTCCCTTGGAGTCTCTTTTAGTATTAAACACCCATTCGCAACCAATAGGCCTAAAACCCACATACAATTCAACTAACTCCCACACTCTATGGTGTTCCATAGTGCGCATTTCATCTTGCATTGCCTCACTCTATTAATCAACATATGGAGAGGAAATAGCTTGAGCATATGATAAAGAATCAGTTAACTCTCCGGTATCACTAAGATTTTCAGTCACATACACGATAAAATCATCAAAGATGGCAGACATTTTTCTCTTTGTGACCTTAGAGTGGTTCATTATGCACGTTTGCTCAGGAACTATGGGATCTACGCCATTGTTCCCTTGATCCTCCCATTCATAAATATGTTGGTTTACCACCTTTTCATGTACAATAGGTACATGGACAATGACTTTATTCTCTTTCAATACAATTTCCTTACCACAATCACAATCAATCACAAACATCATGCTTAAGAAATTTTGCATTAATAGACTCAATGATTCTAGTGCCACACCCAGGATAGAAAAACCTAAAACATTTAGAGTGATCAGGATAGCCTATAAAAAACAACTGGTAGTTTTAGGATCAGTTTTCTTTTCTGTGGCTAAATAAATACAAACTTCAGCTAGACATCCCCAAATGTAAAAATGATTCAAGCTAGGTTTTCGGGTTGTTCATAATTCAAAGGGAGTTTCAAGACAGATTTTATAAGAACTCTATTCAGGATATAGCTAGTTGCTTTTAAGGCTTCACCCCAAAGACACTCATGTAGACTAGTCCTTGACATGATACTTCTCACCATTTCCACGAGAATAGAATTATATCTTTTAGCCATACCATTCTGCTCAGGAGTACCTGGCATGGTATATTGTGCTACTATCCCACATTCTTGCAAAAATAAAGCAAAAAGCCCCATACATTGACCAGACTCATCATATTTCCATAGTACTAAACACCACGGTCAGACATCGCTATCTTAATGGACTTCCTAAGCTGTTTTTCAACTTCAGTCTTGTAAAGTTTAAACTTATCAAGTGCTTCAGATTTTTCTTTAAAATATATATAATAGTATCTTAAAAAGTCGTCAATAAAAGTAATAAAATACTTATGATTGGTGAAAGTAGGTTCATAAAGTATACTAATATCAATATGAATAATTTCTAAGAGTTCAGAGCTCCTAGTGGAACCCTTTCTCTTAACCTTGGTCATTTTACCCTTAACACATCCACACAAGTTTTAAAATCTTTTAGATAAAAAATAGGTAAAAGATTTTTCTTTACCAATCGTTCAATTCTTTCTTTAGAAATATGACCAAGACGCCTATTCCATAAAAGGTAAGACGTTTTACTCATAGTAGACTTTTTGTGGGTAATATTTTCAACATGCATCGCAGAGAAATTTCACTCAACACATTCAAGCAATATAGACCATCACCAAAAAAAGTATCAACAACAACATGTGAATCCTAAGAAATTTTAATAATACCATTATTTTGCTTAAATGAATAACTAGTTTTGTCCAAAAGGGAAACCTAAACTAATTTACGTCTCATAGATGGTGTCACGACCCAAGTTCGCCTCCCTTGAACATGTCGTGACGGCATCTAGTCCCTACGACTAGGTAAGCCTAACAATTGCAGAAAAAGAAATAAATATGGAAAAACTAATATAAAATCGAAGATAACGAATATAAAAGTGTTTAAGATGCCGCTTGGCATATAGAGTACAAGATCTCAAAAACCAAACAGCTCCCAAAACCCAGAATCCCATGAATCACCAGCTATGAATACGACAAAATGCTCTACCTCCGGAATATCTAAATCAAAGAAAAGATAGAATGGCTATCACTATAAGAGAGAATGGAAAGGGACTCCTCGGTCCGCGGACGCGACAGATATACCTCGAAGTCTCTGGAGAATCGCCTCGCCTCAAGGGTAGTAAGGATGAGTCGAAGCACCTGGATCTGCACAAGAAAAACATGTACGGGAAAGGACATGAGTATACCACAGTGGTACCTAGTAAGTGCCAAGCCTAACCTCGATTTTTTAGACACCATGCCTATAAGGAATAAAATAACTGAGGATCAGTTTCCATTATAGCATATATTCAAATCCGTCTCTTTTATAAATCATGCCTATAAGATCTAAAATCAGTTTAATTAGAACTCACACCTATAGGTTCTGAATCAGTTTAATTAATTATCCTACTCGTTTCTTTAATGGTCTTCAACGCTGTCACTAGAAAGCACGCCTATAGGATAAAGGACTTCGAAATATTTTCCAGAATTATGACTTCATATACACACTTAGTGTCACGACCCCAAATCCGGTCGTGATGGCGCCCAGCACATTGCTAAGCCAGCCTGACCAATCCATATCAACCACGGAGCTAGAAGCTCTCTTTAACCCATTTAAGCAAATTAATTCACGAAATAACAACGATACATGTAACGAAAACGGGGAACCAAGTCCCATAATACATCAACTCCCATAGACCAAGGGTCAAGAGTCATGAGCCTCTACTGAACATGAGTGTATAAAGGTTTACAAGATACCAAGTGCGGAAAGAAATGTCAATACAGAATCCAAAGACAGTAAGAAGGAATATCGGGTCCTGCGGACTCTGCAGCTACCTCGAATATCCACAAATATCGCGTCGCACAGCCACTGGATCACTGCTGAGAGGTACCCGGATCTGCACACAAGGTGCAGGGAGTAAAATGAGTACTGCCAGACTCAGTGGTAATAAACAAGGGTAAGACAACGCAGATAAGAAATCCGCAATAAAGCACTATGTAAAGCTATAATCGGCTACCCTGTCATAGAATCAATCTTCACTGTACCTGTTCCAACAAATACCAATAAATAGCATAACAGCTAGCAGATGTAGCTAAATGCAATGCAATGCATGATATGACCGCTACGGCGCGTAGCCCGACTCCAATTTTGGGTACCCGTGCTCACTGCGGGGGTTCAGACTCCGGAGGGGCTCCTACAGCCCAAGCACATCTCATAGAGATATTCCTGCGGCGTGCAGTCCGATCCAACATATATCTCGCTGCGGCGCGCAGCCCGATCCACTACTAGTCAGCTAATATGCAGATACAGCCTCGCAGGCTCAAAATAGTTTTTGAAAACTCTTTTATCATTTTTCAGTTGGAAAACAGTAATGTCAAGTTCCAGAGATTGGAATTCGCATAATAACAAAAATAGCCGCGGACTAGTAGTAAACTAGCATGTCTATATGATAAGACAATGATAACGATCCTCGCGGGATCCAATAACTGGCTCACGGCCCACATGTATACTCAACCGCCCAAGAAGGGGGTTCCTTGGCTCAAGAGTGGCCATTATCACAATATATATATATATATACAACCATCCGAGAATGAGGTTTGACGGCTCTAGAATAGCCAATAATACAGTATCAACAGGTTGGACTAATATGTAGTCTCCAGTTCATGATCGACCCCGCACTCTCAAGAGTGTGCGTGTCTCGCCGCTATACAGCATCACAAAGTGGTATACCGGGGTTTCGAACCCGCGCTGGTCATCACCCACATCTATTACTCACCTCAATACGACGCGACGACTACTCCGCAATGCCCTTGCCACGAGAATCAAGCTC
Organism: Nicotiana noctiflora; assembly: GCA_032618575.1. Lineage (NCBI taxonomy): Eukaryota > Viridiplantae > Streptophyta > Magnoliopsida > Solanales > Solanaceae > Nicotiana > Nicotiana noctiflora. Next base: position 17,014 of record JASVEL010012144.1, read on the forward strand.
CGCACGCGTAGAATCTGATCAAATACAGTAGAAATACAACAAATTAAGCCAATGGGACTACACCCAATCAATACAACTCAATTTACATCAAAATTCCCAAAGTTGTCAAAACCCAACTTTCGGTACGCTTATCGAAAAATCACGAAAGTCATATATTCGGAACCCTCATCTCAATACGAGTCTAAGCATATCAATTTTACCAAATTCGGACTCCATTTGCCCATTCAAAACCTTGATTTTCTAAAGTCCAAGCCTAGGGCTAAATCCTCCATAAATTACCCCAAATTCCTCCATTTTCATGATATAATTGCATAATATTACCAATACTAATCATAGTTTAAGTCCATAGATGATTACCTGATGATTTCCCTTGAATTTCTCTTCAAAATCGCCCAAATCGCCTCTAAAGCCGAGGCCCAAAATGTGTGAAATGTTCTGAAATTTTTCTAACTTCTGATACACTTACTTACAGCGATTTTCGCTTCTGCGGAATATTTTCCGCTCCTACGCACCCGTATCCGCGACCAAAGGGTCGCTTCAGCGGTTCCAGGCCTAGCCGGCCATTTCCGCTTCTGCGAGCGAAGGGCCGCTTAAGCGGGCCCGCTTCTGCGAAGAAGCTTCCGCTTCTGCGGAAACATCCGCCTCTGCGAACCATTGTCCGCTTCTGCGGTCTCGCCCAAACGGTCAAATGTCCGCTTCTGCGGACCATGCCCCTTTTTCTCCCCTTCGCTTCTGCGATCACTGGCTCGCACCAGCGATGCCGCTTCAGCGGAATGACTTCCGCTTCTGCGTAACCAGCCACTCCTGCGCATCTTGTCCGCTTCTGCGGACACGCTCCCGCGTCCAAAATTCCGCAGGAGCGGAAACAACAGAAGCAGGATCCCAACCTGCAATTTTTCCACAATTTTCTCCCGTTTAACCATCCGAAAACACCCCGAGGCCCCCGGGACCTCGTCCAAACATACCAACACATCTTAATACCTTATTCGAACTTGCTCCAATCCTCAAAACACGTCTAACAACATCAAAACCCATAATTCGTATCGAATTCAAGCCTAAATTCCTTAAAACATTCCAAATTACACATTAAATCAAAAACCCGACCAAACGACGTCCGAATGACCTGAAATTTTGCAGGCACATCCAAAATCACCTAACGAAGCTACTGCAACTTTCGGAATTCCATTCCGACTCCCGGATCAAAATCTCACCTACCGTTCGGATTTCGCCAAAATTCAACCTTAGCCAATTCAAGCCTATTTCTACACCGGCCTCCAAATTCAATTCCGATCGCTCCCCTAAGTCACAAATCACCTTCCGGAACTAACCGAATCATCAGAATCCGGTTCTGAGCCCTCTAACCAAATAGTCAACTCCGGGTTGATGTTCCTTATTCAAGTTTCTTTCACAGAGGCTATATGCCTCATTTTCAATCCAATTCACTCCTAACTCACCCGATAGACTCTAACACCGATATAAAATCATAAAACATGCATTTACAACATAACGGGTGGTAATTCTCGTGACGACGGGCCGGTCGTCACATTCTCCCTCTTAAGCAAACGCTCGTCCTCGAGCGGTCAAGAAACATACCGAAGTCTCAAACAAGTGAGGATATCTCGCTCCGCATCTCCCGCTCGGTCTCCCAAGTGGCCTCCTCCACGGGTCGACCTCTCCACCGAACCTTAACTGACGCAATCTCCTTAGACCTCAATTTTCTCACCCGACGTCCCAAAATGGCAATAGGCTCCACATCATAGGATAGATCACCATCAAGCCGAATGGTACTGAAGTCTAATACATGAGACGGATCTCCAATGTACTTCCGGATCATAGACACATGGAATACCGGATGAACGCTGGATAAACTGGGTGGCAAGGCCAACTCATATGCCACCTCTCCAACTCTCCTAAGTATCTCAAAAGGACCAATGTACCCGGGACTCAACTTTCCTTTCTTCCCAAACCTCATGACACCCTTCATAGGTGAAATCTTCAACAATACTCTGTCACCAACCATGAAAGACAACTCTCGAACTCTACGGTCCGCATAACTCTTCTGACGAGACTGTGCTGTACGAAGCCTCTCCTGGATCAACTTTGCTCTATCCAGAGCATCCTGGACTAACTCAGTCCCTATCAATCTAACCTCACCAGGCTCAAACCATCCCACGGGGATCTACACCGCCTGCCATACAATGCCTCATACGGGGCCATCTGAATACTCGACTGATAACTGTTGTTGTAGGCAAACTCAGCAAGTGGTAGGAACTCATCCCACGAACCACCAAAATCAATCACACAAGCTCGCAACATATCCTCCAAGATCCGAATAGTGCGCTCAGACTGTCCGTCTGTCTGGGGGTGAAATGCTGTACTCAACTCAACCCGCGTACCCATTTCTCGCTGAAATGCTCTCCAAAACTGAGAAGTAAACCGAGTACCCCTATCGGATATGATAGACACTTGGGACTCCATGCAACCGAACAATCTCTCGAATAAATGTGAGCACGTGATTTTTGCACCGAGCAAATAATTCCAAAATTAAAATAAATATGTTTTGAGTGCAATTACTTGCTTTGTTTGAAATTAGTTATATTTTATGTGTTTGAATAATTAAAAAAAAATCAAAAAATAGGAGTGATTAATTTGTTAGTTTAGTTAATTAGAAAATTAGCAAAATAGCTTAAATAGGAGAAAATAAAGAAAAATAGCAGAAAAATTGCAAAAAATATCAGAAAATTAGAGTAATTAGTAAATTAGGATTTATAATTTTTCATAAAAAGAAAAAGAAAAAAAAAAGTATAAAAGAAAATACATAAAAATCATTAATGTGAGAAAATACAATTATATATATATATGAAGGTATACAAAACTGGGCCAATTGAAGTCCAGTGGTTTGGCCCAGTATATTGGCCCAAAGGGACGGCCCGCCTGGTCTTTTAATCGTCTTGATCTCGGCCGTCCGTTTTGATATATCCAACGGCCGAGAATATTAGGTGAATTATTGGTTTTAATTAATTAATTGTGATGCTTGATCCCAGCCGTCCGTTTGATTTGATCTAAAGGCCGTAGACCTTAGTCTCATATGCGATGATGCGGCGTTGTTTTAGTAACGCCTGTGAGAGCCGTCGATCTCCATCAATTGGACGGTCGAGATTGCCTGGGACGGTCAGCCTATAAAAGGGCCTTGTCTGAACGACCGTCTCATTTTCGCCATTTGCATAACCCTAAAACACGGCCGCCTCACCTCTCCTTTCTTCATCTTCATCATCATCTTCACAGAAACCCTAGCCGACCAAGGGCGGCCACCACCCTCCACGGTGGTCGCCGGCTCCCTTTACCCCTCTTCTCATCTTCTCCTTCTTCTTCATTCCATAATACACCCAAAACCCCAGAAAAATACCCTGTTCTCCAGAACTCCGGTCACCGGAACTCATCGCCGGTGACCACTAAAGTTTGAACCACTGCATAAAACCAATGCCGTTCGATTCCTTATGACTTGATCTATCCACCCATACCACTGGCTCCCCTCGAATCTACCCATATCTCGTCGAATATCCCAAAAAGGGTCGTCGGAACCCTAACTCCGGCGACCCCCAAACCTCGAACCACCCAAAGGTCTCATCTTTTACACTCCTGAACACCCCTTGCAACTCAAAACCACAAAAAGGCTTCCCCTTTGAGCCTAAAAGAAAGACCAGAGAAAATCGAAAAAAAAAGATATCTGGAAAAAGAATAAAGAAAAAGGAAACAAGAAGAAAGGCTAGGGAATCAGAGAGTGAAAAGAGTGAGGAAAAGAAAAGAATAGGAAGCTCGGGGGACCGGCCCCGCAAGCTAAGTCCCTTCCCTTTGTGCTGTGTATTTTTTGTTTGATTTATGTGTTAGCATGCCTATAAATGTCTGTTTTTGATTCTTGCTTCACATGATAGTTTAGAACCTTCCTGTTTACTTTCCTCTGTTGCAAATCATGTCCTATTTCTGTCTCGTTTCTCTGTGACCATATCTTAATCTGTTCATCTTCTATATCTTTCCGTGTTTCTTTGAACCTGTTAGTACTAGGATATATGTTTATCATAATTTCTTTTAGACATGCCTTGATTTGTTGGTTTGCAATATCATGACTAGCCGCCTTCTCTGTTTCTTAGCATAATTAGTTCAACTGTTCTCTTTCATTAGAGTATCCTGTGGCTTGTAGCTTTATGTTGATGTCCCTGTGCTTCTTTGTCTGCTATAGTATTGGGGTTCCTCATCTTGTTGGCTTTCGATATTTCTTCTGTCATTTTGCATGTTATAGTTCTGATACTATGTTTGATTGTTTGTCTCTCATTCTCGCTCAGCTCTGTATTAGATCATCTTTTGTTAGCTTGCAATGTCTTGACTGTTTCTCTTTCTGCATCTTTGCATGTTTAGTCTTAGTGAAATTTGGCCATCTCTATTCATCTCTTATATCAATTTATCTTGTGTTTAATCTGGGGGGTTCACTTCTTTGCTCATATTTTGGTGGTCTTATTTGTGTTCATGCAAGTCCGGTTTCATGTCATATCACTTCTCATATGCTTTTATTTGCTGAATAAGTATGCTAATCTGGGTCTGTTTCTCTTCATGTCATCCTCACATGGTAGATTTAGGTTTCTCCTTCACCGTTCCTCCATATTTTCCTTTTCTTCATCTCCATGATCTTCCTTCCTTCATGTTATCTGTCATGCATTTGTATTAGTTTTAGGTTTTAATTTGTTCATCTATGCTCTCTGTTTGATTGCTCATCTCCTTGTGTTCCTCATCTCTCATATGTATTACACCTGTTTAGTTTGGCATATGAATCAAGGTGTCTTTTGTCTTAATATTGGCTTCTGATTCCTTAATCTTTCTCTTGTCACTTTTGCATGATCTTCTTTGCTTCTCCATATCTCTCTTGTTTCTCATTTTTCACTGTTCACATGTGTATATCAAGCTAGGGTTAGCACTTAAAAGTGAATTCTAATTACCCTGCTTAAGTTAATTGAACCATGTTGACTGTTTCATGAGAATCTATGCTTATATGTTTGTGCCCTGAACCTTGGTGATTCTGAGTTGTTCAAACTTTCATGTGACTTGAACTGGTAGTAATTAGGTCTTAATTAACATGAATTCATACTTTGTCTCATAAAATTAGATAATGTGAATTAATCAACCGAAATTCAACCATATCAATTGCCTTCTCTGAGTTTTGGATTGATTATTACATTTTGTTTGATCTTATGTGTCCTAATATGCAATCCATGTTGAAACCGATTTAGTTTTACTGGTTTTGGTTGAGTGTAAGTGTTTGATTAACACTGTTCGAACCTTAGGTGAATTGGTTATAGCTGTTAGCATTAGGTTCTATGAAAATGGCTAGTTTTTAAATAAGGTTAGAACTGAAAATGAACAAATAGGCTATAAGTTTAATAATTGGCCTAAGAGTGGTCAACCTTGCAAAGGGTTGACCAATTCTATAAGCCCTAACACACAGCTCACTGTTAACAGTGGCTGGTTGTGCAAAAGGGGCTATGTCTGCAAATGCAGACTAGCCCAGGCTCTCTTTAGAGCCCTGAGCATGAAATGGCCAAACCTACAAATGGTTTTGGGCCCAAATGTTCAGTATATGGCTTTGATAGCCCAAGCTAAGTCTCAACTTGAGACTGGCTAGTTCTTAAATAGGTTAAACATAATAATAAAGCAGGCTATGCCTGCAATTAGTTTAAATTGAAATAATTTGGTCTTAATTGACTGGAATCAGATTAAAAATGGCTAAAACTGAAATAGTTTCTTAAAATAAATCTGGCCAGCCCTTAAATACTAATACCAGGGCTGGCTATTAGTTAAATAGGTGCAAAACAAGCTAAAATTTGCCCTAGGTAAGCTGGTAAATCAGCAGTGCCCTTAGGGGGCACAATTGGGAATTAAAAGGTGAAATAGTAAATAGTTAGAACTTAAAAGGGTAATGGAGTCATTTATGCTCCTGATTTCTGCAATTTTGCAGAGACTTAGGGGTATAATGGTCTCCTAAAAATGGGAAATCTGTAGAAATCTCAAACCCCTAAGGTCATACAAGTAAAAAACCATAAAAAAGAATCTTAGAAACCTTCCAGCACATGCTGGAAGGATATTTGGTAACTGAAATTGGGGTTAAAGTGTAGAATGGATAATTTTAGGAGGGGGGAAGTGGGATTAATCCCATACTTCCTCCCCAAGTTTTCAGCCCTAAAAATAGCTATAAATATCTCTTAAAAGGGGCTGGAAAGGGGGTTCCAATCGGAGTGATAGAAGAAATATATCTGGGTTCGAATTTGGCAATCCGAAATTCATTAGCTTGAGAGATTAGTACTAGCAATACAACAGTAGGATTTCTGGGTTTTCTATCGGATTTCTCTGGGTTTTCTGCTTTGAATCACTGCTCGTTTGTGTTGCTGTGTTGCTGTGTTGCTGTGTTGCTTTCATCTCTCTGTTGCATTGTTACTTTGAGTCCATTGCTGATTACTTCTCATCCCTTAGACTCATTGGTTCTCTTTCTATTTGATCCAGGTACACTTCCCTATTCTAATGAAGATGTAGTTGCTGAAATGTTGAATGAAGCTCCTGTTTAGTTCATTTGTCATTTTTGAATTGTTAAATTAGTAGCTTAATTGTAGTAGCATGAATTAGATGAAGGACAGAAACAGAAACAGAGACAATGTAATAATCTAGTAGTAGTATAGTAGTAGTAGTGATTGTGTCTCACCTAGTTAATTAGGTAAATCTATAAAATGAAGCTAAAAGATCATCACATCAGTTAATAAGCTCACCTAGTTAATTTGTTTTGTCAATCATGAGTTCGAATAAGTCTAAAAAGGGAAACAAACAGTTGAGTAATGAAGCTGGTTTTGATAGATTTGGCTCTTATTAAACAACAGTAGATAATCATTCGGTTAATCAGTCTTTGGGTATCAATGAGCACAAGAGAGAAAATGAAGTAGTAGATCGGTAATATTGATTAAGCCCAAAGTTATAGTATAGCAATGTGTATATAAGTAGTCGTTTAGTTTTTTAGATAATATGGTTGTTGTCAATAAGCAATTGGGTCGTTTAAACACTGCATCACATAGGGAAAATATCTCTTTGACTGAGTAATTTTAATAGTGATATAAGCCATTAACAGAAAACAAAGAAACAGTGTTAGTTCTAATTAGTTGTGATATTGGATTAATAGTAATTTACTTGTACAACTATTTCACTTTTGATTAATAAAATGGTAGTTCAATTTTAATTCTATGTGTCTGATTTACTTTAAATTCATTACTCTCTCTTTTATTATTGTTTCATTTGGGCCTAAATCTCTATATGAAGCCAATTGGGCCAGCGAGCAAAGTTCAGTAACTACCTGGGCCCTTAAGGCCTGGGTCGATGTAATATGTGTGTAAAACTTCACTTGGAACCAGGCCCCATTTAAAAAACAGAAATCACACGGGCCCGGATTATTATAGTGTTAGTAATACGATTAAGGAAAGAACAAATGTAGAAAACGTAGTTAAATACAAGTATTAAATCCTTTAATGAAAATTGAGACGAGCCTCGCCCGAATAAAACCGGGGCCCTCATTTAGTAATGATATAACACAAATAGACCCGGGAGAGCTAATAGCCAATTCCATAGCTTCTTCCAAAAGATTTAAAAGCCGATAGACGTTACTTTAGGGCACGATTTTAATATACCTTCCTATGAACGAGTGTGCACTTGGTGCGACTCAAATCCAAATCTCGGCAAAGCCGAAATACACCAAAAGTCATAGGCGTATTGGTTGCGGTATGACTCGAGGCGTGTTTCCGCAATGTCGCAAATTCCTAAAAAATGATATTTAAAAGCACATTATGTTGTTAAAATTTATAATTGAGTCAAACAAAAGTCAAGAACGACAGTGGAGCGACCGTGCTAAAACCACGGAATCCGGGAGTGCCTAACACCTTCTCCCGGGTTAACAGAGTTCCTTATCCGGACCTCTGCTTCGCATACATTTTAAGAGTCAAAATTCCTCGGATTCGGGATTAACCGGTGACTTGGGACACCATTGTCATTCCCAAGTGGCGACTCTGATTAATCTCTAATAAAATCCCGAACCGATTGTCCTTAAATTGGAAAAACTCCTTCCCTTACGTTATTTTATCCGTCTCGGGTAATTGAGCGTCGGGGTATACCCTACAAGTGTATTTATACGCTTTAAGTATCGTGGGGTAGTAAAAAGGGAGGTGTGACAGGTTTGTCCTACTTGATAAAGAGGGTCTAAAACCTCTCATTCAATTCCAACAAGAAAGAACTCGAGCTCCTTAGAACCACCGTTCGCGTTTTTTGTTTGACTTCATTATGTGATTTGAATAACATGCTATGTGCTTTATCGCTTTTTGATATTATGTGAACTGTATATAAAACTGTGCCGAAAACCCTTCTCTCTTCTCCCCCGGGGATGTGCTTACTGGTTGAGACTCCCCTTTCCGTTAAAGTCACCTTAAATTAAGAAAACAGAGGCCGGATAAGTTACAAAGCCTATTGACTCCGCGGGTCACCGGTACGTAGCCCCCTCCTCGATTCGAGTTGTCCGCTCGGGTACACCGTCTAGCAATCTATGAAACCGTAAGATTTTGAACATAGGTCTAGGACGATTATTTGCATCATATTTGACTTAGGGGACTCAACACAGGGGTTGGGTCCGTCTAGGACAGGTGACCCGGTATTAAAAAAGACCGAGCATACTATGTGTTGCATTTTATTGTCCTTGATCGTTATACGGACCGGCGAAAATCCCGAGGATAGAAAAATTGTTGAAAACGAAAAAAAAGAGAGAGGAAAATAATGATTTATAGAAAATAGGTATCCGGAAAATTTGAAAATTTGAAAAATCGGTGGAACATTTTTGAAATAATTGGTCAAATAATCTGACCGAACTACGCAGGTTTGATTCTCGCCATTAGGTGGGATACGTAGGCAACCCTTAAACGGGTCCAACCACACTTTTAGAAAAAGACCAAAAAGATTTTCTTTTCAAATAATCGAGGTGATCGCTATTTTTGGAAATTGCCGAATGTTCCGAAAGGACGACGGAAGGCTGTTTTTGCAAAAATGGCCACTTCGAAAGCCATTTTCTTTGCTTTCCTTCAAAAATTGAAAACTTGCATTGAAAAAGATTTTTCCTTTTCTAAATAAAATCACCTTAATAAATGTGCAGGACGAGCACAATGATGAATGAACAATTTTCCCTAAATAAAATCCCTTTGGAGCTGAGATTATGGTGGCAGGACATGGGATCCGATGGTCAAGACTGGGTCAAAAGGTACTTGAAAGGCCTTACGGGGTTACTCGAAATAGTTCCTCGAGGTGACGTGGTTAGAGCGTTGGTCACGTTTTGGGATTCGGCACACAACGTATTTCATTTCCCAGATTTTGAACTTACCCCAACTTTGGAGGAGATTGCCTTTTACATCGGGAAGACCGAGGTTCCGCTGAAAGGAAAATACCCGGTATCTCCGAGGACGGTCACAGTACATCGCTTCCTCGACTCTTTGAAAATTGCCCGGAATGTTCATAATGAAGATCTGGCCAACGGGTTTTGTTCTTTAAGCTTCATCTACAATAGGTTTGGACACGTTGGGGGTTTCAATGATCTTACCAACAAATTATGCTGTAAGTCCAACCGGGCGAAATGGGAAGAACACCGGAGGTTCGCATTTTTGGTGGCATTTCTTGGAGTTGTTGTATTCCCGAGGAAAGATGGACATATCAATATAAAAGTCGCCGGGTTAGCTTCCACACTGATAGTACAAGAAAACTGTACTCTGGCCCCGATGATTGTTGCGGATATCTATCGTGCTCTGACTGCGTGCAAAGTAGGGGCTAGCTTCTTCGAGGGGTGTAACTTGATCTTGGAAATCTGGATAATCGAGCATCTGTGCCACCACCTTTCATTCTCGAGCTATGGTTCGGCCGATCGGACATGTTTGGAAGAGTTCAATGCAAGGACAAAAGAAGTAAAATTGCCTGAAGGAGTCCAAGGTTGGATTATGTATCTTCGATCACTAACTGACGGTCAAATCGATTGGACGTATGACTGGTTACCTCTTGACGAGGTGATATACATGCCAACGGAGGGATCGCCGTTTTTGATCATGGGTTTGAAGAGTATACAACCTTATGCACCATACAGAGCCCTGCGACAGTTGGGTCGGTGTCAGATTATTCCAAGAGATGGGGATCTCAGTGTGCAAGCTGTGGAGATTGGTCCAGACGGGCAATTCCCGGAAGCAAAAATCCGGCAAATCTGGAACGAGTGCCAAAATTTGAAGATTGATACTTGTGTGCCGAATAGAGCAAAAGGGGAGATATCACCTGGGTACTCCACATGGTACCGTCGAGGGGTTGAACACGAACGTCTTTCAAAGAGACCTCACTTACAAGACCTGATAGAGCAATCCGAGGAAAATCTGAAATGGGCGGCCAAGGAGAAAGAATATAAGGCCAAAATCAGTCTGTTGGAAGATAAACTGAGAAATCTTCATTTCGAAAGCGGCTTACAAGCAGCATCCGATGAAGTAGAAAAGAAACAGCTGAAGAAAGAAAATGATGTGTTGAAGGCTCAAATAGCTCAAATGAAAATTGCATCCGAGACCCCGGTTCGTTCAGCCCGCGATGAAAAGTTAATTGAGATTCTCCGGCGAAAAGTAAACGACTATAGCTTTGATTTGGACGTAGCTGAAAAAGAGTTAGTCAAGGCTCGGAAGCAAATGGACAAAGACGCCGAGGAAAGAGCCAAGTTGGTCCAGCAGCTACAAGGCAAGCATGATGTTGAAATAGCTCAGCTTAGAAAGAAAATGATCTCAGCCACAGTCAAAAGTGACAAGATTATCAAAGATCTTGAAGAAGAAAGAGAGCACTGCTACACGACTATGGCTAGATTAGAATTGAAGCTGCAACAAGTGCAAAAGGACAACCAACACACCTTGGATGCCCGCGCTCAACAAATAAGTCGGCTATTGCAAGAAAAAGGGGTCATCAGAGAAAAGATTGTTCGCATCGCCCAATACATCACCCGAAAGACTCAGCTTTGTGAAGATATGACTCGGAGGACTTTCGTATCTGCAGTGAAGTTTTTTGTACAACAAGTCATGGCCGACCTGGACAGGCTTCAAAGGGGTTTAGCATATAGGCCCGCGGCAAGGCCGAACGACGCCTCGCGGGCACTAGGTGCATTAATGTACTCTTAGGTCATGCATCATCTTTTATTTTTCTTTTTCTTAAACATCACTTTGTAATCAAGGTTTTGAATTATCAATGAGAAAACAAAGTGTTGTTACCAATTCTTTTACTTTATGTCATTTCTTTGTATCCGCTAGGCAAATAAATAGGAACGTAATTATGAAAACGACAAGAAAAAAAAAGAAAAAAAAAAAAGAAAAAAGAAAAAACAAGAAAAGAAAAAGCAAGAAAAGAAAAGAAAAAAGAGAGTAAGAGAAGAGAAAAAGCAAAAGAAAAAAGAAAAGAAAAGAAGAAAAGAAAGAAAGAAAACAAAAGAGCGGAAAAAGAAAAAGATGATTGAAGTGAGCAGCGGCCGGGATGATGCATAACGACTCGAGGAAATGTATTTGCTTTTAAAATCGTTGCATCTTATTTATGCGCTAACAACTAACGAGTGTTGATGTTTGTGAGTCCAGATTTTCTAGGCAACTGGCATTCTGGCTACCCACCCATACAACACCAGATACAAAAAGATGACAAAGGCTGTGTCCCACGAGATCGAGGCAACTGTTGTAGACCCTGCTCACGAAGAAGAGATCGTGGATGTGGCAGGGATGAAGGAAGAAATGTACAAGTTGAGACAGCAGATGGCCGAAATGTACCAGGCTTGGTCTAGAGGTCAACCGCTACCAGTCCACCCTGCTAACCCTACATATGTCCCTCCACCCAATCCTAACCCCGAGCCACCAACAATGAACTCGTCCTCCACCTACCCCGACTACCCTCACTACTATGCTTCCACCTCCCAAATGCCACCACCTCCAACCAAGCAAGCACCACCTCCTATACCACAAGTCGCTCCCGTATATGTGGCACCTCCGCCCGCTGTTATCCACAAATCTTCTAGTGAACCGATATTCCATATCCAGGATCCTCATTACTACCCTCCGGAGCCTACTTTCATACAACACGAGTCTCACGCTCCGATGACGGGAGTGCCGGGCAGAAGAGATGGCTCGGAAAGCGAAGAGTCTCGAGAATGCTTTCCGCAATATGCAAGTGGCCGGGAGGGCAAGTGTTGTAGCCTACAAAGACTCGTGTTTGTTCCCTCGAGGTGCAGCCTTCCCGCGGGATTTAAGTTGCCAAAGTTCGATATGTATAGCGGACAGGGGATCCGGTAGCTCATCTAAGAGGATACCGTAGCAAGACGAGAGGCGCGGGAGGTAGAGATGAATTGTCGATGGCGTACTTCAGCCAAAGTTTGAGTGGATCAGCTCTGGAATGGTATACCCGACAGGACCATACAAGATGGTTCGTTCGGGATGACTTAGCGCAAGCTTTCGCTAGTCACTTTCAATACAATTTGGAGATCATACCCGACAGGTTATCCCTTACCAAGATGGAGAAAAAGCCAAGAGAGAGCTTTAGAGAATACGGTTTTAGATGGAGGGAACAGGCCGCTAGAGTGGATCCACCCAATGAAAGAAGGAGAGATGGTGGATTGTTTTCTGCAAGCTTTGGAGCCAACATACTACGGCCATCTAGTGTCAGCAATTGGAAAAAGTTTCAACGAAGTTGTGAAAATGGGAAGTTTTGTAGAAGAAGGTTTGAAGACAAACAAGATTATGAGTTTTTCGGCTATCAAAGCCACCAATCAAGCTATACATAGTGGAAACGGAGGAGTGATGGGAAAAAAGAAGAAAGAAGAAGTATCAACCATTGAAAGTAGGTCATGGAGTCGCAACCCACAATATAACCCACCCAGACCCTATCGCCAACACCCACCAAGCCCGTCAACTCCATATAATCCACCACCACCATCTTACCCACCAAACCCCTACAACACACCTAGCCCATATAACCCACCACCACCACCATACCTACCAACTGTCCCATATTACCACCACCCGCAAGCCCAAACCTACCCACCACCGCCCCATGTGTGGAGAGCTCAAGCTCCACACAATGTGTACCACACCTAGAACACATACCCAACCCCTAAACCTTACCGAAACCAAAATAGACCCAGGCCGGACGTTGATTGGAGAAACAAAGCAAAAAAGACATTCACTCCTCTCGGAGAGTCATATACCAGTCTTTTCCACAGGTTGAAAGAATTGGGGATGTTGAGACCAATCGCACCAAAAAATCCGAACCCACCCCCGAAAAATCTCGATTCTTCTGTCAGATGTGAATATTGTTCAGGAACATTGGGCCACGATACTGAGAAGTGTTGGCAATTAAAGAATGCCATTCAAGATCTTATCGATGAGAGGAGAATTGAAGTGCAGGCTCCCGAGGCCCCAAACATTACCCAGAATCCATTGCCGAATCACCACGAAACGAATATGATAGAACTGGTGCAGGGTGATGGCAATCAAAAACCATCTCAAGCCGTCATGATGATAAAGTCGAGTGACAAGTTAGAGAAAGAAATTGTGAAAGAGGAAGTAATTGTTGAGAAACCAAAGCCAGTAGTGATGGGAGGTTTAAAGGTGGTAGTTCCAGGTGCAAAGACGATCGTAACTATGAAAGGAGCAAGTGCAGAGCCAATAATCATAAAACCAGTAGTGCAAATGCCAGTGGTGAATACAAAGACTGTGCCTTGGAACTATAATAAGGTAACAGTAGTTTACAAGGGAAAAGAGATTTCTGGTGAAATTAACGAAACGCATGGACTTACCCAATCTGGAAGGTGTTTTGCTCCAGAGGAACCGAGAAAGATGAAAACGGTAAAAGAAAGTCAACTGAAGAAGCCAGTGTCGGAGGAGGAAGCTGAAGAATTTCTTAAGAAAATGAAGTCACAAGAGTACTCGGTGGTTGAGCAGTTAAGAAAGACCCCTGCCCAAATTTCTTTGTTATCTTTGTTGATACATTCTAAGAAAGCACCCAAGTGCTCTTACGAAGATTCTAAACGAGGCTCACGTTCCGAGAAGATTTCAGCAGTGCCAATCGAGAAGATTACCAAGAAAATCTTCGAGTCTAACAGATCACCTTCTCTCGACAGGAGCTACCTGTGGAGGGAACTCGAACACAATAAAGCATCGTACCTCACAGGAAAGAGCGAAGAGTCAGCCGTGACCAGGGTATTGATCGACAATGGATCGAGCGCGAACATTTGCCCGCCGTCAACTTTAGGGAAGCTGAACATTAGCCCGGACAGAATCCGGAGAAACAAGATCAACGTGAGAGGGTTTGACGACGGAGGTAAGAACACGTCGGGAGATATCATTTTGGAAGTCGACCATCGATCCCGTTGATTTTACGACGGAGTTCCAGTGTGCTCGATATTGCCGTATCGTATAACTTGTTGTTGGGTCGACCCCGGATTCACGCGGCCAAGGCAATACCATCTTTGTGGTATGGTCAAGTTTGAATGGGAACAAGCAAGAGATTGTTGTACACCGAGAGGAAAATGCTTGTAACGTGGTAACACCGTTTGACGGTACCGATGGGGATAGGGGTCCTTGGGTTTACCAAGTGACGGATGCTGTTGTAGTGAACAAAATTGCCGAAGGAGAAAAGTTACCAACCCCGATGTTGGCACCAACTGCTATAATGGTGGCCAGAGAAATGCTGAAAAACGGATTTGCACCGGGGAGGGGATTAGGTAAAACACTGCAGGGAGTCACTCAACCAGTTCAGCTTCCGGAGAATAAAGGTACATTCGGCTTAGGGTTCAAACCCACCTTTGCCGATATCCAAAGAGCCTCTAAAGCCAAGAGAAACTGGACCTTGCCCAAACCCATACCCAAATTATCCGACATCTTTATCAAGCCTGGTACAAAATATCAACCATCTGCTGCAGCAAAGTGCATTGAGACCCAACTTGATGAAGAAATGCTTGGTTTCAAGAAAATGTTTTGGGAGGTGAATACGATTGAACCAGGGGAAGGCACGAGCAAGATGGACGTGCAATTTGTGGGACCGGGGATCATGTTAAACAATTGGGAAGCTACTCTTTTCCCTATCAGGAAGGAGTCTTGGTAGTTAGCTCAAAATTTTCATCATTGCTTTCCCGAAAGTTGTTATTTTTATAGTTTCCCCATTTCCCCTCATGAAAAGAAAAATCACCATGTATCCCGAACATTGTTCGTTTCTTTTATTAATGAAATGCAGTTTTTCCTTTTTCCTCACTTTTGCCTTATTTTTCTTTTTTTTTCTTCTTTTGCACAGTTTTGCATGTGTTGATTCCAATGCCATGTCATGCGTGAAGGATTCTAGACCCAGTTCTGACAATCACGCTACTATACAAGAAATCGAGGAAGATAGTGAAATAGAGTGTGAGGATGAGGAAGCCCTGGAGGAAATAAGTAAGGACATGAAACAATACGAGGAAAAACCCAAGCCGAATCCGAGTGATACGGAATCTGTAAACTTGGGGAGCGAAGATGATGTCCGAGAAACAAAGATTAGTGTGCATTTGGAGGCACCCCTCAGGGATGAATTGATAAGGTTGTTACATGAATTCAAGGACATCTTTGCCTGGTCCTATGATGACATGCCCGGGCTTAGCACAGATCTAGTGGTACATAAGTTGCCTATCTACTCTGAATGCCGGCCGGTAAAACAAAAGCTGAGGAAATTCAAAACGGACATTAGCGTGAAGATAAAAGAAGAGGTGAATAAGCAGTTCGAGGCAAAGGTCATAAGAGTTACCAAATACCCCACCTGGTTGGCAAATGTTGTGCCGGTCCCGAAGAAAGACGGCAAAACCAGAGTGTGTATAGACTATAGAGACCTCAACAAAGCTAGTCCGAAGGATGACTTCCCATTGCCAAACATTCACATATTGATCGACAATTGCGCCAAGCATGAAATCGGTTCGTTTGTGGACTGTTATGCCGGTTATCACCAGATCCTGATGGACGAAGAAGACGTTGAGAAAACCGCCTTCATTACACCTCGGGGAACGTATTGTTACAGAGTAATGCTGTTTGGATTGAAGAATGCCGGGGCAACTTACATGAGGGCAATGACCACAATGTTTCATGACATGATGCATCGAGAAATTGAAGTATATGTGGACGATGTCATCATAAAGTCCAGAAAACAACCTGATCATGTGAAAGATTTGAGGAAGTTCTTCCAAAGACTTCGGAGGTACAATCTAAAGCTCAATCCGGCGAAGTGTGCTTTTGGAGTACCTTCAGGAAAACTACTGGGGTTTATTGTGAGTCGGCGAGGTATTGAACTGGATCCATCAAAGATCAAGGCTATTCAAAGTCTACCTCCGCCGAAGAACAAGAAAGAGGTCATGAGCTTATTAGGAAGGTTGAATTACATCAGTCGGTTCATTGCTCAATTGACATCAACATGCGAGCCGATCTTCAAGTTGTTGAAGAAAGATGCAGCAGTGAAATGGACCGACGAGTGTCAGGAAGCCTTTGACAAGATCAAGGAATATTTGGCCAATCCTCCGGTGTTAGTTCCTCCAGAACCAGGGCGTCCTCTAATTTTGTATTTGACGGTGCTGGATAACTCTTTCGGTTGTGTACTGGGTCAATATGATGAGACAAGCAAGAAAGAACAAGCCATCTACTACCTCAGCAAAAAGTTTACATCCTACGAGGTGAAGTATACCCAACTGGAGAGAACTTGTTGTGCATTGATCTGGGTGGCTCAGAAGCTAAAGCATTATTTGTCAGCATACACTACGTACTTGATATCACGATTGGATCCTCTCAAGTATATCTTTCAGAAGCCTATGCCTACGGGAAGACTGGCCAAATGGCAGATTCTGCTCACAGAATTCGACATTGTCTATGTAACTCGTACGGCAATGAAGGCACAAGCTATTGCGGACCACTTAGCCGAGAATCCGGTGGATGATGAATACGAGCCATTGAAAACATACTTTCCGGATGAAGAGGCAATGCTTGTCGAAGAGGTGGAGCAAGAGGAGAGGCCATGATGGAAAATGTACTTTGACGGAGCTGTCAACAGCAGGGGCGTTGGTATCGGAGCGGTACTCATTTCAAGTACGGGTCAACACTATCCCGTTACAGCTCAACTTCGATTTTTCTGTACCAACAATATGGCCGAATACGAGGCGTGCATCTTGGGATTAAGGATGGCAATTGACATGGATATTCAAGAGATTTTGGTCATGGGTGACTCGGATCTCTTGGTACACCAAATTCAAGGGGAACGGGAGACACGAGATTTGAAATTGATACCATATCGGTATTGTTTGCACGAGTTGTCTCAAAGATTCCAGTCTATAGAGTTCAAGCACATCCCAAGAATGCACAATGAGATTGTAGATGCTTTGGCCACATTGTCCTCTATGTTGCATCATCCGGACAAGACATATATAGATCCGCTCCAGATCCAAGTCCGAGATCAATGCTTATTGCTTCGCTGTGGAAGAAGAGTCGGATGGAGAGCCGTGGTATCATGATATTAGAGAATACTTGAAAGCCGGCAAATACCCGGAGCAAGCCACTGGAGACCAGAAGAGAGCCATCAGGCGTCTAGCCAATGGATTTTTCTTTAGTGGAGGAGTGGTATACAAAAGAACACCAGATTTGGGTTTATTGCGGTGTGTAGATGCACAACAAGCTGATGAAATCATGATTGAAGTACATGCCGGAGTATGCGGACCCCATATGAGCGGATATGTTTTAGCAAAGAAGATTTTGAGAGCTGGGTACTATTGGCTCACGATGGAACGTGATTGTATCAGGTATGTAAAGAAATGCCATCAATGCCAGGTACATGGGGATCTGATCCACTCCCCGCCTTATGAGTTGCACACAATGTTAGCACCTTGGCCCTTCGTTGCTTGGGGCATGGATGTCATCGACCCCATATATCCAGCCGCTTCTAATGGGCACAGGTTCATCCTGGTTGCAATGGATTACTTCACCAAGTGGGTTGAAGCTAAGACATTCAAGGCAGTGACGAAGAAAGCGGTGGTGGATTTTGTGCATGAAAATATTATATGCCGATTTGGAATCCCCAAAGTGGTTATCACAGACAATGGAGCCAATTTAAACAGTCATCTCATGGCGGAAGTTTGTGAAAGGTTTAAGATCACACACCGCAATTCTACACCTTACAGGCCAAAGGCGAATGGTGCAGTAGAGGCGGCAAATAAGAACATCAAGAAGATTCTCCGAAAGATGGTGGAGGGATCCAGGCAGTGGCATGAAAAGTTACCCTTTGCTCTCATGGGTTACCGCACGACGGTACGCACTTCTATCGGAACCACACCTTATACCCTGGTGTATGGAACAGAGGCTGTTATACCCGCAGAAATAGAAATACCGTCATTGCGAATTATAGCCGAATCTGAGATAGATGACGATGAATGGGTAAAGGCCCGGTTAGAACAATTGAATTTGATTGATGAGAAGAGATTGGCCGCAGTCTGCCATGGGCAGTTGTATCAGCGAAGGATGGCCAGAGCATATAATAAGAAGGTACGACCTCGAAAGTTTGAAATCGGACAACTGGTATTGAGGCGTATCTTACCACATTGGACAGAGGCAAAAGGCAAGTTTGCGCCGAATTGGCAGGAACCATTTGTGGTATCACGGGTGTTGTCCAATGGAGCATTATATTTAACAGATGTTGAAGGAAAGTGCGTAGAGACTGCTATCAATTCAGATGCGGTCAAAAGATACTATGTATGATTCCTTTTCAATTATATGTTTTGTATTGTGTTGTGATTTTGGAATTGAAATGACGAAGGCATTTTATTCTCTATCCAAACACTTTATCCATTGATAACCCCTTTGAGCCGTAATGAATGAATTCTTTCATATCCCTCTCTCGGAATCGCTCTAGTGCAATAAGATCGAAATTGCCAGAATGAAAAAATGAAATGATGGAAAAATGAAAAAAAAATGAAAAATGAAAAATGAAAAAATGAAAAAAAAAAAGAGAAAAAGACAAAAATCGGGAAAAAGTCAAAAAGAAATCCATCTAACTTATGAAGTTGGATGAACTACGTCCGACTTGATCCCGAAAGGGTACGTAGGCAGCCTCTCTGAGGTTCAGCCACAATAAAGAAAAAATCCAAAAATTCCCCACATATTGAAACTGGGGCAGAAGTTATGTTTAATAATTCCGAGAGTTGTAAATATTTTTAACCCTCGTTGAAATTTTGAGCCTTTATATCTTTCTTTCTTATCCCATCCAAAAGCCACGTTACAGTCCAAAGAAAGACCTTCTGATCAATTTTGAAATGATAACAAATACAACGAAGGAGGAGCGAAGCATCGGATAATACCCGTGGTACAGAAAACGAAATACAAAAAGGAAAAATTGAAAAAAATAAAAAAAATGAGAGAGTCTCATCAGTGAAAACCTTAGCCGGCACTGTGAGGCGATTGTGAGGTTGAGAGAATAAATGAGAGAGTCTTATTGGTGAAAACCTCTCGAGGCACCGTAAGGCGATCGTGAGGACTATCAAAAAAGAGAAAAGGCAACAAAAAAGAGTATCGGTTTGGGTCAAAGGCAATTCAGAGTCAGAATAATGATTGGAACGAACTGGGTCAGAGTTTAAATACATGGCATGGTCAGCGGAATCAGCCAGCAAACACCCAGATAAGTTCTGTCATCTCTCCAAAATACCCTTACCTTTCTTTCATTTTTCTGCATTTCATTGTTTACCCTTTTTGAGAGCTAACTACCAGCTCCTGATGACGGAAGTTGAAACAACACTGGATCAGAAAGGATAGAAGATTGGGGAGGAGAATAAAGAAGCTTGGCAAACATGGCCAAAGAAAAAGAAAACAAAACAAAAATGAAGAAATGAGAAAAATACAAAAAAAAGTCTGCAAGGGACAAGAAGTTGAAAGCCATGCAACATGAGAAAGCAAAAACAAAGGAAGCAATAAGAAGTGGGGACGGCAGATGCCAGTTGCCAGCAGTTTATATCTAATAAATTTTGTTTCATGCAGGAACAAATTGTCACTAATCACTTTAAAGCGAATGTGACCAATGTGGAAAATTTAAAATACCAAAAAGAGAAAGTCCGCCGAATAAGTGGAGAAATTCACAGGCAAGAGATAAGTTGGTAAAAAGAAAATACCAAAAAGAGGAAGGTAACATCTTTTAAAATCCACTCCCCAGTCCTCAGGCTGAGGGAATACTTTTCTGCATCGCATTGCACGTTTAATTTCTGTTAGGCGCCCACCTTCAAATACGGGAATATTTTCTGCATCGCATTGCACGTTTCATTTCTGTTAGGCGCCCACCTTCTAATACGGGAATATTTTCTGCATTCGCATTGCACGTTTCGATTCTGTTAGGCGCCCACCTTCTAATACGGGAATATTTTCTCCATTCACATTGCACGTTTAATTTCTGTTAGGCGCCCACCTTCAAATACGGGAATATTTTCTGCATTCGCATTGCACGTTTAAATTTCGTTAGGCGCCCACCTTCAAATACGGGAATATTTTCTCGCATTCGCATTGCACGTTTAAATTCCGTTAGGTGCCCACCTTCAAATACCGGAATATTTTCTCGCATCGCATTGCACGATTAAATTCTCGTTAGGCGCCCACCTTCTAATACGGAATATTTTCTCGCATTCGCATTGCACGTTTAATTTCCGTTAGGCGCCCACCTTCAAATACGGGAATATTTTCTCTGCATCGCATTGCACGTTTAATTTCCGTTAGGCGCCCACCTTCTAATACGGGAATATTTTCTCCATTTCGCATTGCACGTTTAAATTTCGTTAGGCGCCCACCTTCAAATACGGGAATATTTTCTCGCATTCGCATTGCACGTTTAATTCTCGTTAGGCGCCCACCTTCTAATACGGGAATATTTTCTGCATTCGCATTGCACGTTTAAATTCCGTTAGGCGCCCACCTTCTAATACGGGAATATTTTTTCTGCATTCGCATTGCACGTTTAAATTCTGTTAGGCGCCCACCTTCAAATACGGGAATATTTTCGGCATTCGCATTGCACATTTAAATTCTGTTAGGTGCCCACCTTCAAATACGGGAATATTTTCTGCATCGCATTGCACGTTTAAATTCCGTTAGGCGCCCACCTTCTAATACGGGAATATTTTCTCCATTCGCATTGCACGTTTAATTTCTGTTAGGCGCCCACCTTCAAATACGGAATATTTTCTCTGCATCGCATTGCACGTTTAATTTCCGTTAGGCGCCCACCTTCTAATACGGGAATATTTTCTCTGCATTTCGCATTGCACGTTTAAATTCCGTTAGGCGCCCACCTTCAAATACGGGAATATTTTCTCGCATTGCATTGCACGTTTAAATTCTCGTTAGATGCCCACCTTCAAATAAGGGAATATTTTCTCGCATTCGCATTGCACGTTTAAATTCCGTTAGGCGCCCACCTTCAAATACGAGAATATTTTCTGCATCGCATTGCACGTTTAAATTTCGTTAGGCGCCCACCTTCTAATACGGGAATATTTTCTCCATTCGCATTGCACGTTTAAATTCTGTTAGGCGCCCACCTTCTAATACGGGAATATTTTCTGCATTCGCATTGCACGTTTAAATTCCGTTAGGCGCCCACCTTCTAATACGGGAATATTTTTCTGCATTTTGCATCGCACGTTAGGCGCCCACCTTCTAATACGGGAATATTTTTTCTGCACATCATAGTTTATATAGTTAAAAGCCCACACTGGGGCAGAAAAAGAAAAAAAAAAGGTAGTTTGTTGTTTTGTTTTGAGCAGGTTCAGCTTGAGATCAAGAAAATATTTTCTGCATCGCATTGCACGTTTAATTTCTGTTAGGCACCCACCTTCAAATACGGGAATATTTTTGCACATCATGGTTTATACAGTCAAAAAGCCCACACTGGGGCAGAAAAAGAAAAAAAGAGGTAGTTTGTTGTTTTGTTTTAAGCAGGTTCAATTCGAGATCAAGAAAAACAAGAAAATCAACAAAAAGAGAGTCATCAAGAAAAACAAGAAAATCAACAAAAAGAGAGTCATCAAGAAAAACAAGAAAATCAACAAAAAAGGAGAGTCAGCATCAAAGAAAATCAACAAAAAGGAAGATTCTGCATCACCGGAAAGGGAAGAAAAGCAAAAGCTAGATTAGGAACAATTGTAATTTAGGATCTTAGCTTAGAATAGCTTCTTCATTTTACATTTCCCCCCCCCCCGGTGTAATAAGGAGTAAGTCAGCAGGTCTCAACAGTGTCAATGCAACAGTGAGTCTGGTAGTTTTTAAAACTGCCAGACCTTCCCGAACTACACTGACCTGATTCCTGTTTAGCCCAGGATATGTAGGCAACCTCTAAAGCAGAGTGCGGTCAAAAGGTTTTCAAAAATGCTTTCACGGAATGTGCCAATGTGCAAAAATCCCTCATTACTGCTCACTTGTCTTTGCACTGAAACTCTTCGTGTTCCCGAGCAAAGAGGGGCAGCTGTGAGCACGTGATTTTTGCACCAAGCAAATAATTCCAAAATTAAAATAAATATGTTTTGAGTGAAATTACTTGCTTTGTTTGAAATTAGTTATATTTTATGTGTTTGAATAATTAAAAAAAAATTAAAAAATAGGAGTGATTAATTTGTTAGTTTAGTTAATTAGAAAATTAGCAAAATAGCTTAAATAGGAGAAAATAAAGAAAAATAGCAGAAAAATTGCAAAAAATATCAGAAAATTAGAGTAATTAGTAAATTAGGATTTATAATTTTTCATAAAAAGAAAAATAAAAAAAAAGTATAAAAGAAAATACATAAAAATCATTAATGTGAGAAAATACAATTATATATATATATGAAGGTATACAAAACTGGGCCAATTGAAGTCCAGTGGTTTGGCCCAGTATATTGGCCCAAAGGGACGGCCCGCCTGGTCTTTTAATCGTCTTGATCTCGGCCGTCCGTTTTGATATATCCAACGGCCGAGAATATTAGGTGAATTATTGGTTTTAATTAATTAATTGTGATGATTGATCCCAACCGTCCGTTTGATTTGATCTAAAGGCCGTAGACCTTAGTCTCATATGCGATGATGCGGCGTCGTTTTAGTAACGCCTGTGAGAGCCGTCGATCTCCATCAATTGGACGGTCGAGATTGCCTGGGACGGTCAGCCTATAAAAGGGCCTTGTCTGAACGGCCGTCTCATTTTCGCCATTTGCATAACCCTAAAATACGGCCGCCTCACCTCTCCTTTCTTCATCTTCATCATCATCTTCACAGAAACCCTAGCCGACCAAGGGCGGCCACCACCCTCCACGGTGGTCGCCGGCTCCCTTTACCCCTCTTCTCATCTTCTCCTTCTTCTTCATTCCATAATACACCCAAAACCCCAGAAAAATACCCTGTTCTCCAGAACTCCGGTCACCGGAACTCATCGCCGGTGACCACTAAAGTTTGAACCACTGCATAAAACCAATGCCGTTCGATTCCTTATGACTTGATCTATCCACCCATACCACTGGCTCCCCTCGAATCTACCCATATCTCGTCGAATATCCCAAAAAGGGTCGTCGGAACCCTAACTCCGGCGACCCCCAAACCTCGAACCACCCAAAGGTCTCATCTTTTACACTCCTGAACACCCCTTGCAACTCAAAACCACAAAAAGGCTTCCCCTTTGAGCTTAAAATGAAAATCAGAGAAGAATTGAAGAAAAAGAGATATCTGGAAAAGAATAAAGAAAAAGGAAACAAGAAGAAAGGCTAGGGGATCAGAGAGTGAAAAGAGTGAGGAAAAGAAAAGAATAGGAAGCTCGGGGGACCGGCCCCGCAAGCTAAGTCCCTTCCCTTTGTGCTGTGTATTTTTTGTTTGATTTATGTGTTAGCATGCCTATAAATGTCTGTTTTTGATTCTTGCTTCACATGATAGTTTAGAACCTTCCTGTTTACTTTCCTCTGTTGCAAATCATGTCCTATTCCTGTCTCGTTCCTCTGTGACCATATCTTAATCTGTTCATCTTCTATATCTTTCCGTGTTTCTTTGAACCTGTTAGTACTAGGATATATGTTTATCATAATTTCTTTTAGACATGCCTTGATTTGTTGGTTTGCAATATCATGACTAGCCGCCTTCTCTGTTTCTTGGCATAATTAGTTCAATTGTTCTCTTTCATTAGAGTATCCTGTGGCTTGTAGCTTTATGTTGATGTTCCTGTGCTTCTTTGTCTGCTATAGTATTGGGGTTCCTCATCTTGTTGGCTTTCGATATTTCTTCTGTCATTTTGCATGTTATAGTTCTGATACTATGTTTGATTGTTTGTCTCTCATTCTCGCTCAACTCTGTATTAGATCATCTTTTATTAGCTTGCAATGTCTTGACTGTTTCTCTTTCTGCATCTTTGCATGTTTAGTCTTAGTGAAATTTGGCCATCTCTATTCATCTCTTATATCAATTTATCCTGTGTTTAATCTGGGGGTTCACTTCTTTGCTCATATTTTGGTGGTCTTATTTGTGTTCATGCAAGTCCGGTTTCATGTCATATCACTTCTCATATGCTTTTATTTGCTGAATAAGTATGCTAATCTGGGTCTGTTTCTCTTCATGTCATCCTCACATGGTAGATTTAGGTTTCTCCTTCACCGTTCCTCCATATTTTCCTTTTCTTCATCTCCATGATCTTCCTTCCTTCATGTTATCTGTCATGCATTTGTATTAGTTTTAGGTTTTAATTTGTTTATCTATGCTCTCTGTTTGATTGCTCATCTCCTTGTGTTCCTCATCTCTCATATGTATTACACCTGTTTAGTTTGGCATATGAATCAAGGTGTCTTTTGTCTTAATATTGGCTTGTGATTCCTTAATCTTTCTCTTGTCACTTTTGCATGATCTTCTTTGCTTCTCCATATCTCTCTTGTTTCTCATTTTTCACTATTCACATGTGTATATCAAGCTAGGGTTAGCACTTAAAAGTGAATTCTAATTACCCTGCTTAAGTTAATTGAACCATGTTGACTGTTTCATGAGAATCTATGCTTATATGTGTTTGTGCCCTGAACCTTGGTGATTCTGAGTTGTTCAAACTTTCATGTGACTTGAACCGGTAGTTATTAGGTCTTAATTAACATGAATTCATACTTTGCCTCATAAAATTAGATAATGTGAATTAATCAACTGAAATTCAACCATATCAATTGCCTTCTCTGAGTTTTGGTTGATTATTACATTTTGTTTGATCTTATGTGTCCTAATATGCAATCCATGTTGAAACCGATTTAGTTTTACTGGTTTTGGTTGAGTGTAAGTGTTTGATTAACACTGTTCGAACCTTAGGTGAATTGGTTATAGCTGTTAGCATTAGGTTCTATGAAAATGGCTAGTTTTTAAATAAGGTTAGAACTGAAAATGAACAAATAGGCTATAAGTTTAATAATTGGCCTAAGAGTGGTCAACCTTGCAAAGGGTTGACCAATTCTATAAGCCCTAACACACAGCTCACTGTTAACAGTGGCTGGTTGTGCAAAAGGGGCTATGTCTGCAAATGCAGACTAGCCCAGGCTCTCTTTAGAGCCCTGAGCATGAAATGGCCAAACCTGCAAATGGTTTTGGGCCCAAATGTTCAGTATATGGCTTTGATAGCCCAAGCTAAGTCTCAACTTGAGACTGGCTAGTTCTTAAATAGGTTAAACATAATAATAAAGCAGGCTATGCCTGCAATTAGTTTAAATTGAAATAATTTGGTCTTAATTGACTGGAATCAGATTAAAAATGGCTAAAACTGAAATAGTTTCTTAAAATAAATCTGGTCAGCCCTTAAATACTAATACCAGGGCTGGCTATTAGTTAAATAGGTGCAAAACAAGCTAAAATCTGCCCTAGGTAAGCTGGTAAATCAGCAGTGCCCTTAGGGGGCACAATTGGGAATTAAAAGGTAAAATAGTAAATAGTTTAGAACTTAAAAGGGTAATGGAGTCATTTATGCTTCTGATTTCTGCAATTTTGCAGAGATTTAGGGGTATAATGGTCTCCTAAAAATGGGAAATCTGTAGAAATCTCAAACCCCTAAGGTCATACAAGTAAAAAACCATAAAAAAGAATCTTAGGAACCTTCCAGCACATGCTGGAAGGATATTTGGTAACTGAAATTGGGGTTAAAGTGTAGAATGGATAATTTTAGGAGGGGGGAAGTGGGATTAATCCCATACTTCCTCCCCAAGTTTTCAGCCCTAAAAATAGCTATAAATATCTCTTAAAAGGGGCTGGAAAGGGGGTTCCAATCGGAGTGATAGAAGAAATATATCTGGGTTCGAATTTGGCAATCCGAAATTCATTAGCTTGAGAGATTAGAACTAGCAATACAACAGTAGGATTTCTGGGTTTTTTTTATCGGATTTCTCTGGGTTTTCTGCTTTGAATCACTGCTCGTTTGTGTTGCTGTGTTGCTGTGTTGCTGTGTTGCTTTCATCTCTCTGTTGCATTGTTACTTTGAGTCCATTGCTGATTACTTCTCATCCCTTAGACTCATTGGTTCTCTTTCTATTTGATCCAGGTACACTTCCCTATTCTAATGAAGATGTAGTTGCTGAAATGTTGAATGAAGCTCCTGTTTAGTTCATTTGTCATTTTTGAATTGTTAAATTAGTAGCTTAATTGTAGTAGCATGAATTAGATGAAGGACAGAAACAGAAACAGAGACAATGTAATAATCTAGTAGTAGTATAGTAGTAGTAGTGATTGTGTCTCACCTAGTTAATTAGGTAAATCTATAAAATGAAGCTAAAAGATCATCACATCAGTTAATAAGCTCACCTAGTTAATTTGTTTTGTCAATCATGAGTTCGAATAAGTCTAAAAAGGGAAACAAACAGTTGAGTAATGAAGCTGGTTTTGATAGATTTGGCTCTTATTAAACAACAGTAGATAATCATTCGGTTAATCAGTCTTTGGATATCAATGAGCACAAGAGAGAAAATGAAGTAGTAGATCGGTAATATTGATTAAGCCCAAAGTTATAGTATAGCAATGTGTATATAAGTAGTCGTTTAGTTTTTTAGATAATATGGTTGTTGTCAATAAGCAATTGGGTCGTTTAAACACTACATCACATAGGGAAAATATCTCTTTGACTGAGTAATTTTAATAGTGATATAAGCCATTAACAGAAAACAAAGAAACAGTGTTAGTTCTAATTAGTTGTGATATTGGATTAATAGTAATTTACTTGTACAAGCTATTTCACTTTTGATTAATAAAATGGTAGTTCAATTTTAATTCTATGTGTCTGATTTACTTTAAATTCATTACTCTTTCCTTTATTATTGTTTCATTTGGGCCTAAATCTCTATATGAAGCCAATTGGGCCAGCGAGCAAAGTTCAGTAACTACCTGGGCCCTTAAGGCCTGGGTCGATGTAATATGTGTGTAAAACTTCACTTGGAACCAGGCCCCATTTAAAAAACAGAAATCACACGGGCCCGGATTATTATAGTGTTAGTAATACGATTAAGGAAAGAACAAATGTAGAAAACGTAGTTAAATACAAGTATTAAATCCTTTAATGAAAATTGAGACGAGCCTCGCCCGAATAACACCGGGGCCCTCATTTAGTAATGATATAACACAAATAGACCCGGGAGAGCTAATAGCCAATTCCATAGCTTCTCCCAAAAGATTTAAAAGCCGATAGACGTTACTTTAGGGCACGATTTTAATATACCTTCCTATGAACGAGTGTGCACTTGGTGCGACTCAAATCCAAATCTCGGCAAAGCCGAAATACACCAAAAGTCATAGGCGTACTGGTTGCGGTATGACTCGAGGCGTGTTTCCGCGATGCCGCAAATTCCTAAAAATAATATTTAACGTAAAAGCACATTATGTTGTTAAAATCTATAACTGAGTCAAACAAAAGTCAAGAACGACAGTGGAGCGACCGTGCTAAAACCACGGAATCCGGGAGTGCCTAACACCTTCTCCCGGGTTAACAGAGTTCCTTATCCGGACCTCTGCTTCGCATACATTTTAAGAGTCAAAATTCCTCGGATTCGGGATTAACCGGTGACTTGGGACACCATTGTCATTCCCAAGTGGCGACTCGATTAATCTCTAATAAAATCCCGAACCGATTGTCCTTCAATTGGAAAAACTCCTTCCCTTACGTTATTTTATCCGTCTCGGGTAATTGAGCGTCGGGGTATACCCTACAAGTGTATTTATACGCTTTAAGTATTGTGGAGTAGTAAAAAGGGAGGTGTGACAATAAAGATGGATGCCAACCGCTCCGATGAGTAGGTAGTACTAACTGGAATTAAGTGAGCTGACTTGGTCAGTCTATCCACAATCACCCATACAGAATCAAACTTCCTCGCCGTCCGAGGGAGTCCAGTAACAAAGTCCATAGTGATCCTCTCCCATTTCCACTCAGGAATAGCAATACGCTGAAATACACCACCGGGCCTCTGATGCTCGTACTTAACCTGCTGACAGTTGAGGCACCGTGCTACATGTCTGACAATGTCCTTTTTCATCTTTCTCCACCAATAGTGCTGTTTCAAATCTTGATACATCTTCGCGGCTCCTGGATGGATAGAATACCGCGAGCTATGGGCCACCTCCAGAATCAACTCACGAAGGCCATCAACATTGGGCACGCATATCCGGCCCCGCATCCTCAATACGCCGTCACTATCAATGGTGACATCTCTAGCATCATCATGCTGAACTCTGTCCCTAAGGACAGCCAAATGTGGATCATCATACCGGCGCTCACGAATACGATCATATAGAGATGACCGAGATACAACACAAGCCAATACCCGGCTGCCGGGCTCCGAAATATCTAACCTCACTAGCCGATTGGCTAGCACCTGAACATCATAAGCAAATGGCCTCTCCTCAGCTGGAATATATGCCAAGCTCCCCATACCGACCGCCTTCCGGCTCAAAGCATCGGCCACCACATTGGCCTTCCCCAGATGATATAATATAGTAATGTCATAATCCTTCAGCAACTCTAGCCATCTCCGTTGTCTCAAATTAAGGTCTTTCTGTTTGAACAAGTGCCGGAGACTACGATGGTCGGTATACACCTCACAAGACACACCGTACAAATAGTGCCTCCAAATCTTCAAGGCATGAACAATGGCGGCTAGCTCCAAGTCATGAACAGGATAGTTCTTCTCATGCGGCTTCAACTGCCGAGAAGCATAAGCAATTACCTTTCCTTCCCGCATCAACACACAACCTATCCCCACTCTCGAGGCATCACAATAAACGGTATATGAACCTGAAGCTGATGGCAATACTAACACTGGAGCTGTGGTCAAAGCCGTCTTGAGCTTCTGAAAGCTCTCCTCGCACTCATCCGACCACACGAATGGTGCACCCTTCTGGGTCAATTTAGTCAATGAAGAAGCAATGGATGAAAATCCCCGAACAAACCGGCGATAATACCCCGCCAAGCCAAGAAAACTCCTGATCTCTGTAGCTGAGGACGGTCTAGGCCAACTCTGCACCGCCTCTATCTTTTTCTGATCAACCTGAATACCATCACGAGACACCACATGTCCCATAAATGCTACGGACTCGAGCCAAAACTCGCACTTGGAGAATTTAGCATATAGCTTCTCCTCTCTCAATCTCTGCAACACAATACTCAAATGCTGAGCATGCTCCTCCCGACTACGGGAGTAGACTAGAATGTCATCAATGAACACAATCACAAATGAATCCAAATAAGGCCTGAACACACTGTTCATCAGATGCATAAATGCTGCTGGGGCGTTGGTCAGCCCAAAAGACATCACAAGAAACTCATAGTGACCATATCGGGTCCTGAATGCAGTCTTCATAATATCCGAGTCCCCGATCTTCAGCTGATGATAGCCCGAACGAAGATCGATCTTAGAAAACACCCTCGCACCCTGTAACTGATCAAACAAATCATCTATGCGCGGTAGAGGGTACTTGTTCTTCACCGTCACTTTGTTCAATTGCCTATAATCAATACACATTCGCATGGAACCATCTTTCTTTTTAACAAATAATACCGGCGCACCCCACGGAGACACACTAGGGCGGATGAAACCCTTATCCAGAAGCTCTTGAAGCTGCTCTTTTAGTTCTTTCAACTCGGCTGGTGCCATTCGATAAGGAGGAACAGATATGGGCTGAGTGCCCGGCACCAAGTCAATGCCAAAATCAATATCCCCGTCCGGCGGCATGCCCGGCAGGTCTGAGGGGAATACATCTGGAAAGTCCCTCACAACAGGTACAGAATCAATGCTAGGAGACTCAGCTCCCACATCTCTCACAAAAGCTAAGTACGATAAACACCCTTTTTCAACCATCTTCTCTGCTTTTAAGAACGAAATAACACGGCTAGGGACGAAATCAGTCGAACCCCGCCACTCGATCCGAGAAATACCAGGAATGGCCAACGTAACTGTCTTAGCATGACAGTCCAATATAGCATGGTACGGAGACAACCAGTCCATACCCAATATAACATCAAAGTCCACCATACCCAACAATAACAAATCGGCCTGGGTCTCCAGACCCCCAATAGATATAACACAGGATCTATAGACACGATCCACAATAATCGTATCACCCACGGGGGTGGATACATGAACAGGTAAATCAAGACTACCACGAGTCGCACCCAAATGATGTGCAAAATAAGAGGACACGTAAGAATATGTGGACCCCGGATCAAATAGAACGGAGGCATCTCTCGTGACGTACGTAAATGATACTTGTAATCACCGCATCGGAGGCAACCGCATCACGCCCGTTGGAAGTGCATAGAATCGCGCCCGGCCTCCACCGGATCTCGCCTCGCCCCCGGGGCGTCCACGAGAAGACCGACCTCCACCTCTACTAGACCGAGATGGTGCTCAAGAGGAGGGTTGATCCCTCTGCTGAGTCCTGCCCCTACGTAGTCGAGGGCAATGTCTCCTCATGTGGCCAAACTCACCACACTCATAACATGCACCTGGTGCTGGAGAAGTAGGTGTTGCACTCTGGGCTGGGAGGGCACTAAGTGATGACTGACCCTGCTGAAATCCCTGTCGACCACGACCATAAGAACCTCCGCTCTGCTCTGGGCGGCCTGAATGAGGAGGTCTAGATGAGCGACCTCTGCTCTGCTGGGAATGCCCTCTAGATGGAGCACCACTGAAACTGCCAGAACCACGAGGCCTCTTGGCCTCCCGCTCCTTTCTCTCTCTGCAACGATCCGCCTCAATGGAGCGTGCCATATCAGCAACCTGCTCAAACGATGATGACAGAACTCGCTCGCCGGTCATAAGAATACGGATAGAGTAGTTGAGGCCATCAATGAACCTCCTGATCCTCTCCCTATCGGTGGGGATCATCCATGTGGCATGCCTAGCCAACTGAGTGAATCTAAGCTCATACTGAGTCACAGACATGTCGCCCTGAATCAACCACTCGAACCGGCGACGTAGCTCCTCGCGACGAGACCGAGGTACATATTTCTCTAGAAAGAGAGTAGAGAACTGCTGCCATGTGAGAGGTGCTGCTCTTGCGTGCCTACGCCTCTCAAACTCCTCCCACCAATCAAATGCGGGACCGGTGAACTGAAATGTAGTAAATGAAACTCCGCCGGACTCAAGAATACCAGCCGTACGCAGCATCTTCTTGACACTTATCCAAGAAACCCCGGGCATCCTCGCCCTCAACGCCACCGAAACGGGGTGGCTAAGTCTACCAAATCTCTCAAGGCGACGCCGCTCGTCCTCGGGCATAACCTCAACCATATGCTCTGGAGCTGGAGCCGGTGCAGCCGGAGGAATAACCGGTGCAACCACCCGAGCGGGGACCGCCTCCGGCATCCGAAGTCCCCGAACAACCGGATCAGGGGTGTGCGAGCTGCACGGGTTTGCTGACCACCCCTGACTGAGATGTCGCTACGATAGCGGTAGCCGAAACTACCCGAGCCAAACCGGAACACACCGATAATATCCGAGCAAGGAGTCTCCTGAAGACCGGGAATAACAATAGATATAGTCTGGCCCTGAAGACCAGGAATAACACATCCACACAAGTTTTAAAATCTTTTAGATAAAAAATAGGAAAAAGATTTTTCTTTACCAATCGTTCAATTCTTTCTTTAGAAATATGACCAAGACGCCTATTCCATAAAAGGTAAGACGTTTTACTCATAGTAGACTTTTTGTGGGTAATATTTTCAACATGCATCGCAGAGAAATTTCACTCAACACATTCAAGCAATATAGACCATCACCAAAAAAAGTATCAACAACAACATGTGAATCCTAAGAAATTTTAATAATACCATTATTTTGCTTAAATGAATAACTAGTTTTGTCCAAAAGGGAAACCTAAACTAATTTACGTCTCATAGATGGTGTCACGACCCAAGTTCGCCTCCCTTGAACATGTCGTGACGGCATCTAGTCCCTACGACTAGGTAAGCCTAACAATTGCAGAAAAAGAAATAAATATGGAAAAACTAATATAAAATCGAAGATAACGAATATAAAAGTGTTTAAGATGCCGCTTGGCATATACAAGATCTCAAAAACCAAACAGCTCCCAAAACCCAGAATCCCATGAATCACCAGCTATGAATACGACAAAATGCTCTACCTCCGGAATATCTAAATCAAAGAAAAGATAGAATGGCTATCACTATAAGAGAGAATGGAAAGGGACTCCTCGGTCCGCGGACGCGACAGATATACCTCGAAGTCTCTGGAGAATCGCCTCGCCTCAAGGGTAGTAAGGATGAGTCGAAGCACCTGGATCTGCACAAGAAAAACATGTACGGGAAAGGACATGAGTATACCACAGTGGTACCTAGTAAGTGCCAAGCCTAACCTCGATTTTTTAGACACCATGCCTATAAGGAATAAAATAACTGAGGATCAGTTTCCATTATAGCATATATTCAAATCCGTCTCTTTTATAAATCATGCCTATAAGATCTAAAATCAGTTTAATTAGAACTCACACCTAGAGGTTCTGAATCAGTTTAATTAATTATCCTACTCGTTTCTTTAATGGTCTTCAACGCTGTCACTAGAAAGCACGCCTATAGGATAAAGGACTTCGAAATATTTTCCAGAATTGTGACTTCATATACACACTTAGTGTCACGACCCCAAATCCGGTCGTGATGGCGCCCAGCACATTGCTAAGCCAGCCTGACCAATCCATATCAACCACGGAGCTAGAAGCTCTCTTTAACCCATTTAAGCAAATTAATTCACGAAATAACAGCAATACATGTAACGAAAATGGGAAACCAAGTCCCATAATACATCAACTCCCATAGACCAAGGGTCAAGAGTCATGAGCCTCTACTGAACATGAGTGTATAAAGGTTTACAAAATACCAAGTGCGGAAAGAAATGTCAATACAAAATCAAAAGACAGTAGGAAGGAATATCGGGTCCTGCGGACTCTGCAGCTACCTCGAATATCCACAAACGTCGCCTCGCACAGCTACTGGATCACTGCTGAGAGGTACCTGGATCTGCACACAAGGTGCAAGGAGTAAAATGAGTACTGCCAGACTCAGTGGTAATAAACAAGGGTAAGACAGCGCAGATAAGAAATCCGCAATAAAGCACTATGTAAAGCTATAATCAGCTACCCTGTCATAGAATCAATCTTCACTGTACCCGTTCCAACAAATACCAATAAATAGCATAACAGCTAGCAGATGTAGCTAAATGCAATGCAATGCATGATATGACCGCTACGGCGCGTAGCTCGACTCCAATTTTGGGTACCCGTGCTCACTGTGGGGGTTCAGACTCCGGAGGGGCTCCTACAACCCAAGCACATCTCATAGAGATTTTCCTGCGGCGTGCAGTCCGATCCAACATATATCTCGCTGCGGCGCGCAGCCCGATCCACTACTAGTCAGCTAATATGCAGATACAACCTCGCAGGCTCAAAAATAGTTTTTGAAAACTCTTTTATCATTTTTCAGTTGGAAAACAGTAATGTCAAGTTCCAGAGATTGGAATTGGCATGATAACAAAAATAGTTGCGGACTAGTAGTAAACTAGCATGTCTATATGATAAGACAATGATAACGATCCTCGCGGGATCCAATAACCTGGCTCACGGCCCACATGTATACTCAACCGCCCAAGAAGGGGGTTCCTCGGCTCAAGAGTGGCCATTATCACAATATATATATATATGCAACCATCCGAGAAGGAGGTTCGACGGCTCTAGAATAGCCAATAATACAGTATCAACAGGTTGGACTAATATATAGTCTCCAGCTCATGATCGACCCCGCACTCTCAAGAGTGTGCGTGTCTCGCCGCTATACAGCGTCACAAAGTGGTATACCGGGGTTTCGAACCCGCTGGTCATCACCCACATCTATTACTCACCTCAATACGGCGCGACGACTACTCCGCAATGCCCTTGCCACGAGAATCAAGCTCCGCACGCGTAGAATCTGCTCAAATACAGTAGAAATACAACAAATTAGGCCAATGGGACTACACCCAATCAATACAACTCAATTTACATCAAAATTCCCAAAGTTGTCAAAACCCGACTTTCGGTACGCTTATCGAAAAATCACGAAAGTCACATATTCGGAACCCTCATCTCAATACGAGTCTAAGCATATCAATTTTACCAAATTCGGACTCCATTTGCCCATTCAAAACCTTGATTTTCTAAAGTCCAAGCCTAGGGCTAAATCCTCCATAAATTACCCCAAATTCCTCCATTTTCATGATATAATTGCATAATATTACCAATACTAATCATAGTTTAAGTCCATAGATGATTACCCGATGATTTCCCTTGAATTTCTCTTCAAAATCGCCCAAATCGCCTCTAAAGCCGAGGCCCAAAATGTGTGAAATGTTCTGAAATTTTTCTAACTTCCGATACACTTACTTACAGCGATTTTCGCTTCTGCGGAATATTTTCCGCTCCTACGCACCCGTATCCGCGACCGAAGGGTCGCTTCAGCGGTTCCGTGCCTAGCCGGCCATTTCCGCTTCGCGAGCAAAGGGCCGCTAGCCGGGCCTCGCTCGCGAAGAAGCTTCCGCTTCGCGGACACATCCGCCTCGCGCATCATTGACCGCCTCTGCGGTCTCGCCCAAACGGTAAAATGTCCGCTTCTGCGGACCATGCCCATTTTCTCCCCGTCCGCTTCTGCGATCACTGGCTCGCACCAGCGACCCCGCTTCAGCGGAATGGCTTCCGCTTCTGCGTAACCAGCCGCTCCTGCGCACCTCGTCCGCTTCTGCGGACTCGCTCCTGCGTCCAAAATTCCGCAGGAGCGGAAACAACAGAAGCAGGATGCCAACCTGCAATTTTTCCAAAATTTTCTCCCGTTTAACCATCCGAAAACACCCCGAGGCCCCCGGGACCTCGTCCAAACATACCAACACATCTTAATACCTTATTCGAACTTGCTCCAATCCTCAAAACACGTCTAACAACATCAAAACCCATAATTCGTATCGAATTCAAGCCTAAATTCCTTAAAACATTCCAAATTACACATTAAATAAAAAACCCGACCAAACGACGTCCGAATGACCTGAAATTTTGCAGGCACATCCAAAATCACCTAACGAAGCTACTGCAACTGTCGGAATTCCATTCCGACCCCCGGATCAAAATCTCACCTACCGTTCGGATTTCACCAAAATTCAACCTTAGCCAATTCAAGCCTATTTCTACACCGGGCCTCCAAATTCAATTCCGATCGCTCCCCTAAGTCACAAATCACCTTCCGGAACTAACCGAATCATCAGAATCCGATTCCGAGCCCTCTAACCAAATAGTCAACTCCGGGTTGACTTTCCTTATTTAAGTTTCCTTCACAAAGGCTATATGCCTCATTTTCAATCCAATTCACTCCTAACTCACCCGATAGACTCTAACACCGATATAAAATCATAAAACATGCATTTACAACATAACGGGGTGGTAATTCTCGTGACGACGGGCCGGGTCGTCACACTTAGGCAAACCTTAGGAGGTTGTGAAACTAGCCAAGCTTTACAGGCTATAAAATAGTAGGTAAATTGGATAGGATTCTGCCACTTTCCTTGTGCATCTATAACATTCATCTAGATACCATGTTTTTAGGATTTCTGAACTTTCTTCTAAACCTGTGTTTTAGAGGTACTGTTTGTTTGCCTATATACGTGCGGAGGTATATGTGAGCTTTCTAACTGTTTGTATGTATTTGCTTGTCCTATATGTTATTTGCCTGTCGCCTAGGTTTTTACCTTTTATAAAATAATAGGCTATTTAGAACTGTCCAGATTTAGAGGTCCCAAATTCCTCCAGGACCATAAGGAAAGGACGAGTAGCAACACACTTAGATGTAGTTAATTAAACTCGCTTGTAACCACTAAGGGGAGGGTATTGGGTAGTAAAAGGATATGATGACCTATGCGCTAACTTCACGTGCAGCCCCATTCATCGATGAGTGATTATCGGGGATTGCATGGGTATGATCATTTAGGCTAATCAACTTAGGACTTCCCTTTCCCAATTCCCATATGTGTTTAAATTCTCTGAATTTCCTTTTCTTTACTTATACATGTATAAGTTGTCCAAACCTCTTTTATCTTCACTATTTGAATTTCCTTGACCATATATGCATCTAGATGTGGAAAGATACTTTATTTGCAAATACTTGCTTAATTGTTGTTTGACTAATTTACATAATTTAAGTTCGGCTAGGACCCACCGTTGTGGACCGCAAGGGATGCTTAACACCTTTTCCTCAAGGTTATTTAGAGCACTAATCTCTGGTAATACAAACTAGTTACATGAGTTAATTACTCTAGGTACCCTAAGGCACCATAATTCGTTGGCTAGCGACTCTTCACATATCTGATTCCCCAAAAGGAAATAGTTGTTCCCCCATGAATGTCGAAACCCGGACTTCTTCGTGAAGGAGAAAAATGGGTGCGCGACAGGGATCTCACGGAATACCACATCTGTATTACCAAATAAACAGGCAAGGGGGATCTCTCGGGATATCACCCTTAGTCCCAAAATAAATACATTGTAGCAACACGAAGGATATTCAATTCAATCAAATTTATACCAAGGTAAAACAGGTATTTCTAGCCTAGCATGCTGCACATGAATTCAAATAAGGCAATTTGGGCAGGTAAAGCAGTTAAGTCACTTAGACATGCTTTCCTAAGCTAACAGTAGGCTTAAATTGCAATTAGTAAAAACAGGGAGGAAAACAAAATTATAGTTACTTAATGGAAACATAATTTGCAATAATTAGTACATGTACGCACTCGTTACCTCACATACAAGGCATTTCATAGATCACAATACATATTTCTAAGAGAAGTTTCCCCACACAAGGTTAGACAAATCACTTACCTCGAACCAACTCAATACCACGTTCTTGCCACGAGTATCCAACTCCAAATAACCCAAATCTATTCAAAGTAATTGCATATAACTTCAAGTAACTAATTCAACTAATTAATTCGAAGCTAATAGAGGAAATTAGGAAAAATCATCCAGAAAATCCCCCGGGTCCGCATCTCGGAATCGGGTAATATTTATATATTTGGAATTCTCACACTCTCATGAGTTCATATCTACAGAAATTACTCCAATCCGACATCAAAATCTTGATCAAAACTCCGAAATTAGGCCTAATAACTTTTCCAATTTTTCTCCAAATTTTCACCCTAAATTCGAATTTAAAGGATGAATTTAAGCATAGTTCGTGAAAATTTACCAAAACCGAGTAATAATTACTTACTCAAAACACCCAAGTGAAAATCTCTCCCAAAATTGCCAATCCCGAGCTCCCAAATCAAATTTCTAAGGTTTGAGACTAAATTGTCGTTTCTGCCATTTTTCTAATCAATGGAACCGCAGCTGCGGTCCCGCTTCTGCGTAGACCAAGTCGCACATGCGACTTTTAATTGAAGTCCAGCTTTCGAACATACAACCACTTTTATGCAGATGCACTGCTGCTTCTGCAATGAGGCGTCCACTTCTGCGGTCCCTACTGGCCCTCCCCCTTTTCGCTTCTACAATATCAATGTTAACTATGCGGCTCCGCACCTACGGCTATGACAGAAGATCAGCAGCTGAAGCTGCTCCAAACAACTTCCAATTCTTCAGACAACCTTCCGAAATTACCCCGAGACCCCCGGGACCCAACCAAAAGTATGAACAAGTCATATACCACTATTCAAACTTGTTCCAACCTTCGGAACACTCAAAACAACATCGAATCAACAAAACACCCTCGGATTCAAGCCTAAGGATTCCAAAACTTCAAATTTCTGCTTTTGATCAAAAAGTCTATCAAACCTCGTCCGAATTACCTGAAATTTTGCATACACATCTCAAATAACACAATGGACATACTCTAACTTCTAAAATTCCATTCCGACCCATATATCAAAATCTCACTATCGAGCCAGAAACTTCACCAATTTAACTTTCGGTATTTCAATCCTAATTAAGCTACGGACCTCAAAAACACAATCCGAATGCCCCTAAATCCAAAATCACCCAACAAAGCTAACAATACCAACCAAATTCCCTATCGAGGCCATCTTCACACTGCTCCGACTACGGTCCAGATTCTACGGCTAAACTCTCATTTAGGGACTAAAAGTCCCAAAATACCCTTAAACACAAAACGAATCCTCCCGGTAAATCACAATAGTAGAAACAAACACCGAAAATGCAATTAATAGGGGGTCGGGGCGTTAATTCTTAAAAGGATCGGCTGGGCATTACAGACGGTACAAAAAGAGTATTTTCTAAACGAATACTAGAATTATTTTTAAAAGGTAAAATAGATGTCCCTATAAACTCTACTTTTGCTTTGAGTCCATTGCCCACAACAACACTAGCTTCATCTTCTTTTGGCTTCCGTCTGCTTACTAGATCCTGCAAGTCATTGATTACATGAACAGTTGCACCACTATCCAACCACCAAGAATTTAAAGGAACATGAAAAAGACTAGTTTCAAAGCAGATAAAAGTCAAATGATTACCTTGTTTATTTTTTAGAGGACAACCAGATTTCTTATGACCTACTTGTTTGCAATCACAACGCTTGATTTCTTTCTTAATTATAGCTTTAGGACCAAGAGGATTATGAGACTTACCTTGGTTAACACCAAGCTTATTAGTATGACCACTATTACCACTTGGACGATGAGACTCGCATGTTTCTTTTTATGAAATTTGGGTCCACCTTTTCTTTTGTAAGAGGGATAATCAGCTGATCTAGACGAACTAACAAAATTCGCTATACCTTCAGCTTTTTCCTTTTGAATCCTCCCTTTCTCTACCACACAAACACTAATAAGCTCATTAACACTCCATTTATTTGTGCATTATAGGTTGTCTTAAGATGTTTAAATTACTCAGCAAGGGACCTTAAGGATTTGTGAACAAGAATTATCGGTAATGATTACACCTAAATTATACAGTTTGGTAGCAATGTTAACCAATTTTATAATGTGATCACGGACACTACCAACGTGGTCATACTTTATGGTAGACATGGAATCAATCAAGCTATCTATCTTAGCTTTATCGGATTCTTGAAATTTCTATCCAATGGCACTCAAAAAATCTTTTGCATTTCCATTATCCTTAATTGCACCCTTTATGTGATCAGAAATGGATCTCTTCATGATCATAAGGCTCAATTTGTTAGCCTTCATCCATTTCTCATACTTAGCCATTTCATCAACAGTGCTAGTAGTTGTAGGTTCAGCATGTTTCTGTTCAGCCAATGCGAAGTCCAAGTCCATCAAACCTAACACTATTTCAACATCGTGTTTTCACTTCTTGTAGTTGCTACTAGTCAGAGTTTCAATGGAATTCAATTGAGTAGTCATGTTGTTAACAACTGTATAATCAAATAACACAAAAATTAGATAGAATTATAGACAGAAATATCTTAAATCAAAAGAGTCAAAGACATCCATTACACTTCTCCTTTGGTAGAAGATGCAACTGTCTCTCTTTTAAAAAAATAAGAAGTCCAAGGCATTCATTGGATCTTCACCTTTAGGCAAGAGATACAAATAGGGATGGCAAACGGTGCGGGGCGGGGCGGTTGCGGGGTACACCCGCGCACACTCGCGAAGACTCCAACCCGCTCCGCAAAACAAATTTTTCTAATTTTAACCG
Organism: Nicotiana noctiflora; assembly: GCA_032618575.1. Lineage (NCBI taxonomy): Eukaryota > Viridiplantae > Streptophyta > Magnoliopsida > Solanales > Solanaceae > Nicotiana > Nicotiana noctiflora. The sequence goes on from JASVEL010012144.1 coordinate 57,303, forward strand.
CCCCGCCCCGCCCCGCGAAAAACCGCATCGCCCCGCTCCGTTATATATATTGGAGCGCGCTGCACGCCGCATATATATATATATATATATATATATATATATATATATATATATATATATATATATATATATATATATATATATATATTTAATTTTTTAATCCGATCTAGTAAACCAAGTAATTTTTTTTGCAATATACTTGTATCCGAGCATTAAAGGACTGGTGAAATATATACGATTGTATAGCATATACCATATTACTTGTCTCAATTATAAAAGATAAATACATATATAATTGTATAGCATATGCCACATGATAACTAAATAACGCAAATATTTATTCTAACCCTCATACAGTATATGTAAATGGAGTCACAATGAGGCACCTTTACACAAGCAGAACTCAACTCAACTTTGACTTTATATATACTCATTGGGCAATGCTCGTGTGGAAACGAATATCCTATAACGTCCTAATGGGGCATACCAGAATCACAGATTCAAAAATGATGCAAAAATGATGCAAGGCTAGAATGGTACAAAAATGATGCACAGATTCAACCATTTCAATGGCTCTCAAAGAGGAAATCAACAAGGCAAGTTTGGCTTCACGTACAGACTAAATCTTCGGTAGGCTACGAAAGCAACTCGCCACCCTCACCGCTCCGCATTAATTTGTTTTTAAAAAATTATGCCCCGCCCCGCCCCGCAGCGCCCCGCACCGTTTGCCATTCCTAAGCATATGCTAATAATCAGCATAACATTAATTTCTGTTTATCAAATAGCACCAAAGGTAATAGATAAGAAAGATTCACCAAGTAATTTCCTTCATCATACATAAAAATGTCCCATAGTGGTAAAATTTTTAACCACTGTCACAGCTTGGAAAACAAGAAATATTATTTATAAAAGTAGCCTCGTTCATTGGCTATATAATTAAAGGAATATAACTACTATCTTTATTTCATATTTGAGGGCCTCGTTCATTGGCTAAATCATTTGGCCTCTTATTTATTTATCGGAGAAGGGCCTAAAATGCCCCTCAACTATCAGATTTGGACTAAAAATGCCCCTCATCCACCTATCGGGCCAAATATGCCCTCTGTTAATGTTTTTGGCTCACAAATGTCCTTTGAGTTAACGGAAGGACACGTGTCATCCTCTTATTGGTGCATTCTAAATATTTCATAATTAATTAAAAAGACACATTATTCATACCTGAAAAATAAATAAAAATTTTCTAAAATACTTACAAAAGTTTTTTACTAAAATAAGATTTTTTTTTCAGTTTTTAACTTTTGTAAGTATTTTAGAAAATTTTTATTTATTTTCAGGTATGAATAATGTGTTTTTTTAATTAATTATGAAATATTTAGAATGCACCAATAAGAGGATGACACGTGTCCTTCCGTTAACTCAAAGGGCATTTGTGAGCCAAAAACATTAACAGAAGGGCATATTTGGCCCAATAGGTGGATGGGGGCATTTTTAGACCAAACCTGATAGTTGAAGGGCATTTTAGGCCCTTTTCCGTTTATTTATGGACCATAATAAAATTTCAAAACAAATCTTTATATTCCTTTCGTAAAATAACTCAAGAAGCCAATCACTAAAATCAAGTAACCAGAACCAATCAAGGTTTTAATAACAAGAGGTCTTTGATAAACCATCGCTGCCTCCATCAACAAGATTCAAACCATTTACCTTTTTTTTATTTTATAAATTGTTACTCTAATTTTCATTAGGATGGGTTAAAAGTTAAAACCCATACTGTAGGAAATAACTGCACAGTGAATCCTTGTGTTATATCGCATTCAAAATTGATAGCAGAATATATATGTTTTGGAATTCAAGATTAATCTATTGATCTTAATCTCTAATTATAGTGGCTCTAATACCAATTGTAAAATAATTAATTCGTAGCTATAGTAGAGATTAAGATGTAATTACAGAACCAATCTACAATTAGCGTTTAAGGAAGAATACCTTTAAACTCTATGGATTCAACAGCGAGAACAAAAGATAATTAAACCTGAGACCAACTTCTAAGATTCACTAGCTACGCACTCTCATAGCTCGGAGAACTTGACTGATGGTACGTCTTCCGTTACCACGTATTTAAGAGGCGGAATAAGCTAGGGTTTTCTAATATCTAAGGAAAGAGGGGTTGACCTTTATTTATAAAGAGTGTCTGCCCATCACATGTCAATAGTTATTGAGCCTCACTTATCCACACACATAATATTTATTATTAGGCCATTTATTTATCCACCACTTGGGCCACGTCACTATCCTTTCAGGCTATAACCAATTAACGTAAGTTCAAATTCCAACATCTTCGCCAATTTAAACGTTATATTGATTGTAAGGGTTATATGTACAAAACAAGCTACATTTACAAAGTTCTTCCATCAATTTTAAAAGAATTTATTTTTCTAGGTAGCTTTAAAATGCCTGCCTTAGAGTCTAAATCTTTATAAATTTAGTTTTAAATTTTATTAATAATGTATTAACTTTCTTCAATATTTAACTACTGAAATATGTGTATCTTTTGAGATTTTAAATTTGATATTTTCTTATCTTCTATATGCAACATTAAAAAGGAAAAATATTGATTTTTGAATATTCTTTATCTATAACAGTTATTGAAACGCCAAATGTTTTTATGTGTGTAAAACAATCATTAAAATATTGGAACAAATGATGTTATTACAAAGAGGGCTGGCTCTACTTTTATTAGCATTTTGGTCTGGGTTTTCAAACTTTTATTAGTAATTGTAGAGGAAAAGCATGAAACCATACACCATGTTTAGCTTTAGAGTTAAAATAATACACATTCTTTAACATGATGCATTAATAATCCTTTTTCTTTATCATAATGGTGCACTTTTAATCACAATCATAAACACCATTACAAATTTAACGGGACTCACTAAAATGCCAGAGTTGAAGACTTTTCTATTCAAAGAATACCCCCACTCACAATCTCACATAACAACCGGTATTCATAGAAATCCGAAAATCAAACTAAATCGATCAAAAAAAAAATCGATACATTTTAGTTTGGTTTGGTTTTGATTTTGAATTTTAAAAATCGATTAAATTTTGTTTTGGTTTTAACAAAAAAAATCGAACCAAACCGACTATATGAGTAGCTATTTTAAATTTATTATTATACCTATATATATGTATACTTTTCTACAAAGTTTCAAAAAAATTATACTAAATATTAATTATTTGCACGTTTAGTATAGTTCTTTACCTTTGCATTCTAGTTTGATTGGTAGTTTTATTTTGTTAATTGTTAGAATCGATTTCATGTTAAAAATAATATATTTTTAGTTGAGTCCTTATATTATTATCACTATTTGATTCAATTATCATCAATATATCTTAGTAAATTATTAATTTCTCAAAGTACAAATGATTTGATAGCGTTACATTAAAAATATGGTCGCAGAAATATGTATTCGGTAGTATATGTCTTATATTTAAAAAAAATCGATAAATAACCAAAAAAAATCGAAAACCCGACAAAATATGACATAAACCAAATCAAGAAAAAATCAACTTGATTGGTTGGCTTGGTTTTAATATTTAAAAAATTGATTTACTTGGTTTAGTTTCTTTTTAATGAAAAATCGATCTAGACCAAATCATGAATACTCTTACAACCCATCATAAAAAAGCAATCTTTTAAAGCATAAAACCTGTCCCTTTCTCTCCTCCTTTCTTGGAGCCAAAACATCAGTAGTAAATAATATCCGACCCTAATTGAATCAAATATTAGGAAGTAACAATACTATTAAGGCACAACATTGGAAGAGAATCGCCTCATTTTTTGGGGGTGAGATTTTCCTCTCGATTTTCATATTGAAGAATTTTGTTGTTACAGTGTGAGCTTTGCGTTTTCCATATTTAATTTGCTAAACCTTCTTGTATTTCACTAATTTGTATTCAATTCGTCTATATATGCAAATTGCATCATGTGAGTGGGGCATTCTTTGAATAAAGAAGTCTTCAATTCTGGCACTTTAGGAAGTCCCATTAAAACTTATAACGGTGTTTATGATTGTGGCTCACTATATTAAAGAAAAAGGATTATTAGTGCACCATGTTAAAGAATATGTATTATTTAATTCTAAAGCTAAACATGGTGTATGGTTTTGAGCTTTTCCTCAGTAATTGAATGTAAAAGTATTAGATTATTAAATAAAATAAGCTCTTGTTTGTAGTTGATTTCTTAAAGAAAACGTTTAGAACTTATCCAAATATATACTCCAAAAATTTGGAATTAATTTAACTAGTACATTGACGAACTCGTAGGGGAATAGCGATTAAATGAGCTAAAAAACATCACTAATAGTTTTAGTTTATTACGGTCTTTTTAGGTTTCCAACTATATAAATGGTTGTTCTGAGCATTTTAACAAACAATGTGTTCTAATTAGGGTTAGAATGTTCTAATTATATTTGTGATATCATATGGAAGGATAACTTATTCAACTATCAAGAATCAATAAATAGGTTACGTAAATATATTAAACCAAGAATAGATAAGTTTAACATAAAATCTTTATCTATATAGCATGTAATTGGTATTAGGTGTAATGTTAGCATTGTGTAACTAAAAAAAATTTGTGGCAAGCAAATTGAATTTAAGTTCGATCGCCTGAGAAGGTATCAGTTGAACCAATCATCGACCAAAGGCATTAAAGATAGTCTATTGAAACAGAAAATTCATCAAAGAAACAGATACAAGTAATCTTCTTCCTTAAACACATGCCTTGAGACAAACTTGACCAACTAAATTTAGTACAATTACAAAATTCAAGACTGCAATCATGCTTGAGTTTGAAGTTTAAAACAAAAAAAACTAAGTTGCATTCAAACCTTCACTGCCTCATGAATGTTGGAAGTAAGTTTCTATATCATCTTCTAATCCCAAAAATGGTTCTTCTACCTATGCAATCCAACTCCCATATGTAAATTCCAGTATCATGAAGCCTTCTTTAAAATTGATCTGCCTTTACAATGAATCAAGTTCTTCCCTCAAAACCAATTAAAAAAGCATCAGAAACCAACAATGTGCTCCTTAAATATATATTGCACCCTGCACCCTTAAATATGAAGAAAGTTGGTTTAGGGCAGGGGATCCAGTAGTTTCTTCAAATGCAAGAAAAAGGAGAAGAAAACATAAAAGACAACAATTAGTTTAGCTTTCTCACTGACCTTTTGGGTGTCAACCAAAAATGTAGTTTACAAATCCCAAATACCATATTAAATTCTGAGGCTATCTACTGAAAGATCTTTCTCTGATAGCAATTTCAGTTTCTGTAAAACAAGATGAGAAGAATGAGGTCAGACTGAGGATATATTTCTCTTGACTACTTGTGTTACGAAGGCGATGTATTAAGTCATTTTCAGATGTAAGCCATCACCATAGTTCCTAATTTTGGCAAATCTTATTGCTCTATAGCCTGGAAAGCTGCTTCATCAGCAGATTGCAGTTACAACAATTTGGATGTTGAAATGAGGAGAAGGCTTATCGGAGATTAATGGATAACTTCGCTTGTATGCCATCATACACAGACGTTTTTTAATAAGTAGCTTTGTTTGTATGACTTTGTAATGAGACTTTTTAGTATATCCAAAATCCACATACAACAAAAAGTGAGGTGGTTAATCTGGCATGGATCAACTAATCTTATGTAAAATTTAAATTTTAGCTCATGAATCTTGGAGTTTTATCTTGAAAAACCTTAAGTCTCTGAGTAACTGATGCCAAGATTGATCATTTTAGGATGAAAGTTTTGCAAGCACATAAAAGAGTTATTCTACATCTTTTTTCTAGAGAGGAAGATTGTGAGAATTCTTAGAAAATATAAATCAAAAGGCGAGTCACAAAAAGCTCCTGGATGAAGTAATATTACCGTGATGTATTGAGGTGGATCATCCAGACTAGTTGTGCCAAGGACCACTTCCCTCCTTAACTTTGAAGTAAGTTTGTGACAAACCCTAAGCTGCATAGAGAATATCAACAATATACCTTGTCAGAGGCCTAAGCCTTGAAAGTTTGGGATCAAACTGGGTTTGTTGTTGTTGTAGAGGCCTAAGCCTTCACTAGGTGGAAAACCAGTGGATGTAAATTAAAATTTAAGGTTTTACCTCAGATCGAGTTGCACCACCGATGATGAAAACAAATATCCGTTGTCCCATGTTCTTAAAATCAGTTGAAAAACTTCTGAGATTGGAGTCACTAGAAAAAATTCCAACAAAGGCATAAGACAAGATGAGGAAAGCGTAATGAAGAATTAAATGAATAAATATGGTACTCATGTTTCTGAAAAGTGACAATATTTTCATAATGAAAAACGAGGTATGGATCTTCAAGGATAAAAAAAAAGAATCTATCAAAGACGATATTCCACGGGGAAACCTTGAATATCCATCGTCAGAAGTACGAGAACGTGCCCAATTTGGCGTCCTTCTTGATCTCACTGAGCGTGGATTAGTAGATTCAGCAGTCTTTGGTGGGGCATTCCTTGCAGAAGATCCATTCACCTCACGAGTTGCTGGTTGAGGACTGTTCATGCATTGATAATCATCTTTTGGCAAGTCACCTTTACACATTTTCTCTACCAACTCCTGAAAGAAGCGGATTGGTTATATGATTTAGTAAGTATGAAGTATGAGCTAAGACATTTGATGAGCTATTTGATTAAACATTAAAGCATTCAGAAAGTCTGGAAACTAATGGAAGCTGAATGTATCCGCTGTCGCACAATGGCAGTTTAAAGAAGCATCTTTTGTGAAAGCATCATATCCGCTTTCTAAGCATTGTAGTTCCCAATCTCTAAAATAGAGTACCAATAAGAGAGGTGAGGTCAATTGGACCTTGCGATTCCAAGTACGGAAGATTCTGGAATATAATTTAGAACCCTCCAGTGTTATTAAGGTAAATTGGTCCTTAAGCAAATTCCATTTTAAATAAAGTACTGGGAAGGTATCTTCTATGTGGCGCATAAATAAGATCTTCCAGTCAAGTTACCCTCCAATATTTTCAGAGCTAGGTTGTGCAGTGGATGAAGTCAGTCAGATAGGACTTAAATCCTACAGTTCAAGTAGACATTTGAAGTTAAAACCTATCTGGTCACAAGTCGACCATTAGTTTCCTATTCCAACGCTAAAAGTCAACTTAGTCTAGATTAATCATGGCTGGCAGCAGAAACTGCAACACTCTTACACCAACAATCTTACAGCACTAAACTAAAGATGAAAATATCTTGTCAGTTATCTTCTGCAAAATTACATTCAAGGAGGATTAGGAAGTCTTATAACGAACCTCTATCACGGGATAAAAGCGGAATAACTGCCATGTTTCTTCCTCTCCAGTTCGATCCTGTCTAGCTGCTTTCCCTTTCTAATATGCAAGCAACAAAATCTAGCAACTGTGAGCTCTCAGTTTGGCATAATGAGCTGAAGTCTCCAGGGAAGTTTTAATGTTTACCTTTTGTGAATCAAACTTCAGGGAGAAACTTCCACTTGATGCCTTCCGTTTTTCTGAACCCTCCAGCATTCTCATATTTTGCACAGCCTTCATATCCTCAGGTGACAATTTTGCTAACTAACAAAAAAAAAATATCTATGTTAAAACTTTCAAAGGTTCCTTAGCTTCAATTTGCAGTATAGAGGAACCAACATCAAGTATATCCATGCATTTGAGACAATGAATAACAACTTTAAAAGTTGATTCTAGGACTAGAATATGGATAAATGGATGAGAGATGATTATCCTTGCGCATGAAAATGTAACTTGACCAACAATATTGTCTAATGGCATAAAAACATCTGGTTGAGAACTTTTTTCTCAAATGGTTCATTCTCAAAATATTATCCAAGGAGGCCAGGAAATTCCTAAGACCATTGATCTAAAAGGAGATAACTCACATGGTAAAATTGTTCCATAAATTAGAACTTTTCTTGGACCTACTCTTTTCACAATTCCTAAACTACATTCAGTGACACATTATAATTGTAATCTGATTGAAAAAACTAGGCGAAAGGTCAAAACAGAAACCTGATCTCTCTTAAGCCGACTGCATTATTGCTCATAAGAACAACTTTTCTTAGGTTTTTTATTTTTTATTTTTAATTTTTATTTGGAACCTGTGTAGAAATCCCAACATTTTAACATGGAAAAAATAATTGTTTGTGAAGCCCTATATCATATTCTTCCGATACTTATGGCTTCTTTAGTGATTTCTGGGCATCATCTTTCCCAATGGATTACCGAAACCATTCCACTTCTCTTCAGAAGATTCTTTCTTCCCTTAAAGCAACAGCAGGAACTGCTAATCTCCAATTGTTTTATTACGTGTCCATAAATACAGGCATCCAAATCCACCATTGGATCGTTTGAACAAAAGTTCAATGATAGGCTAGAGATGGGAATCAGACTGTTTCAAGAAATAAGCATGCATGAAATACCTGCATCAGTTTTGCTGCTTTGTCGCCCTCAAATTTTTCTGGATAAACAGATGCATAAATCATCATCAAGCGTAACTTATTTTCACCTGCAGTATCCTACATGCTGCGAAGTTATTACAAAGACCATGCCTGGAAGTGGAAACTACAATGATTTTGAGTAATACTATTCTGAGCCAGCATAAACATTATCACCTGCTTCGTCCTTAGAAAATGGATCATTTCCTTCGTTCCTGCATCGCCAAAGACAAGATCCTGCTCTAGCTGTCCAAGTTCCCGAAGACCCGTTTCTCGGATAATATTATTAAGCTCACCTGCAATCTGATCAATCAAGCAATGAAATAAACTTCAGCATTTTATTGCAGGCAAGGTTCATCACAGTCAAAATTCAGTTGGTCCTAAATAAACAAAGAATATCTATACAGAATTCAACATCGGTAAGACCAATGACATTGGCTGTTATGTCTCTTAAACACCTCAGAAGATTTTGTACTCAAATAAGATAATGACCATCCTCATAAGCTCTAGTTTACTGCCGATGGAGTCGAGAGGTAGCTGGTGTGTTGTTGGGGATTATACAAATTTAGAATACAAGCCTAAACCAATGAAACTAGCTCCTAAGAGTTGTACATCCAAAAGTACGTCAACGTCTAATTTCTTACAGTCGACCTCTATTCAAGTACGATTTGCTTGCATTTAGAATTATTAAGTGTTACTCCATAATAACTAGTTGTGAAAAAGGGCAAAAATGGTTAAGTTTGGTCTTTGAAAGAGAGGAATAAGTTTGCACATGGATCCAGTACGAAGGAACAAACCTCAACATGGATAGAAAGTCTCTCTTTTTGTTCATTATACTGTGGCAAAGCTTGGACCATCTTCTGCAAGTCCCGTGTAGATAATTCACCTCCATCTCTATGTAAAAGTAGATACGAGTTGAGTGATTATCAGAAAAATGGAAGTATCATGAATAAAATTTCGTACATCTACTCATCTATAGCTAATAAATCACAGCTATGATCAATTGGTCACAATTAAAACAATTATAAGACACTCTAGATTAATTACCTTGGCCTCCCACATTCCAATTATTCCAGTTGAATTTACAAGTACAATGAATACCTCAAAAGATTTTTTTTCTTTGTAAAAGTACACATACATATAGAGTGCCACTGTTTCTGAAATAAAGTGAACAACTAATGTGCTATCTAAAAGATGTGTATCAAAAGAAAAAGCTATAGTTTCAAGCTGAAGCCTCTGTCGTCAATGGCTCTCTAATCAGACAAGTTTTCCATGCTTGTTATCTGCCAGTTAACAGACAAAACCCTAAGAATAGAGTGTTAGCTTAGAATTATACCATGCCTAGATTCGGTGGTGAATGATTATTTGATGCTATACGCTTCTTAAAATTATTGGTCCATAGTAACATGAGAAATATCATGATAGCATATATTCAAAGGTTTCAGGCACATAACATGCAAGGTTTCAGGCACATAACATGCAAGGTTTCAGGCACATAACATGCTAATCAGCAAAATATGAAAATAAGAAACTGCTGAAATAAGCTACTTTTCGGATTGAGAAACTTGGCAGAGTCCCTCAACCTCTTGATACTTATAAGTCTCAGAACAAGATCTCATGCTGAACTTACTACAAGTTACAGAATGCTGCATCATCCACAGACATGGAGCACAGTACGCATTATAATTGTTATGTTACAGGTCTTCACAAATTTACCAAAGGAATAAAATTTTATCATTTACAGCTAAAACACCAACCTCTGCTCCATCTGTGCTGCTTTGTTCTTAGAAACGAAGTTTGTAAACCTATCGTGGAGTCGTTCACTAGCCTGGTAAAGTCTTTAAGTTAGGAGCAGAAGCAACATATGACACTCACAAGCATCAAAGGAATAAGGAAATTCTTACGACTTACATCAGCTATATGAGTATGCCGTAGCTCCAACCAAACAGGATCCTGATCTTCCAAAAGAATTTCCTTCTTCTCAGGTGGACCACCTGATTTGCTAGGAACCTGGTGTGAGATACTTTTTGATCAAACACCAGGAAAATCTTGATATAAGAGATCCAGAACATGAAGCCATGCGTACCTCATGTACATATTTATTTCCATCCATATCAAGTAGGTCATGACACATGGCATCATATGTCCATTCATGAATCACAGGAGCAATCTAAACAAGAAGATTTGTTGTTATATTAATAATAACGAAAAGAGACCGGGCTGACTGATATTTATCAACAAAATCAATTCAAAACCTGGTCAACAGATCTGTCCAGAATCAGTAATTCACATGTCTCTTTCTGCGGAAAATTAGGAATACTAGACCGATACATAGTGATATTGTTCCATATAGCTGTAGCGAGCTTTTCAGGAACTAATTCACGGAAATTTGTTGATGATCCATCACGTCCCTTGGGAGCTCGATAACGAACAAAAGGAAATTCCTGGATGTAAAGACAGAGGTTTAGCCAAACTAAGTTGGTCACTGGGAACTGTAAGTGGAAGATATATAGAACTCGAAGACATAAATGAAAATGCAACATCTTTTATACCTCCAAAGTTTCTTCACTTTGCCTAAAGAGCAGTCACAACTGTACCAACTTTATCAACAAATTCTTTTTGACAGAATAATGGTAACATAAACTGATAAAAAGCTAGTACCACTGTACCAGTAGTCCTTTGGTTTCTACATTTTACATAAAACTTCAGATGAAAGAGCAAGTCACACATTTGTGAAGCTTAAAATTACCTTCAGCGAAGCAAAAACAGTGGCAATTCTTGTGGCCATTACATTCAAGCAAGCATCAGTACGCCGGGAATTTTGAGCACTTTCACCAAACAACTCTTCTAGTGCTCTTTCATGGTCAGTGACAAATCCCTGTGATAAAAGCTGACATATCAATAAAGTTGCAACCTACAAAATTCTTACATCAATCAACAGATAAACTACTCAATTCCAATTAGTTGGGGTTGGCTATGTAAATCTTCTATGTCCCTTTCTATTGATCCAGGTTCATTTCGTATCTGCTGCATCATTTTCACTCATCAAAACTGTAAAATTCTTCTAATGCCCCAGTTTAAAGACAGATATTGAACAAAATGCTCCAAGTAAGGCGAGAAATTGTTAGTCGAAATATTTGCCGAAGTACCTGGCTGTCTATTGGGAAGTACTCCAAATTCATCTGCATTGTGCAAAAAAGGAAAAGAAAAAAAATGAAAAGGAAGATTCAGTCAAACTTGTGAAGATATCAAATACATGATGCACGCAGTATTGTAGACAGAGACACATGCTTATTACCTCTCCTAGTGCACCGATACGGGGTATTACACTTGTGTCATTCTTGATGCGGGCAACCAGGTCCTTAGGTATTGGGGAACTGAAGTATACATATGCTCTGAAGAAAATAGGGAAATAACAGAAGTAAGATGACAAGAACCAGATGATTCACTTTCATTAAACCAAGTGCGGTACACTTGATTTTCTAGAGAACGAGATCCTGTCACATACTTCCTGTATAAAGGTTCTCTTCCTGACATATCGGACAAGAACATGACAACGCTGCAAATTCAAAATTTAAAAGGTTAGTTCTCATTTAATTAAGTGCTGCAGAAGGAAAAGGAACCCGATGTTTTGGACAAGAATCACTGAATTAACTGACCCGATGTTTCTAAATGCAAACCAGCTTTGCTCTTATCCAATAAAGGTTAATCAAGATATGAAATTCAAAATTATGACTGCACAGATGATGAGCATAAAATTTTGGAAATGGGTACAATCATATGGTAATTTGAAGGTAAGGGTGAGGGGTAATGGAGGTAAAGAATAGAACATTAAAGATCACGTATGAAGGAAATACACAGTTCTCATACTTTGTATACAAAATCAAGCAGAGATGATTATGCAGAGAAGGGGTGTTGAAAAAATGATCATACTTCTCCTTTGACGGTTGGATGAAGTATATTGCATCCATTGTTGGTAAAGGTTGCCTTCTTCTAAAAAGATCTTCCACCACTGTCATAATAAATACACATAATGAATCAGGACATTTTCAAGAACTAACAACTGATGATTAATCTACATCCGGCTTTGGAACTCATTGCACCAGGGTTTGGTGACAAATTCAATAAGACTTATGTGACTGAACGGAACTAGAGATCACAGAGTCTTTAACTTGTGTGGTGCCAAAAACATTTTATTTTTTCCATAGAAATTTATAAATTATAAGTGGAAACATAACCTAATGAAACTAGTCAGCACTCACTTCTCATTGAAATATGCTCTTTATTCTTGGTTTGTCGAAGGGGTTTGATAATTTTGTGAGGGTAGATTGTCAACTAGAACTACAATGATGCAGACAAACTAAAAAATAAATTGTATGCGGAGCTCACATGAAACTCCTTGGTCTGTGATATCAGCCATTTTGCATGTGGAAGACATTACTTTTACTGTTACTTTATCCATGATAAGAACCTGCATAAAAGCAGTTCAGCAGAGAATAAGTTCCACAAAAAGGCAATTTCCCAACACTCACAAGTTTAAATCAACAGAACACTCTTCCACAGAACATGTACCAAATAGCTATATTTTAATGTTAAATAACAATCATGATATGAAAAGATATACGTTGAGCAGATACATCAAAAAGATATAAATTGGAATCATCATACAATTAGATGTATACGAAGCACCATAAACGTGAGAAGGAATTCAATCAACCTAGCAACAAGGAAGTGAATGTTGTGCATGGTGTAGAAAAGTCTTAGAGAATGACAGCAAAAGGCATAGTTTCCAGTGCAGCCTGTAACTCAAAACTTTACTGTCTCCAATTCAAGTTGTCACCAGAAACAAATAACAATGTTAGTGATTCACTCAATCCTCCACTGAAGACATCATTCCTAAATCCCCACTTAATATGCACTATCTTGGATAGTATTTATTTGAAGGTAGCAGGATGTTGCAACAACAGGGAAGCTCATTCGTTTGATCATGGTTTTTTTGAATACCTCAACTTCTCCCCATATTAGTAATTGAAGATTATAAATATGTTTAGACAATGTAATCTAGTTTAAAATTGACAACTCAAACGCGGGCAATAATACAATGATATTTCTGTATGAAACTTATTTTGAAGTATTGTGTTAACTATACGTCGTAGATTATCTAATGATTATTTTGTATTTGCTGTAAAATTTACAATGTGTATTTTGCTCCCTTTTTTTTATATCTAAACAGTAAATCTATTTAGAAGTGTCAATGGTATTACAAAAGATACAGTAACAACAAGAACAACATACACAGTGTACTCCCACAAGTGAGGTTTGGGGAGGGTAGTGTACGCAGACCTTACCCCTACCTTGTGGAGGTAGAGAGGCTGTTTACAAAAGATACAATGGACTATAAAAATTCATCATTTTGGCACATACAGTTCATGTTGCATTCTGAGTGCAATAGAATGTATCTCTTACACTCCTTCCCTCATCCTTTCCCATTTTTGTTCCTAAAAGATGGAGAAGGGGTTCATTGCTACAAATATTGGGAAGGCGAGGTTCTTATCTTACAGTAGAAGTGCCAAGTTATGCCATCTAAGCTGATAAGCAGTCTCCTTTCCTTAGACAGTCAATCATGACTCTACATGCTATTTTTATTTTACTTCAAGTTCACACATTCAGTGTCATATATCTAGGAATGGCTTAAGGAGTTTTGAGACCAGTATGAAGAAAAACATGTCTAGATACTTGATGCTTAATCTTGATAAGAAGCAATGTAATAGCGTTGAAAGTCATATGATACCATAGAAAGTATTTGTCAACAGACACAAATTGATCATGCACACTTTGACTATTGACATACTCAACAGGAGACTTTGCTCCGATACATGATCAAGGAATTGTCAAATGACTCAGATGACAACTTAGAGTATTCACGTCAAAATTAATCAAGTTGTATTGGGTAAGATAAATTATTACAAACCATGTATGTCAAAACATGATAACATGGGTAAACAAGACATATTTTAGAAGTTTGTGTTGATAGCATGGCAAGCGAGTCTTGGCACAATGGTAGAGTTTCTCCTCTGATTCACATTTCAAGGAGTGGAAACAACCTATTTCCAAAAATGTAAGGAGAAGGCTGCATATGGTATACACCACTCTCCCCCTAACCCCACTAGCTGGGAAGCACTTCATGCACAAGGTAAACCAAATCGAAGCTGGTAGGACTCACAATAAAACATAATAAAATAATAGTTTTCCCTAGACAAGAGATAAGATTTGCGACTAAGTATTTAAGACTATGAAATATAAAGAAAATATAATCGTTTCAAAGATAACAGATAAAATTTACTGTAACAAATGGATTTCATGTAACAAATCCCTCCTTTTAACATACCTTCCATGAAGATCTTGAATCTCCTGAACCTGAAGATCCAAGCATTTCATTTAATAATCCTAGAACAAAAATACACCAACACGTCAGTGCATTAGTATAAAACCATTTAATGAAAGTGTAAAGCTCCATGCACACCCAAAGAGATCAAGGGACAAAGAGGAGGAGAAAGTACAATGCATCAGGAAGAATCAGTAATCTGGTGGTATTGACATAAGTCAATGCTGCAATAGAATTAGAAATCTTAGGCTACACTTCGTCACTCCACATGACTTCTCTTCGTACATATTTCTTGTTGCCGGATTGAAAAGATGAGAGCAAAAGGTTAGATGATTTCACTAGTTAATGTCTCCGTTTGCATCTTCTTCTTCCACTTTTCAATAGTCCAACTGCTAGGTGAACTTCACACTGCATTTATCAGAAGACTTGTACACCACATGGGTAATAAAATGGCTTTTATGACCTAACTGATTTCATGAAGTGTTGCGTTGCTCGACATTAATTCTCTCTCCGATACTCGTTGTACATCAACGTTAAAGATTCAGCTTATTACATACTATTTAGGAAGGCAACCCAAAATCCACCAATAACTTAGTACAGTTGGTGAAGTTTCAAAGAGAGGGAAAGAGTGCACGCCTCCACATATTAACAAATAACAACAATACACTCCCCCTCATCCCCCCCACACCCCCTCTTTTTTAATTTTTTTAATTTAAGGCACTAAAGTATGAACCAAAACTCATCAGCTCCTAGTTGAAATCCAAGAAGTTATTGTCAAATCTGCACAAAGCATGTCTCTGAATATCTACCATGTTTCCTTTTTTTTTCTTTTTTGTGGGGGGTGGTAATTAGCATCTAAATTGCAATAGATTTTAAATACCAAGTCTGGCTCAAAAAATTTCTCATGACAATTATACGACCTAATAGAAAAATAAAAACATCACACTGAAGCAACTGATTTGTAAAAGGAACCAAGAGGCATTGCATCTAATATCTGTCATCAGCATTTTAACGGACGGAAAGTGTTTTACCAAAAATGTTGGATTGCTAGTATGCTACGAATGCAAATTCTCAGAAATTGGACATTGATTTCACAAGTGTCGAGTAATAAATATGAAGTAAATGCGATATAAGAGCTTACGATCACGGCTGACATGCTTGAAATTCCTATACTCTGTGCCATGAGAGGACGTTTCCGAATCTGAAAATGACATTATTCTCTATGCAACTTCTATTCTATGAATTTTAACTGAATTTTTCGAACATGCAGAATGAAGGAACTGAATTGAATTCGAAGTTTTTCTGAGAGAGAGACGTAGATAGAAAGTGGAGGGAGAAAAATGTGTGAGGGCGCGTTTTTGAAGGGGAGACTGGAAAGAAAGAGTCGTTAAAACTTCGTGGGGATGCACAAAGAGCTCTAACGGTGGGTTTCTTGTACATTTCTCTTTCTAGTCCTTCAATTCTTTCTTATTTCTACTTATTCCTCCCTTCTTTTCCTTTTCTAACAACAACAACAACAATAACAACCAAGTATAATCCCACTTAGTGGGGTCTGGGGAGGGTAGTGTGTACGCAGACCTTACCCCTACCCTGGGGTAGAGAGGCTGTTTCCAAATAGACCTTCCAAATAGACCCCCTGGGTAGATAGGCTGTCTCCATATTCCTTATTCATTGGCAGCCAATTTAATCCCCAAAATGTTTTAAGTACTTTGCAAATTATTCTTTTGTGGATTAATGATGATCAGTAACTTCTAAGTTCTTTACAATTAAAAATTAAGTGATCGATAATAGTTTGTTAATGTGTAACGGCGAAACTGAAGATTTTAATTTATTTAAGTATTAAGTAAAAATATAATAAACTATTGAAAATGTTATTTTGAGTTTAAAATGCGGTGAGTGTAATTGTGAAAATTGGGGCCATTTTTCATATATAAACATTTTTGGAAGTTGAAAAAAAAAAACTCTATGCATATAAGTATGTAAAATTTATATTTGATACCCATAACTTTAGATTTGGCATGTTAGGTACTCCAACAAACTGCTACTGGCGACCAACTAATCGTGCATTATCAACTCAATTCGACATACCTAGATTATTTTCTTTCTTGTGCTTAATAAATTCCATTCCCTTAATCTCGTTATTTTTATGTTTTGGTTTTTTATTTCATAAAGCGTTGTCTTTTATTGTTAATTAGTTATTTATAGATATCATTTGTTATATTAAAGATTGTAGATATATTTTTTGTTGTTCTAAGATGTATTAGATGTATTTAAGTTACTGTATTCATAAATACAATAGCAAAAAATAAGCGTGAATAGGAGAAGTCCAGCTAATCAGTTGTTGTATTTGAGTGTATTCAACTATATTCATGGCGTGAAACATGTGATTACAGCTGCACATATTATTGTATTTGATTGTATTCACGGCGTAAAACAGGGGATTACTCTGTTTTTAAACAGAAAGTGAATCAATTAATATATTAGACTGCTAATATAACTCAATAAACTCAATTATAACACACAAATTTTGTTTTTCCAGTTAGAAAAAAGATTCTCAATAGAAAAGTACTCCAAAAATATAGCAATCTTCAGAGAAATTATATAATACATCTAAATACATAAATTATATTAATTAAATAAAACATATGAATACATATAGGGGGAAATGAATACAGTGAAATACATAGAATACAGCAAGATACATTAAAATACAATGAAAAAAAAGACAGCGAACACAATAAAATACATGAAATACAACGGCATATATTAAATTATAATGAAAAAAAAAGACAATGAAATACATGAAAATACATAGCGATACCTTGAAACTACATTAAAATATATTAACAGAAATATTCTTCACCGCGATTAATTGAATACAAGGGCTTCTAATTTGATTGAAAAGTTACGGATGACGCCGTTAACATAGGGAAAGGTTTCAATGGATGGAAGCTGGATAATTTTCCCAGAAAGTGGGTGATAGAGGAAGAGATAACAATCTTTAGGCCGTATGCAAGCAATCCATCCTTTGGATAATGATCCCACACAAACGGAATCGAAATCAGGGATCATCACTTGGTGCTCATCAGCTTGTACCCGTATGAGTATAACATCCCCTTCGGCCAGTCTGTAGATTTCAAAAGGGTGATTTCATCCTCAAACTCCGACGGTAGCATCAACCACGGAGCCACACATCCGTTGCTCACAATAAGACTATTACAACTTCCATCAAATGATTCTCTAATTCCAGGAACACAAATAGGTCTTACCACCAAGGAAGAGCTAGGGTTTCTTGTTGGATTGAGATTGATAATCGTGTTTTTAAGGAATAAGAGAATGACATGTATCAAACTAGAGAGCAAACAAATAGTGAAACTGAATAACGTATTTAGTGGCTTAGGAGTAAGAGGTAATTAAAATTAGATATTTTACTATAAACATTAAAATATATTTATAGAATATAATTTTTTTAAATGATATTTAATTAAAATAAATAAGGTGTTAACTTTTGCTATATGAGGTAAAAATTCTTTCATTAATATTTTGGCTAGGGTTGTACGTAGGTTGTATTGGTTCGAATTTTTCGATTATCATACCAAATTAACGGTGTCGGATTTTTAAATTTATAGACCTTATCAAACCAACAAAGTCGGGTTCTGGTTTTTTGACTTTTTTCCAGGTTTACAAATTTTTCCCCCGCTAAAGTCTTCATAACATAAACTATGTAACTTGGGCTCCAAGTATTTCTTTAGTCCTAGTAAGACTATAACTGTATAATGTATTTTTCAAAAAAATAACACAATAATATGAGATACGTCATAGCATTATATTAAAATAATTTAATAACATAGATAATAAAATTACATAAAGAAAATATGGCTAATTAATTAGCCATAATAAAAATTAATATAATCTAAAATACTATCTAGGTCATGTTAAAATAAGTGTAGCTAATAAGCACTATTAATTATATAACTAAGCACTTAAATAAAAAATAAACTAAATTATGCATTTTAATTATAAACCAATGTAAATTAAAAAGTAGGTATCGAACACTATCATTATTCTGGTGTTGAATTGAATTTCTTTTGTTAGTACTAGTATTAATTTGAACTTTGTTGGAGTTACTATATTTTGTTTGAATTGAAAAATCAATACACAGTGTTGAAATTGGAAACAACAAACGAGAGGAAAAGAGACAAAGAAGAAAAATTTCTCGATTGTAACTATGTTTAGAAAATTGGGAAAGAACAATCTTATGGTCAATTTGATTTTAGGATGTGTGGAGCAGCTTGGACCGTTAGATCAATTATGATGGATTAAATAGGAGTTGTCCGATCAACTTGTGGGATTCAAAGAGCAAGCCATATGGATAAATCAAGATCATCATATTGGAACCAGATGGAGCCAACAGATAAATTTGGTATTATACATAAAATAGTACATGAGCTGTAAATAGTACACTAGTTAGGTATATACAATTAATTTGGAAGCTAGTATAGGAACAATCAAATAGGAGACACATGTATTTGATTTTACATTTTTCTTTATTGCAAATACATGTATATATACACATTGTTCATCAATAAGAAAGACACATAAAATTCCTCAAAGCTTCAGCCTATTCTTTTCTAACATTTATCTACACGGTATCAGAGTAGATCTAAAAGATCTTGCTCACATCAGCCGATTCCTTTCTTCATCTTCTTGTTCTTAATCTCGAGAACCTCAAATTTTCAAATGGGATCAACTTTAGATGTCTCCTCTACAAACACTAACACCGTCTTTGACCACAACCACCCCTATTTTCTTCATGCTTCAGATTCACCAGGCGTAAATCTGGTGAACTCATGCTTTGATGGAAAGGGGTATGGGGTTGGAGAAGATTCATTTTGATTACACTCTCAACAAAGAACAAAGTGAGATTTATTTATAACCAACCTATGGATCTCTTGACTTAAAGTTGTGGAGCAGATGTAATGATATGGTCATATCATGGCTCCTCAACTCACAAAGATAAAAGGGTTGTGGGATGAGTTTGATGCTTTCAACACAAATATTCATTA